>JASDQU010102714.1:328336-356572 GCA_032191745.1 Picea mariana
TATATGCGCACTTATGAAAGTCGTCATCTCTATATGCACATATACAGAAGCGCACATATACAGAAGTCATCTCCCGTAAATGCATCTTCCGTATATGCATGTCTCCATATATGCGCATATACAGAAGTTGTCACCCGTAAATGCGCATTTATGGAAATCAGCCTCCATATATGCACACTTTTGTATATGCTCATATACGTTGACCACTTCCATAAATGTGCATTTATGGAAGCATGCATATACGGAATACACCATTATGGAAGTGGTGAGCTTCTGTATATGCGTCGTTCATATATTCACATATACATAATCCACCTTCCGTAAATGCATCTTTCGTACATGCGTGCCTCCATATATGCACAGATACAGAAGTTGTAATCCGTAAATGCACATTTATGGAAGTCGGCCTCCGTATATGCACGATTTTGTATATGCACGCTTTGGTATATGCGCATACACGCTGACCACTTCCATAAATGTGCATTTATGGAAGCACGCATATACGTAAGACACCATTATGGAAGTGGTCAGCTTTCGTATATGCATCATTTGTATATGCGCATTTATGGAAGTCGTCGTCCATATATGCGTCGTTCATATATGGGCATATACGGAAGCCACCTTCCGTAAATGCGTCTTTCGTATATGCGTGCCTCCATATATGCGCATATACAAAAGTTATAGGTGTCTCCGCTAATGATGGTGATTCAATCTCGATAGGTTCCAGGTAAACAACTAGATTGACCACATCTTGAACTGGAGAATGAATTGTAACCAGCAAGGATGCTCCCTTTGCTCCAACAAATATAAGTAGCACCAGTCAAACAATGGGCCCTGCCTTTTATGCAAAGTAAACTAGTCCCACCTTGGTTCCTACATTTGCCTCTACCTTTGCAGCTAGATATTGATTTCAATCTCAAACAGGCTAAACAACCAATCAAATCTGCCAAGCCATCGAACCAATCTCAAAGTTGTGTCCGTAAATGCACATTTATGGAAGTCAGCCTTCATATATGCATGCTTCCGTATATGTGCATATACATTGACCACTTCCATAAATGTGCATGTATGGAAGCACGCATATACGGAAGACACCATTATGGAAGTGACCAACTTCCGTATATGCGTCGTCCATATATGCGCATTTATGGAAGTTGTTGTACGTATATGCGTCGTCCGCATATGCGCATATACATAAGTGCGCATATACGGAAGCCACCTCGTCTTCCATATATGCGTGCTTCCATATATGCGCATATACAAAAGTTGTCGTCCGTAAATGCACATTTATGGAAGTCAACCTCTGTATATGCGCATATACGTTGACCACTTCCATAAATGCGCATTTATGGAAGCATGTATTTATGAAAGACACCATTATGGAAGTGGTCAGCATCCGTATATGCGCGTATATGGAAGTGTGCATATACGGAAGCCAC
Source organism: Picea mariana (assembly GCA_032191745.1). NCBI lineage: Eukaryota > Viridiplantae > Streptophyta > Pinopsida > Pinales > Pinaceae > Picea > Picea mariana. The sequence goes on from JASDQU010102714.1 coordinate 329,776, forward strand.
CTTCTGTAAATGCGTCTTTCGTATATGCGTGCTTCCATATATGTGCATTAACAGAAGTTGTCATTCGTAAATGCACATTTATGGAAATCGGTCTCTCTATATGCACACTTTTGTATATGCGCATATACGTTGACCACTTCCATAAATGTGCATTTATGGAAGCACACATATATGAAAGACACCATTATGTGTCATCCGTATATGCGCATTTATATGTGTTGTTCGTATATGATCATTTATGGAAGTCGTCGTCCATATATGCATCGTCCGTATATGCCCATATACGGAAGCGCGCATATACGGAAGCCACTTTTCGTAAATGCGTCTTCCATATGTGTGCTTCCATATATGTGCATATACAAAAGTTGTCGTCTGTAAATGCACATTTATGGAAGTCAACCTTCGTATATGCGCATATACGTTGACCACTTCCATAAATGTGCATTTATGAAAGCACACATATACGAAAGACACCATTATGGAAGTGGTCAGCTTCCGTATATGCGTCGTCTGTATATGTGCATTTATGGAAGCCATCGTCTGTATATGCGCATATATAGAAGCCACCTTTCATAAATGCATCTTCTGTATATGCGTGCTTCCATAAATGCACATATACAGAAGTTGTTGTGCCTCTTCAATTTCTTGATTTTTTATCAAATATTCCACTAGCTAGTTGTCCACATCATCCTCATCATATTCAAGGATGACGTAAAACTTTTCAAAAGACAACCTCTTAAAAATATCAACTTGTTCATCGAAGGCTTTCTTGGTTAAGAACAATGAGTTGAGGATTAATTTTGGGTCTTGGACCTCGTTGGTACTTCCAAATGAGCCTATTTCGGTCAGCTTTCTAAATTCTTCTTTCTCTGATACAGCTTGTTCACATTCTAGGACAATGACATTTAGGTTCTTAACTTTCTCTTTCTAGGATGCATTTAATTGTTTGATCTGGTTTGGGGAGGGGAGATCTTCCTCTCTTATTCTCATTTCTGTCACATTGGTGACTTTGATGCCAAAAGGGACGATCGCGTCCATATATAAACCTTCTTCATTTTTTAAATTCGTCTACAAATATTCCTGGAGGGTATTTTCCCTCGTTCCAAAGGAAGCTATAAATTTTTATGTTTCCCAGGCTTTAGTAATTAGCTCCATTCTTTTCTTGATATTCTTCTCCACATAGCCTATACACGATGTGAGGAGGCTTGAGGATCCTTTTAACTTGACTACAGGGGTGGCAGGCCCGTTTATTGCTAAAGGACTGGAAAGCAATGGGATAGGTATCAAAGCTTCCTCCAATTCCTTGATTCGGTCCTTCAGTTTGGCATTATCCACCGCAAGGCCTCCAATGGAATCATCAAGAGCGTCTCCGGTTGCTTGGTGAATTCGGTAGATTTGGGATGGCCACATGTTCCCAAGGTTAATCTCTGAACGATATTTCCCTTTCTTATTTATTACATCTCTCTTTTCAATAATTAAATTTTTAGATTTGTTGTTAAAAACAACGCTCTAGAATACCCCACTCTCCCCCACTCTCCCTATTGTTACAGGAAAATCCCCCTACGGACAAGTGGATTTCCTCTTGAACCCTAAATCTCTAATATCAAGACAAAAAGGTGCTAACTTTGGTCACTGACATCCTTTTAAACCTAGTTAAGCTAATCTATAGAAGAGAGGAAGAGGATGCACCTTTTTACGACGTTTGTCCTTGCCCAGTTCAAGTTAAGCTCTGATCTCCAATCTCTTCAACAGGTCCTGTAATCCAATCAAAGACAAAACATGCTTCTTATTCTACTATGATTAGTTTGAAACTAGATTTATCTATTAAAGACAAGTTTATGTAGGCATACACAATCTTAAAAGAAACAGGGCAAGCACATGTATTAGTGAGAACTCAATAGAGATACTTACAGACCATTGATGAAGATGAAGCAACCTCTCCCAGCTCTCGTTGTCCAAACCCTTTCTCAAATGACCCACAAACAAAATGACTATGCTTCACTGATTATCTCCCTTATGAGATCATAAGTTTGATGCCTTCAATGTCCCCTCAATACCACTTCTCATGAGATCATAAGTTTGGTATCTCTAAAACTTCATCATCCTTTTCTTTCACCATGAGGAGGACTCCTTATATAATCTTGGAGAGGCCTAACCACCTTAGAGATTCTTGGGATAGGTTAAGGATATTTCTCCATCAGTTGTGGATCGTCCCTAAGATCCAGCCTTGACCTCAGATTCGAATCCAACTAACTCCAGAGATCAGGGGGATTTCTCCCTGATTTTTCTCAACAGTCAAAGATTCCCTCAAACAGGCCAGTGCTCCCTCAAAATGGTGCACAAAGTGTTGCAACGCTCCCCCAAAGGATATCAAGGAGCGCTAGCGCTCCCTGACAGTGGGTAGGGAAGCACTGCCCTTCAAAAATGACATAGGCATTGTACTCTTTGTCAAAATATTTATCCTTCTTTAAACAGTCTTTGAAGGTGTCTTTAAGTGTTTATTGTGATGTCGTTTGAGGCACAACATAGGCAAGATAATTGTACGATGTCTGTGACACTTATGGTTAAATGAGACACTTGCGACTCTTGTAATGACGACAACAAGTCATCATTGAAATGAGAAATTTTGATGTGTAACAGATTGCCCCCCAAAGTGCGAAGTTAGAAGATGAAAACTGATGATTGAAGTACTTTGTAGACTTTTTCGAGCAAGGGTATAGAGGCGGAGAACCTGGTAGAAGCTGCACACAACCATCAAACAAATATTATGACATGTTTCAAACCCAAAGCAGACATACCTATGCTTGGGTGATAAAGAATTCTAAGGTATGGCCACCATAAGATACACTGCGGATCCATAATTATATTAATAAAAAGGTATAGCCACCAAAGATACAATGTGGATCTATACTTCCATGACATGAGTTGATCGTAGCCACGAAAAATACACAATGGATCTACGAGACGACAAGACATAGCCACGGACCAATACAAAGTGGATCTATGTGACAGTATATGTGTCAATATTCAAGAGAAATTCCATCGCAACCTGGGCAAAGTACATACCGGAGTGATCACTCAACCCAGGGTCTTCTTACCAATCACGATGCAGTACGAGTCTAACCATGCGAATAGGTGTCTTGATGTCGAACATGGTAGAAACCACTTGATTATCGGCCAATGAGGTAAGTTGTTAACAAGTGTGAGGGAAATCACCATTGATGTCAATGATTCCCAAGGTACCCTAGTACATTCCAGTGAATGTGAATGGATGAGTTGAATTCAAGTATTCGTGGAATCACCCGATCAGAGATCAATAATGTAAACCCACTGTCGGAATCAAGGAGGCCTACCATTGAGGCATGTAGGTCCCAAGGTACTGATTGGTTTCTAAGTCTAATTCTCGGATAATATGTTGACGTTGACAGGAACAGACTCGTCGAAGGAGGGCCTTGATGTATCCCCCATCAATGACATGAAACTGACACAGAGATATAAGTTGGTAGATCTAATGAACATGGACTGACACGGGTATTGAAGCGGGATATTTGTGATGGTTGAATTTTGAGGTAGATACTTCCCTTGAACACTGAGGCACAACAGAAAAAACATGACATGGACCAAAACATGATGATACAATGGATACTGTGACTTTCGTCAGGTGACCCAAAGGAGTAAAGAAACTCAGAGGATTGGTTAAGTGCAGAGGTTCAGCAGATTAAAATGTATGCAAAAACAAAGTGTCGTGTTCAAGGGCGACTGTAAGAGTGACTGGTGATGTTCTCAAAAACTGTTTGGCTTGCTTCTTTCAATTTTTTCCCCCATCCAAATAGACAAGTACCTCTTTTTGATTTAACAAGCTTGAGGAGGATAACACATGCTCGATATAGCCCACCTTCGGTAAGTCCCTCTTCCTTTGTTTAACGAACTGGAAGAAGTAAGGGTTCGATCCCGTATGGGTCCTTCAATGTATGATTGTTTAACGAATCCAAATAAGGTAAACTCAGTGATTTTTCATGTTTAGAGAGTCTGAAAAGAACTTAAAGATGACTCCAGTGTTGTCATTTTTCATAACGTTAGTCTTGCAAGGCCGAAAAATAAATAAATTATCACTCGAAAGACACCCTTTCAAGCCTTTTAACGAGTGGGAAAGGAAGCAACATCACTCGACAATCTTTTCATGTTTAGAGAGTATGAAAAGAGATTAAAGAAGACCCCAGGGGGTTCCTTTTTCGTATGTCCTTTACGAGTCCGAAAAAGTGATAAAAGTCTACTCGATTACATTCTCATGTATTTTCGAGCATGAGAAAGAACAAAGACTAAGCTCAGTATTGGTTTCATTTTTACACAAACTTGAAACAAAATTAAAGTATGCTTGTAAATTCCCAACGTAATTTCCAAAGGTTGGGATACCCATGGATGGTTGGTACTTTGCCTCCAGCTTGAAAAGCTAGTGGCTTAACTCCAGAATGATAATCAAAGGCTGGAGACATGCCCCCCAAGCTTCAATTCATTCACCAACTTTGAGGTTGTCACAAATTTCTCTACTAGATGGAGAAAAAGGATACAAGTGGATGAAATAAAGGTTTAAATACGAGACCTAATGAAAGACTCGACTTGGTAGGAGAGGTGATTGTTTCATTTTTTAACGAGCTTGTCACTGGAAAATAACTATGCTCAAGGCTCCGGGTTCAGTCCCCATATTTTTGTTTCTTTTTTTACCGAGCTTGCTACAGAGAGGAAAACTATGCTCAAGGCCTCTGTTTCATTTTTTAACGAGCTTTCCACAGAGAAGAGAAACTATGCTCGTAGCTTTTGTTTCATTTTTTAACGAGCTTGCCACAGAGAGAAAAATTATGCTCGTGACCTATGTTTCATTTCTTAACGAGCTTGCCACAGAGAAGAAAAACTATGCTCGTGGCCTCTTCTTGATCATGGCTTCCAAGAGGAAAATTCTCTGGAAGGAATACACATCAAGGGACAAACGTCAATCATAGCTTCCAAGAGATCTTCGCTAGATGGAAGAAAAACACTCTGGAAGGAATACATGTCGAAGACATCGATAAGGGTAGGGATATCTGGCTCTAATAGCCCTATTGAAGAGATCACCATGTCAACTACCGGATCTAAGTCACAAAATGTTGAGCTTATAGTAAGAGGATCATATTCATCGGCAGCTGAAGGCATGGGAGATAACGCCACATAATTGACATGTGGTGGGGGCGATATCGTCTGCATATAAGAACCATTTAGGGAGGTCATTGGGTTGGTAATCAAGTCAAGAACAATGCATGAAAGTTGATCAATAGCCACAATTCTTCCATCATGAGGGAAAGATATCACACGACAAAGAGTGGACACAATAGCTTTCATGGCATAGACATAATCTTGCCCAAGGAGTAAATCGAAATCCAAGGGGTCATGGAATACCATAACATCAATAAAGACAGTTTTGCCTCCCAAAGTTACAGGAAACTAGGGAAGGATCCCTAAAGGGTGATTGGTTCTTCTGTTAAAAGAAAACAGAGTCTGGGTAACCGGCACAAGCTGAGGATAACCCAAAACTTGCCAAGCAAGAGAGGAAAAAATACTAACGGACGAACCTTCGTCTATTAACGTTTGAGGAACGTCTAGACCACAAACTTGTATTGTAATCTTGAAAGGAATGTGAGAGGGAAGACGAGCTCCATTTAGCGCACCCCAATCAAAAAGGATGGCCTCATTACTTGGAGGGGGTTTTGCGGGAGAAGGAGAAATTCCCCCCAACATGGTAGATTATGTATTAACAAGAAAAGCATGGGCAGTATCAGGTTTACTCTCTAGAGGGAGAGTAGGATCGACCGATGATGGGATCAGATCGACCACTTGGGTTTTATTCTCCAAGGGGAGAATGGGGTCGATGGAGTGACCACTTTGGGTTCACTCTTTATATGAAGAGTGGGATCGACCGATGATGTAACTGGAGCGACCACTTTGGCACTCCTCAAGGGAGGAGTGGGATCGACCGATGGCAGAACCGAATAGACCACTTTGGCACTCCTCAAGGGAAAAGTGGGAATGATTGATGGAGGAATCGGATCGACCACTTTGGGTTCACTCTTTAAATGAAGAGTGGGGTTGATTTATGACTGAATTGAATCAACTATTTGGGTTTGTGGTTCAATCGAGGATGAAACTAGATTGACCACATGATCAACCGTATTAACCAGGGATGGAACCGGATTGGCCAGTTCATCAACTAATGATGGGTTGGGGTAAATCTTACAATAACCAGTTGGAAGTTGAATATTTTCCAAAAGATAAGAAGCCTCGTCCATATGAGGACAAAGGTGAGAGTAATGATCACCTTTGCATAACATGCAAGGAAATTTGACAGTTTTCTTCGTCTTACCAACCTTAACGTCACTAGTTGACGTGGCGTCACCAACATGTCTAGCAGAGGCCGATGACATGGAGGACCACATTTCTAAGACCTTGGGAAGACCAGGGAAATCCCTCAGAAAATGGTCACCCTTACAAAGACTGCAAGGGAATTTGGGTTTCAAATTCTTCATTTTAATCTTGTCAACCTCATCAACACTCCCAGTATGATTAATAGTAGTTGGTTGCTTGGATCCAACATCTGATATGGTTGGAGGCTTGGTCCTTTTCATGTTCTTCTTCTTATTCTCTTTTTGTTTCTTCTTCTTCTTATCAACCTGGCTACTTGCTTTAGAGCTTTCACTAGGTGAAGAAGGAGAAAGGGAAAGAGACGTAATGGGGGACTAAGAAAAAAAGTCGACATGAGGTTGATGTGTGGGTGGTGTACTTACATCTAAAGCAATAGGTGCAACTGAAGCACTGGGAAGATTCGATATCACCAGAGTGGGGAATAACCAAACCAGTAATCCGATGGTGAGTCCCGGAAGACTCAGTGTGGCAATGTACGGAGGACCAATGTTTCCAAAAGAAGGAAAGGTGAAAGGTTCCCCAGGACAAGGGGTTCCTCCATTGGTACTCCCAGGAATCGATGCCATTAACACTAACTCGACCTAAGGTTCACTAAGTAAAACAAACAACACACGCCATGAATCTAAGAAGCAAACAATCAAACAAAACTTCCCATAATGAAACCACTAGTTGGTGATGAAATCCAACGTCGCTAGATCAATATAGGAATGGGTGGGGATAGAGCGGGTGGATCAGTTACGTTGGTGACCTGCTTAACAGACTTACGCTTTGGTGAAAGCTTCCACGCAATAATTGTGGATTTACCCTCCAAGGAGCCCAAGTGAGTTTGACCAACGTTTGTTCCAGGTACAGTGAGACTTCCCTTCACTATCACCTTGTGTAAGACCCTGAATATTATGGCTACTAAGGTCACCAACTCGCAATTAGCCCCTGGGCGGGTACAGTCGACAGTCCAGTTCGAACGTATGGGCAGGATAACAAGTTTGAAATCCTTCAAGAGAAATGAGGAAAAGTGGACTAATAGAACTCCAGAAGACCTCGAACGGATTCAGAATTCACAAAGCACCAAGACCAAATGAAGACAGTTGATCCTCAAGAAGAACCCCCAATATACGATCTGACTACTACAAATGGTTGAACCATGGAGGGATAATCTTCGTAACTCTCCCGAATGTGACCTCGTGCGTAACCCCTGTGTGAGAGGGGGATCCCAGTAAGCTTATACAAAAATTGGATTTTCTCTCTCTATCACAAGATGCTAAGTTTGTTTGACAGCTTTGGAAAGTTATCCTTTCAACCTATTCCAAAACCCTACACCATAAGCTAATGTAGGTTTGCTAAAAGAGAATGTAAAAATGTCTGATAAATTTTTAGTTTAACGCTTGATTTTAAGGTTGTTTTTTACTCAAGAGGAAAATGGAGTGGACTAAATGATGTTTTGACCGACTCTAAACAATGCAAATAAATGAGAATGCAAATATTTCACTTCGATGAAAGCTATATTATGAGAAGGAGAAAACTTTTATCATTCCCAAACGCATAATGTCCAAAAAAAAATTATTAAAATCATTAATGTCAAGATCTTCAAGAAATGATTCAAAGAGACTGTACACCAATACACAATTCTTGGCCCCCCCATGGACATGAGGGGGGAAATTTTTAAGATTTTAAGAAAAAAAAATGCCAAAAACCATGCAATTTCGCTATTTCAAATGCAAACTAGTTTCATTACCCAAAATCAAGAATGCATCTATATTTTTTATTTGATTCTGATGTATAAAGAAAGTAAATACAAATCCTTTGATGCTCTACTACTTTCAATCAGGAGAAAGAGTCCTACGTAGATGCAAAAAACACGAAGCAAAAAGGCTACAAACAAAGCATGCACTCAAGGCAGTGAGGTGTGAAAGAAAACAAGTAGAAACTTGTTCTGAAAATAACTCAATCAAGGATTCAAAAACTGACAAACATTCATTGAGTACAAGAAAATGCAGAGAAGAATCCAAGAAAAGACAGGGAGAAAGAGAAAATACGCAAATTGTCCCGACAAAACAAGCAGCTAGAAAGGGAAATTTCACATTTCTGAAAAAGGTTTCAAGTTCCAATCAAGACAATAGGGAGTGATAAGCATCAAAAAACCAATCCAAACAACTTCACAAACCAACTATAGACTCTGGGTAAAGACCTCTGCAAAACAGGCTGAGCAGAAGAAGGCAGAAAACTCTCAAAAAAGAGACTAGCGCTCCCTGTATCAAGGGTACAGAGCATTGAAACGCTCCCTAAAACATTGTATGGGAGCGTTGGCCATATATCAACGCTCTAGTAGGGTCTAGGGGGGAGCGTTAGTCCTCCCAGAAACTCAGAAAAAGAGCCAAAAAATGCAAAAAACTCACCCAGAATGCATAATAATTGGTGAAAATGCTAGTGAAGGTAGGAGAAGGATAATGGATGATGAACAAACAGTGAGAGTGATTTGAAAGGTGGGAAAGGGGAAGGAACAATACCAAGGAAGGAAACCAAAACTGAAAGTTCACTTCCCCAGTGGAGTCGTCAATTTATGTTACAGGAAAATTCCCCTGCGAACAAGTGGATTTCCTCTTGAACCCTAAATCTCTAAGATCAAGACAGAAAGGTGCTAACTTTGGTCACTGACATCCTTTTAAACCTAGTTAAGCTAATCTATAGAAGAGAGGAAGAGGATGTACCTTCTTACAACGTTTTTCCTTGCCCAGTTCAAGTTGAGCTCTGATCTCCAAGCTCTTCAACAGGTCCTGCAATCCAATCAAAGACAAAACATGCTTCCTATCCTACTATGATTAGTTTGAAACTAGATTTATCTATTAAAGACAGGTTTATGTAGGCATACGCAATCTTGAAAGAAACAGGCCAAGCACATGTATTAGTGAGAACTCAATAGAGATACTTACAGACCTTTGATGAAGATGCAGCAGCCTCTCCCAGCTCTCATTGTCCAAACCCTTGCTCAAATGACCCACAAACAAAATGACTATGCTTCACTAATTATCTCCCTTATGATATCATAAGTCTGATGCCTTCAATGTCCCCTCAATACCACTTCTCATGAGATTATAATTTTGGTATCTCTAAAACTCCAGCATCATTTTCTTTCACCATGAGGAGGCCTCCTTATATAAGCTTGGAGAGGCCTAACCACCTTATATATTCTTGGGATAGGTTGAGGATCTTTCTCCATCAGTTGTGGATCCTCCCTAAGATCCATCCTTGACCTGGATCCTCCCTAAGATCCAGCCTTGACCTCAGATTTGAATCCAACTAACTCCAGAGATCAGGGGGATTTCTCCCTGATTTTCCTCAACGGTCAAAGATTCACTCAAACAGGCCAGCGCTCCCTCAAAATGGTGCACAGAGCATTGCAACACTCCCCCAAAGGAGGTCAAGGAGCACTAGTGCTCCCTGATAGTGGGTAGGGGAGCGTTGCCCTTCAAAAATGACTTTTAAGTAGTTTTTTCCATGGTAAAATCTTTGTACTCTTCGTAAAAAGATTTATCCTTATTTAAACAGTCTTTGAAGGTGTCTTTAAGTGTTTCTTGTGATGTCGTTTGAGGCATGACATAGGCAAGATAATTGTACAATGTCTGTGACACTTGTCACACTTATGGATAAATGCGACACTTGTAATGACGACAATAGGTCATCATTGAAATGAGAAATTTTTATGTGTAACACCTACCTTGCTCTCTTTTCATCTATCTAACCCCCCTTCCCTCTTTTCCCCCCATTCATCTCACTCTCTCACTCTCTACCCCTCTCTTTTCCCCCTCTTCCTCTCACTCTCTCACTCTCACTATCTCCCCCATGACCTAGACCATGACATAGAGATATATCCAGAATTAGACGTTGACCCAGAGATTGACATAGACCATGATATAGACCCCCCATAATCTCACTCCAATTTCTAGTGAAATAGATACCGTTGTTGTTTCTCCTCCACCACTAGAAGCCAAGAACAAGAGTTCATTATAGAGCAATCCAAACAATATCTCATCAAGAGAAATTTTTTTGGATGACCAGATGATGGAGGATTTGCTTGGAGCTGATTATAAAATGGATGAAATTAGAGAAGCAATTGGTGTACAACATTATGGTGAAGAAGGTCATATGGTGCAATCTCTTGTTGGACAGTCAAATGTTCCAGAAACTAGACAATCCCATGTTCACTCTCCTCCCACAGTTGATCTTTTATTGATTGAAGGGGCAAGAAACATTGTTAACTCCACAACAGAGAGGTCAAGAGTCCCAGAATAGGGGTTCATCGTCCCTACCTAGATTCCCATGCGATGCCATGTCATTCCATATCATGCAGTGCCATCGTCCCTACCTAGATTCCCATGCAATGCCATGCCATTCCATTCCATGTCAAGAGTCCCATGCAATGCCATGTCATTCCATATCATGCAATGCCTTGCCTTCACTTTCATTTCCATTCATGCCTTGTCTTGCCTTCACTTGTCTTGCCTTTTTCATGGCAATGTTATGGCATGACATTGGAAAGATATATTTATTGTTATATAGGTTAAAATGGGAAACTACATGACAAGGCATGGGAAGCTACATGAAAATGACATGGCATGGAATGGCTTGGCAAGGCATGGTAATGACATGGAAATGCAATGGAATTCCATGGCATGTCTTGGCAATGCATAGCATTGGCATGGAAATTCTTTGATATGGCAAGGCATGGAAATGGCATGGCATATAGGGGTGATTTTAAGAACCCCCCCTAAACTTATATGTATAATAAATGGGCGAATACCCATGATACATAGGAAAATTTGAAGGCTATTTTATCAATAATATAATATGTATATATAATTTTTTGGAGAATATTTTAGTCAATTATATAATATTGTAAAAATTTGGCAAATATTTCACTGAACTATAAACTCTTGTAAAATCTTGGCGAATCTTTCACTGAATTATAAAACCTTGTAAAGTATTAGCGGATTTTTTGATAAAGTATAAAACCATATATAATAATTTGAAAATGTATTCATTAAACTTTAGTATACTCGTTTTACATATTTGGAAAAAGAAACATGATTTTTCCATCCTCTAGACGATGTTGCAAGCATTAGCGGTTGTGTTTGTCAAGGTTCTCATTGTACACTCTTGCATATCCCTCTATCAGTTTTGATGATATATCAATGACAGATTAAGTCACAATCGTTGATCTCAAGAGATCAAGATCATATATTGATCGTTGATCACTTTGGAGATAGGGTTTTAGTCATTAAGGGATTATAAAAACATATCTAAAGAGGGTGAGAGGAATACAATGAATGCATAGGAGCAAGAGGAAGTCTTTCTCATGTACTTGTGTCTGAGTGGGCAGGGTTGAGGAAAGGATGCAGGGGGCAATGAGGGAGATAGCACCAGGTGGGCTAGGCTATCAGCTACAGCATTGTAATTCCTCTAATGGGCCATTATCCCAGGACAGGAACCCAGGATTTTATTTAATAAAATAAAACTCAGAACCGGTTTTCCTGCAAGGGTTTTTCCAAGGGTGTTTACCCAAATATCGTGTGCAAATGTGTTTGGTTTCTGTGTAGTGCTTCCGCTTATATTTTCATTGAAAACCTAGTTGTGCTAATAATTAATAAATAGAGTTTATTTGGATTGTTAGTCGTGTGTTGGGTTTAACAGGAAATTCAACACACTTCATGTGATGTGGGATACATGGTGAAACCCTAGCCCTTTGTTGTATCCTAGATTGTTTTGGTTGATTGACAATTGGAACACTTACTACAGGTGGATGCTTGTACTCAAGATATGTGGTAGAGGAGGCACACTTCTTATGGAGGAAATTGGAAGTTGTTTTATGTGGCATTAACATTTTCTGCTTGGAAGTAGATTATTTAGCTTGTTTTATGCTTGCTTGGTTTGAAATACTTTTGTAGAATAAATGGATTTATGTGTGGAACAAAATTAGTCTATTCAGAGAGAAAGTGGTATGCACAAATATTGTTATTTCCTAGGTAGAATGAGCAGATTGAAATGATCAGGTTGATGATATCTGGAAGCTGAAAGGAATGGAACAATGAAAGAGGACAGTCCCCCATTGTCGAACTGTAAGTTGGACATGATAATTGAAAATATGGAAAGATTAATGCAAATATTGTCCTTGCAAGATGAACCTGGTGTTAGAAGTGTAAATGTGTTCAACCTGCACAAAATAGATCTAGCTAAACAATAACACACACATTTGCAAAGAGAAATGGAGAAAGAAGAAGGAGAGAAAGAATGGAAGAATTCTCATTAATCATTTTCCACACTCAAAGAGTGAATAATTTACAATAGATATAGGATACATGAGTAACCAATGCGCCATAGTGGTGGTCTAGAGTGATCTGGACACACATGTTAGCCTATGGCTTACCTTTACCAATCACTAAGTCTAAATTGTCACCTATATTTGTATTATTCATTTAGGATATTAGTAATATATCCTCAAGTGATGACTAATGATTTAGTTAAGATTGCCTAGCCTAGTCATCATGCATGATTTTAGGATCTAGAGCAAATCTCTCTATAAGGTGGCATCACCCATTGTACTATAAATATGTACCATTGGTATGAATAATGAATGTGTTGGCTAGTGAGCCTTTTCCGCCATGTTGTTGTTCTTGTCTATATTTTATCAATTGGTATTAGAGCGCCTCTTATAGTTCTTAAGGGCCTGTTAATTATGAGAGCCATGGTGGTGATCCATGGAAGGTAAATTTGTTTGAAATATGCAATTGAAGGCCTATCACTATGGTGTTGGAAACGAAGAAATTCCGAGTCAAGATGAATGAGAATGAACGTCGATGAAGGAGGATTGAAACCAAAAAAATTTAGGAGGTGAAGGAGGTTCCCCTACGCCTGCAAATAGAGGAGAAGCCAGATAAGGGAAATAGAAACGAAGATGCTTATGCCAATAGACTGCATATTAAGGAGTCAACGAATAGTGAGATGCAGAAAAATAGAAGAGCTTGTTGCTTTGTTGGATTGAAATCATGAATCTAAACTGCGATCTAAATCCACAGATCTCAATGCCATGAATGTGAAGGTGTTGTATACCTCATCTCTTTGATCATCAATGTTGTTTATTTTCAAGCACAAGAAGAAAACAAAGAAATATCTTCAATATTTTTTTATTCGCGTCCTCAACCATTTTCTCCGGCTACCTGCACACAAAACATTTGGCAGTCCATGTGATATTTTATGCACTATATTTTTTAGTTGTTCAATGCAAAAACTTGGAGGAAAATCAAGATAATTGCATAATTTGAATTCGAAGCAGCTTGCTCAGATCTGCATTTGCATTTTCTCCCATCTCCTTTATGTGCTTCAATATGAGAAATCACGGCCCTTCCCTCATCGATCAGATCCATATTTAATGATTGTTGTTTGGCTTCTATTGGTAACCTGTTCATACTATTGCTTGCAATATTCGCCCACAGATTCGAACCCGTGACCATTCAATGGATCGACCCACAGATATCAATTATATGAATTTGTTGTAGTGACTCTCGACCAACTTTTTTTTTTTTATAACCGTCAATAATAGAGGGTTTGCGATTTTTTTTTTGCTGAGACGCCAAAAACCCTCGGTGCCAACACAGTTAATTTTTTATTTCCTTTCACTTTCCAGATCTGTTTTTATTGCAAAACCCTCGTGCTTCATTTTATTTGTTATAATGGTATACCTAATTTATCACCCCGTGGCATAATTGTTGTGGGAAAATCGACTTTTGAGAAAACAAATCCCATGCATTTCTTGATAGCAGAGATCTCGCAACCTCTTTTGAACACAGCCGACCCAACACCACAACCATTTTTATCGCAAGGGACTCCGCATTGTATGTATTTGTACCAGTCGACGGGGTGAAGCCTCGAATCCATAGCTTCATTTTGAAGCACTAGTCTCCAAAGAAACCATTGTTGTTGGTGATTGTCTAGTATGACCACGATGCCAAATTTTCTGAGAGCAGTGACCATGTGCTCGTATGCTTCGATGTGAGAAAGCCCTATGAGGCCTGGAATGTGCGTGGTCAATCCAGTTTCCATGGCGGTCAGGTTGAGGCAGTCAAAGGTCTGAGCAACGATGAGCTTAGAAAGGACCAGATCAGTGACCATGAAAATTATCCACATGAGGTCGTGGCTCGTTCTCAGCGATGGTGTCGAGAAATTGAGGAATAAAACCATGAACGACAGTGATTGTGCAGCTGGCACTTTTCGATAGTGTTTGCAAAGCGTGGGATGTTACGTCGATTATGTAAATGGTGGGATTTTTTTTTTCACGATCTGTGCATTGGATATTCAGTCCATTAACATTGCCAAGGGATGTCATTGGTATATTATGCATCGAGAAAATCAAGAAAACCCGCAGTGCATCGCTTCAGTAGTTTGCGTCCTCACAATATCCCGTGACCAGTTCTGTCAATGTCAACTCAGAGTGAAGTTTGAAAACAAAAAGTGAATGGAATATTAAAGTAGTGCATGTGTGCTTTTCATGTACTCTAAGTTTTACAGTTAACACTTCTTTTGTAAAAATGTCATTTTCAGTATTAGAATGTGTTTTCCAAATGTCTAAAAGACAATAGCATTATATGCATGTTGAAATTAATGAAAAGTTATTTTTGTGATGGTCCTTTGTCCTAGACCTGGCCTGAAATCGAATAAGGAGGTCTAAGGACGATCGTGCTTGTGTGATGGTGGTTTTCTTATGATTGCTTTATGTGGTGATTTATGTCTAGTTTTGACCTAATCACATACAATTTATCATTTAAAGCAACAAAAATGAAGTTTAACACAATTAATACCAATCAATCACTTACAATCAAGAACATATGATCAAGCATATATGAAGAAAATTCTCAAGCATTCAAGTCGTCAACCACATCAGCAATGGACAAATCAAAGCATTTGAACTCAACACATCATGGAGCATTTGAAATTCAATTGTAACTTGCAAAAATGTTTGTTGCAACATTACTTGATCGAGTTGAATTGTACTTGCAATAGTTTGTTTGTAAGTGTCACTATTAAAATAACATTAAATTGTATCGAGTGCATTCTCAGTTGAACCCAAAATCCGTTCGATTCATTGTAAGTCTATTGTAAAATCATAAGATTGGATGCATTCTCGGTTGAACCCGACACCCACAACTTTATTGTATCATTCTATTCCTGAGTCATTGTAATTTTGAGTCGAAATTAACTACGTTGAGTGGTTGAAACTCAAATCATTATAAACATCAAGTCTTTGGGATGCATTTTTGGTGGTAACCGACATCCTCAACTTCTTGGAAGAAAGAAAGACAAGTTCAAGCAAACAAATTCAAGCGAGCGTGAAGTTCAAGCGAGTGATTCAAGTGAGCAAGTTGCAAATAAGCCTTCTTCTGTCGAGTCAAATTATAATCAAGATCTACCTGCACAAGGATACCTCATTTAGTGTTTTTGAAATGGCTCGAAGTCTCGAATTATTAGAGTTACTGAACACTCTAATAAACACCATTGAATATAACACTGTGATATTGAAAAAATCAACTCTTCAATCAGTGCCAACTTGTTTGCAAGTGACACAAGCTAAAGTTAGACTTCTTCAATCTCTATCACAACTATTGAATGATGAGTTGGTTGATCTATAAAATAAACAACGAGTGAAGTGTTCTAAACTAGTTTTTGTTCAGCACAATCCTCTCTATAATGATGATGATGATGATGTTTTTGATCAATAATCAGTGAAGGAGAAACTCAATAAGACAACTCTAGATGCAGACGAAGATGAATCTATTCATGAACCTACATTTCAAGAGTTTTCTTTTGACTTCAGTGAAGAAAACCTTTCAATGCTACAACAACATGCAGTAAATCCACTTCCAAGGATTTCAAAGAAATAGGTTTAGAATACTCTTTCCAAGCCCATCATCAGACCTTGGGAAGAAATCATCTACAATAAGAATAGAACAGGACTTGGATATGATAAAGAAGTTACCTTTCATATTCTCGATTATTCCAGACCTATCAAGTTCCAAAGTGTTGGATTTCTTCAAGAAGATTCACTTTCACCTGTTCCAGTTCAATATCAGAATGATAAGTGTCAACATTGTAATCGAGTTGGTCACAAGGAGAATCAGTGTTTCAATTTCCATCCTTGCCAGCATTGTGGTAAGCATAACCATTCTTCAGAGAGATGTTCAACGCTAAAGAAACCTAGAATATTGAAGATTCACTATGAGTCGATTGATCCTTGGCAATGGTCATCAACAACCAAGCGATTATATAAGTCTTACCGTAGAATTCAATCTCGAGTAAAGACCAATCTTGTAGCACGTAACATTTTTGTACCTCACATAAGTGGTCCCCTTATTGCGTAGCTTTTGAGCATGGCCTTCACGGGATGAGATAACATGTGGTTTTTTCTGCATGCCCACTTTGTGTTGTACTCAAATGGAACAAGTATGGTACTCTCTTGAGCATAGAAGAAGGGAGTACAATGATGTAACTCTCATGCACCTTAAGGGGGGGAGTTCAAAATTCCAGTGAAGATGGTTCATGAAACCATTTGTGGTCTCTCCTTTCAGCTGACAAAGGGGGGAATTGATGATGGAATTGAAGATGGTTGTCAGACATAAAGTTTCGACAACAAATAACATCAAGTATGCCAGATGGGCATGAAATTTTCCAAATGGGAAACTGCGGTTTGTAGATGACAGACTTTAGCAGAATTATGGTTCAATAAGTTT
The DNA here is from genome assembly GCA_032191745.1 of Picea mariana. Classification (NCBI taxonomy): domain Eukaryota; kingdom Viridiplantae; phylum Streptophyta; class Pinopsida; order Pinales; family Pinaceae; genus Picea; species Picea mariana. Next base: position 346,998 of record JASDQU010102714.1, read on the forward strand.
AAGTTGAATCATACAGATTTTGATTTTGAAAGAAATGATGTGGACGTTTGCTTCACATAGATGGTCATTCGACCTAGCAGAGGACAAGAGGTTCCTTCTGCATTGCATCTTGGCATTTGATTGAGTTGTCAGGCATTTTTAAGGATGTGTCAGACTAGAAGTTGATTCACTTCTCTTGGTTCTCTCTCATCAGATTGGACTTTACATTAAGTGAACACATTGCATCCATCCTGGCTCACATGATTACATAGTGAGATTCTTTAGAAATGGAAGACTTTGGCAGGATTATGGTTCAATGACTTGCAATTGAATCATACACATTATACATTGGGATGTTGTTGGACACCTAAAAGTGTCAAGATTGGTTAGTGGTTATCCAAAAACCATCAAATACATGGTATCAATTGGTCAGTGGTTATCCCAAAACCACATATTCAGAGAGAACTTTCAGTGATACACTGATAGTAGAGTGGTGATACTACATGTTCACCAATTAGCAGAAGACATCAAATTCTTCTAGCTAAAATACTTGGCAAAATGATCAAATTGTCAAGCAATCAGGAAATGTTCAGATATTGCAGTTGTTCACTTCCATATCTCAGCTCTCTTCTAGTTCATTTCAGATGAACCATTCAGCATCCGGATTGGCGGGTTTTTTTCAGGTAGTTCTTCATTAAGGCTCAGCTCAGGAGTTTCAGTATGAAGACTTGGAATTAATATCAGTGTATGATTTATTGCTGGTAGTATTGATTGGACTTATGATTGAGGAGGGGATTGTTAGCCTATTACTTACCTTTACCAATCACTAAGTCTAAATTGTCACCTATATTTGTATTATTCATTTAGGATATTAGTAATATATCCTCAAGTGATGACTAATGATTTAGTTAAGATTTCTTAGCCTAGTCATCATGCATGATTTTAGGATCTAGAGCAAATATCTCTATGAGGTGGCATCACTCATTGTACTATAAATATGTACCATGGGTATGAATAATGAGTGTATTGGCTAGTGAGCCTTTTCTGCCATGTTGTTGTTCTTGTCTATATTTTATCAACACACCAGCAGTTACAGGAGTGAACTACCACCTAGTCTAATCTCTCTGGCAGTTACGGGAGTGAACTACTAGCTAGTTGAGTTAACTAGTCAACTAGTCTTCAGTTAACTAACTGAACATAGAGTAATGAGGAGTTAACTCAGGAAATAAAGGGTAATGTGTCAGTATGGTGATAATCCCCAAGAAAGTGTGCATTATCTGGTGATGATCCCAATGTTACATGGTGACAAAACCAATGTAGCATCTAAACTCAACTCAACTAGTCAAACTGAAGTGTCAACTGAAAGAGAATATTCTCTAGGTGGAATATTCTCCCCTAAAATATAGGAGACTAGATAATGACTAATTATGACTAATAAACAGGAAAAAACCTTAGGAAAAATAAATCCTATGTGTGTGTGAAGTAACTCCAACACCCCTCCTGAACATCACTATGGTGAAAATAAAGAATGGGTCCCGGCAACGAGGCCATGTTAGGTACCCAAATACAAAATATACACATAAAATAAAGTGAGGAAAGAAGGAAAACCTCATGGGAAAACCCCCCCTCAAATTACAATGCATAATAAAATAAAAATGAGAAGGAACAAAAAGCAGTTGCTAAGCAACCATGTCCTTCACTCCAAGAAGACCTCGCAACTGTTCAAGTTTGTGCTCGTTGAAGATTTTGTTGAAGATGTAGATGTCTACACGGATCTGATGAAGTAGATGCACCATTGATATGTCCACACATATCCACTTTATCTTCTTGTAATGAATAATATCCAAATAAAGTTTGGATGAAACTTTGAAAACCGTGCGGTCGTTTCCAGAAAAAACACTGAAATTTTGTTGATTTTAAAACGATCATAACTTCACTTCCTGGACTCCGTTTTGGACGATGTTTTTTTTGAAATTGGATATTTTTCCGAGAGGAATTAACATATCCAATTTTTTCTGCAAATTATTATCAAAAAATATCATAAGTGATTCTGATGTGCACGGCTCCTTTTTTTTCTCCTGAGATGCATGCATTGTGCATGAAAAAATATATGCATGTGACTCTTGAGATGCATGCCATATATATTCCACATGAATTTCAGAAAACAAAACTGAAATGGAGTAGACGTCATCTTCAATTAATGGAATACAATTTTGTGCAAAAACGTTTGTAGAAGACTCTTCAGAATAAGAGGCTTGATCTTCTGACGGTTTCTCTTCTGGCTCTATCTTTCCAATCCCCTGCATGCAATATTCACAATCTTCTTTATTCCCAAATAGAACCTCCAATATGGTCCATAATTCATTTGGATTTTATTCTTGTGAGTCATCATATACTTGATGGAGAATTTCGGGAGAAATAAAATAGAGGATACATCCTATGGCCATATCTTGTCTATTGAGAAAATTGCTTTTCTCATTGGTAGAATCAAGATCTACTTCCATTGCCATAGTTATTTGGTACAAGCCTCTGCATCTGAGCAAAATAAGAATTTTTGGCTTTCATTCCAAATATTTATTAGGCGTGAGAAGTATTTCTGGCGAATAATCCATCTTTTTATTGTCTTCAATCTTCAGTACCTGCAAAAATAATTTGGTGTAGCTTTTTCTTAGCAGTCTGTTGGCTCTGATACCATGTAAATTTGTTGAACCTGCACAAAATAAATCTAGCTAGACAATAATACACACATTTGCAGAGAGAATTGGAGAAAGAAGAAGAAGGAGAGAAAGAATGGAAGAATTCTCATTAACCATTTTCCACACTCAAAGAGTGAACAATTTACAATAGATATAGGATACATGAGTAATTAATGCACCATAGTGGTGGTCTAGAGTGATCTGGACACACACCAGTAGTTACGGGAGTGAAATGCCACCTAGTCTAGTCTTTCTGGCAGTTACGGGAGTGAACTGCCACCTAGTTGAGTTAACTAGTCAACTAGTCTTCAGTTAACTGACTAAACATAGAGTAGTGAGGAGTTAACTCAGGAAATCAAGGGTAATGCACTAGTCTGGTGATGATCCCAAGGAAAGTGCGCATTATCCGGTGATGATCCCAATGTTGCATGGTGACAAAACCAATGCAGCATCTAAACTCAACTAAACTAGTCAAACTGAAGTGTCAACTAAAAGAGAATATTCTCTAGGTGGAATATTCTCCCCTTAAATATAGGAGACTATATAATGACTAATTATGACTAATAAACAAAGAAAAACATTAGGAAAAATAAATCCTATGTTTGTGTGAAGTAACTCCAACAAGAAGGAAGCAAAGAAATCCTCCTTTTCAAGAACAATTGGCGAAAGGAGAAGAGGTTGATTATTTGTCTCATCATGATATGTACACTGATTATTTCATTTTTTCATTTGAGGACAGTCTTGAAAAGAAATCAGCATTATGCACTCAGCAAGAGGAGCTTGTACCTGTGGTTTATGACATAAAGGACAAGTTTGATGAAAGTTCTGAATCAGGTGAGAATTTATACAGCTTGGACAGTGAACATGAAGAGGGTGATGAAACCGCTGAAGGTAACTCCTTGCCTTTATGTTACGCTGCATTTGAATTGATAAAGAAAAACTATAAACTCACCAAAGCAGAGAAGCAGCTTGACACTAATTTAAAATGGCAGCAACCTCTTATTGTATGTGATATTCCTATTTTATGTGGTATGAAGGACTCACACAATCTGAAAACACAATCATTGATTCAAGAGCCTATAGTTACCTCAGAGTTGCAGCAACCTTCTTTGGTTTTAAATGATCTAATATATGATTATTTGGATGAGTTCTGCAATCCTAGTGGTTCTCCTTTGGTTGTTTGTGAGCCTCAAAACAGGGGTGAGGAAGATTCAGTTCGGCAAGCATCATTGTTGTTTTGTTCATCAGCAGTTTCGTTACATTCATCACAAAGGTCACAGGAAGTCTTGCGGCCTTATCATGAAAGTTTTAAGTTGTAGCTTCAAGAAAGCACAGATGTTGGGAAAGTTTTAAAATCAAGATATGAAAATCACCTAGAGCAGAGCAGTAATATGTTAGATGGGATGGAAATCAATATGCAATCTTATGAAGATCCTTTTGCAGCATTCCTGAGGTCAGGTGGTGGGCTCATGATCTGCAATTTCATTGAGATTCAATATGTTCACAAGTTTTTATGGAAGTCATGTTTCAGTAGTTTTCCCTTCTAGCTCATGAGCAAGCACTTGTGGAGAATTCAGTTAGCAGAAAAAAATGCTTACATGGTTGCATTGGTTGTTCCATTTCACTTGATCAAGTGATGTATAGATAAATTAGAATAGGTGTGATGAATAAGCTCAATGCTGAGCATATTTTTCAGTAGTATCTTCCAGTAAAGTTTGCAATTGATAGTGTACAATTCAGTTTTCAGTTTGATTTGATGTCAATTTGAGGTTTGTAGTTGTTTATGACTCTATGCCCAATGAAGAAGGCACTGGTCTATGAGTTCAGAAATGCGGTGTTCTTGACACCTCCTACGGAGCTATCTTCCCCAGTTGGAGCCAATGTTAGTGTCAGACAAAGTTTTCCTGTCACCAGTGACCAAATATTTATTCTCTTCCTAGGTTTGTTAGGGTCTTTTTCAATTTTTTATCGTTTCATTGAGTCTTCAAAATAAAAATTTGATTGTTGGTTAGTTGGTCTAGGTCTGTTACTACTCCTCGCAAAATTTCATGTCCCAACCATCATCATCATTTAAATTTGTTGCGTCATCACTCAAAAGAGTCATCATCATCATTTTAGTCCCATCATCATGGTTCTCATTCATCTCAGTGTCACCATTAGGTCACTAGGGTCATGGTCATCATATTGTGTCATTTCACTCATAAAACTACTAAAGGAAGGACTAGTAAAAGGAAATCTCTCTCAAGTTTGATTTTAAGTCATAAAGTGTTTCAATATTGATGTAATTGGTTCTAAAAAGTTTCAAAGTTGTTTCAAATGTTCGTAAGTTACTCAAGTTCAAAAGAAATGGTGAAATTGGTGGGCCACCCCACCATTTTGAAAAAGTGACATTTAAAAGCTACAAAGACTATTTCAAGAGAATTCTCTCACTCATTTCTCTCAAAGAAGAGCTCCCACATCTTCAGCAATCATCTCTCCTCATTTTCAGAGCAAATATCCTCAAAAAAGAGCAAACCCTAGCAATTTGTTGCTCATTCCAGCATTTTCGCTACGCTTTCAACAAGTTCATTACGCTTTGCCCAGTTTTGTTGTGTTTTCATTCAAGGAGGCTCAATTTCAATATGTAAAGGTTCAAGAGGGAAAATTCAAGAGTAAATAAATTCGTTGACACCTCATACACTCTCCATGCATATTTTACCCATTTACATCATTTTTCCTAAAACCCTAGCTTACCCTACATTTTTCTAGGGTAGGGTTGTGTTTTTCCCTTTTGCACTCCTTCCCCTCACTCATTTCCTAAGAATCCACTTTCCCTTACTCCCTAACATTACCCCCTACCCCCCTAAATTTTCTCAATAATTTAGGAAACCTTTAACCCATCATTCCACTTCATTTTCCAAAAATCTTTGAAGACACATTTTCCAGAAATGACCTTTTTAGTCATCTTTTTTYCAAATAGATTGTGGCCAATAAGAGATGAATATTGAGAAACTGGAGGAGGTTTGTGTTCCTAATATGCCAAAGTAAAATAACATATTTCATATTTTACACAGGTATTACAGAATGAGAGATATAATCACATCTTCGCAACCTATTTTTYTGACTGAGCAAAGTCATGTTTTAGACATCTTTTTGTAGAAAATATTGTGAACAACTGGAGCAGAATTTTGGGAAACTGAGAAAGGTTTATCTAAAAAACATCTTCATCTAAAATAATCTCTCTCACTTTTTACACAACTATCTCAGATTAAGATATTCATTCCCAGAGCCCATSAACTCAAATGACAACAAATGCTCTGTTGTGGACTTATTTTCRTTATGAGAGTTATGGCCTAGAAATTCTCTTTGATCCCATGGATTTTTGTTTTCAGACTTTGTTGTGTTTCTAGTAAATCCAATTACCTTCTTTATGCACGTTATAAGTATTTTCATTGACATCATGAATGGAATTTCTATAATACTGCCATGGCTTGCTTAATAGCAAATTCCAGGCATCCATAGGCACAACATCACATAATATTGTCCCCATATGATCCAATGTTAAATGAAACATAACATGATTGAATAACAATCATGTTGTCATGTTTCTCAACCGATAAATATTATATGGATTCAATTTTGGAATAAACTAAAGGTATCACTCATGTACCATCTTTTTACTTAAAAAACTATTCAAACACTAACAATAAATAATTACTTTGCATACCACCTTACCTTGACTCTTGCAAAAGGGTTCAAAGACACTTCTCCTCCTCCAATCAACATCTAGAATATCTTATTTCTAATCACTATAGTACATTGGATCATTAAGCTCTCTCAAATTTCAGCTTCGATCTGTTTTGCTCGAGGTTCTTTAGCCACCACAATTTTGTTGCAACTCCAATGTCATAAGGAAAATATTGGGCTCCATGAACTCCACTGCATATTTATCACTTTAGTGGCCTCAATAATCATATGTAGGTTTCCCTCTACCTCTACCTCCAACACCAAAGCCTCATATTCCTTAAAAGTTAGTGTTTTCCTCTTTACCTTCCTGGATTCTTATTCCTTTGAATCATGTTCCTCTTCCTTCTATTCATGAGGATATTGAACTTCAACATATCTTGAAGAAATCCCTATTGTACTCAATAAGGAACTCTTGCCACATTTACTTGCCATTTTTCCTTTTCTCCAGCTTATATTTTCCTTGGCCTCTAAATCATACTAGTATGCTTCATCTAATAATTGCACCTTTCATTAAAGCTAACTCACACTAGAGTGATAATACAACCCATTAAGATGCATAGTTGTTGCCTACTCTTTGTCTTCTTGCAAGTTTGTCCTAATTTGTAATCTCAAAAACGGTGTGTATTCTTTGCACAAATAAACTCTTTTGTCCCAAGTTTTGGAACTACTTGTTTAGATTTTGCTAGTAATCCGAGGGTAAAAAAATTCCTTTCAGATGCCTCATCATTTTGGGGCACAATCTAATGTTTCCTTTCCATTGTTGTTTTCTATCTCTACATACATTATCACACCAATGTGTAAATATGTTTTCATCATGGTTACTAGAAACTTCATTCTTCTGAGGTCATCCTCCTAAAGATAAGATAATATTATTGAATTCCACAAATGACCATAATAGTAGGTCGGGAGGACTCAAAATGTACATCAGTGGTGATAAGTACTAGAAGTGAAAGAGCAACTCTTATAGCTAGAAGCTAGAAAACTAAAAGCTAAAAGAATAAGAGGAAAAGTAACATAATAACAACATTAAAAAAAATAGTGGCACTATATCCATCAATACAAAGCAAGATTTGTCTACTCCACAATCTAAAGGTTTTCCATTTCAAAATACCTCTACCACTCCCATATCCAATCCAATAACAACTTGGGGTTCAAATCCCCTTTAAAATATAAAACGCCTTCCTCTACCTTGGTGCTTTGCTTATAGATTTGTTCTATTATCCTCTCCATAGGGTGTGCCACACCAACTTGAGCCTTAAGACTCTTATAGTCTAATTCAGACTCCTCATACTATATCCTGGCTTCAAAAGCCTCTAGTCTTCTCACTAAATGTTTAGAAATATTCATCCTATTCCCCATATTTATTTTGACTCTTTGAGTCATCTAGACTATTCTATAAGCCATTTTGGTCGTTTGCTTTTATATTAAAGAAAATTTAGAGAAAATTTTAATGGATTCTCATCAACATTCAAATTAATAAAGAAGAGTACACGTTCTCTATGAGTTCATCTCTACAGGTGGGCATGTTGTAATACTCATATAATTTACTTGTTCAAAAATGACCATTGGTTCACAAGTATTTATAGTTCCTTTTTCTTTTGGGTATACATGTTTGTAGTGTCCAGATTGTTTTTCTTCATATTTGTTGAAAGTGTACATTGTCATGTTAGTACATATCATATCGTATTACTAGGAAGGTCAATCCTAGAGCCCATGGACTCAAATGACCACACACATCATATCTTATGACTAGGAAGGTCAATCCTAGAGCCCATGGACTCAAATGACAGCAAATGCATTTTTGTGGGCTTATTTTCATTATGAAATCTCTGGTCTATAAATGCTATATAGTCCCCTAGATTTGTGTTTTCAAACTATGTTGTGTTTCTAGTAAATCCTCTTACCTTCTTTATACACTTTATAAGTATTTTCATTGCCATTTTGAATGACATTCCTATCATAATTCCATGGCCTGCTTAATAGCTAATTCCAGGCATCCATAGGCACAACATCACACAATGTTGTCCTCATATGATCCAATGTTAAATGAAATATAATATGATTGACTAACAAGCACGTTGTCATCTTTATAAACATTTCAAACAGCAGAAGCAGAAGGATCAAATCTCTCTGTGATGGGATTTGGCTCTTCCTTTTGGTGTTTAAAAACATCTTGAAAGTGAAGTATACAAACATTAGAACCCCTGTGTATTTGTGATGACTGCCATGTTTCCCCCCCTTGGACCCAAACCAAGGAGGACGCACCTCTAAGGTGGTTGCTAGTGGAGTGTGGGTCCATGTCTAAGGGGGGCCACACCTCCTAGTGGAGAGTGGGGTCCAGCAGCCCCAACTCTCAGACATTGAGGCCAAGCCTTGGCACACATGTCAAAGAGGATGGGAGGCTACTAGGTAGATGAAAGGAGGTTGAGGGTGAGAGGACAGAACATATTCTCATGTGTGGGTGAGCAAGTGAGAAAAATAAGGGGTGCTTGAGGTTGAGGAAGGAGGGAGAACTATGTTGGAACAAGCAGCAGTTGAGGAGAGTGATTCTGGTATATAAAGGTAGCTAGAAGAGATCAGGTTCAGGAAAATATGACGTTGCCAGCACCAGGCTCAACTTAGGCCAAGTTTTACAGCAACAAGGAAGGTGAGTTAGGGCTCTACATCCTCATCCATGACTGGCCAGATTCATCCATTTTGTTCAGCAAAGAACAAGGCCAATTCTGGGTGCAACTTCCGTCAACAACAAGTTGTACCAGAGGCCATACAGTATTACAGCTACAGCAAGGAGTGTTGAGTTAGCTGCGTTGTACAGAGCCTGTGGAGAGGAAAAACCAAGCCCAGAAATTTTCTGTAAGAAATTTTTGTATTGTATTTTGTCATAAAATTCCTCAGAAGCCTCAATAAGAATCCCTCCCCTCCTTTGTTGGTTTTTCTCCACACTGGGGTTCCAGGTTACTTCTGGTGTCTTTGTGTTTTTTACGCTTGATTTATTATATGTTTCTGCTGCAAATTTTATGTTTTATATCTCAGCTGTAGGTTACTGCATAAATTCAGATTTTATATCAACATTGATACTTTCTGTTAAGATAATTTATTGGCAGCAATATCGGTGACTGAGATATAGGTATAAATTTCAACATAAATTTGACCCTTCCTTTATAAAGTATTGTA
>JASDQU010102715.1:1367-22900 GCA_032191745.1 Picea mariana
ATCGCAACATAGGGATTTGTTCGCCATAATGTGACAAAGTGAAATATTGATCATATTGCAATGTTTGTCCATGGGTATCATATTGCAATTTTTGTGTAGGGATATGTTGGGTTCAATATCCTTACCACATTACACAACATATCCTCCTCATTTATGGTTATCTGAAATAGAGAAATTCATTACAAGTTATGTTAAAGTGATATGTTCGAGAATGGTGATGTTTCATTCTAATATTCAATGAGGATGGCTTATAAGGAAATGTTTTTTTCCTCAATTGTTACATCACATTATGAAATACATCAAGGGCTTGGTTATGTTGCAAGGATTATATCAACATAACCATGGATAACATGGGAAGACTGTGGTTGCTCATGATTAACTATGGTATCCCATGGGTGTTGATGTCACTATGGTGGAGCGAAGTTCTTTAACGATGATTATGGTTATGTTACATTGAGATGTTTATGTTTATTGAGTTAGATCGAATTTTTACGTTCCCAGTTATGTCGCAAATGTGACATTCCATAAGGTTTTTCTTCATGTGGGACATTCCAATATGTCATGTCACATTGCAAAGTTCATATTTTTTTACTATTGTGAAATTGTACATTTGTCACCATGAATGGTTATATAACTTTATTTTTTTCCTTTAGGGTTATATTGGGGCATGAAGAAGTTTTTAGTATGGTCAAGAAATTTTTTATAAAACATTGTCCCATTTTAAGAGCAATAAAATAGGAGGATGAGTTAAAGAAAATGGCACATTGTGAGAGTTATAATCAGACATATTGTTGAATTGAATGTCAATGTTATTGCATAATGAGAGAATTTAATTGTAATATTTTAAGAGGTTCACTCTAAAACAATGTGATATAACAACACGATTTAAAAGTGAAAAATCGGTTTCCATTAACTTAACATTATTTCAGAGATGTCAAGAGAAATATATTTTGTGTTTGAAGTAGGTCTTGTAGTTTACATTGAAGAGTGTGTCACATAGACGCATTTAGAGAGCAATAATTTTATGATGTTGACATCAATATTCGTGACATACAAGAAGATGACATTGAATTAAGTAGTAAAAACGTGAAAGATTAAGTTTTACTTTAATAAAGTAAGAGGTAAACACTAAAATTAAGCCATATTGTGACATTTTAAATGTAATAAGATGAATAACTTGAATGGAATGAGCCATATTGAGAGTTGTTGTGTTGTCTTTCCATTTAAGAATAAGCATTATAATTCATGGTGTTTATTGATGCTATGAAGATTTAAATACAATGATGTTTATTGAGGGTATAAAGATTTTAATTCACTATTTCCTAAAGCATTATATTTATTGTATAGTCCATATTAACATTATATTCATGTAATATTATTTACATTAATATCACATTGTTAACATAACATTATTAAGGAAACATCTTCAACATAATAATATTAACATTAATGTAACATTATCATTATTAAGATTATTAATGTAACATTATTGTATTATTAATACATCATTAATGTAACATTATTAATTAAGTGGATGCATGCATAACATTAATATCAATAGTTATAAGACTAATGTTATATAGTTATTGGAAACATAATTATTTATATTTAAAAATAAGAAAAAGGTATAAAGAAAATATTTCAATTATGTTATTTTAAGTTTTCTAAAATTATTAGATCCAATTATTTTGTTAAATAAATAATCATGTTTATTATTACTATATTGTTATATATTTATTTATTGCTATATTAATTTATGACTTTATTGTTAGATTACTATATTAAGTTTTCTAAAATTATTAGATTGAATTATTTTATTAAATAAATAATAATCTTTACTATTACTATATTACTATATTGTTATATATTTATTTATTGCTATATTAATTTATATTCATTTATGACTTTATTGCTAGATTACTATATTTATTTATTTCTATATTAATCTATATTCATTTATTATTATTTATTTATTGCTATATTTATTTATAACTTTATTGTTAAATTACTATATTTATTTATTGCTATATTAATCTATATTCATTTATTACTTTATTAATAAATTACTATATTTATTGATTGTTATTAATGTATTATTGTTATATTATTCTAAATTTATTTATTACTTTATTGTTGTATTATTATATTTATTCATTATTATTAATTTATTTTACATTAATAATATATTACATTTAAACATAAACAATATTACTTTATCTTCAAAAATATTAATAATATTATTTTCAAGATTATAATTATTAATATATAATAATTAAATATTAATATTAATAAATAAAAGATTAATATTTAGAGTTAGGGTTTAGTAATATTTAAGATTCGTGTAATATTATTTTCATTAATGTCCAGTTATTATTAATTTGTTTGGATTAGGGTTCGTGTAATATTATTTACATTAATGTCCAGTCCAGTGCTAAACCTACATTTACATTGCTTTCACTTTCCGAGAATCAAGAAATTTCTGCCACTGGTGAGCCGAGATATACTTATTTTTAATGTTCTTACCCTTTACCCTTTTTTTCCTAATGCTTCATTATTACATTGAGGAGCATCTATCACTACTTCTTCGAGTAAGCTAATCTCTTATCCTCATCACCGAAGCTACTGTATCCTCATCACCGGAGTAAGCTATTGTAGTAAATGTTTTTTTTTAATTACATATTTTTAATGTTCTTACCCTTTTTTGATAATGCTTCATTATTACATTGAGGAGCATCCATCACTGCTTCTTCGAGTAAGCTAATCTCGTATCCTCATCACCGGAGTAAGCTACTGTAGTAAATGTATTTTTTAATTACAAATTTGAGAAAAAATTGTTGTTTTTTAAAATACGAATAGATTTTTATTATAATTCAGTATGATGATTTTGATATTGAAAGTGGTTTTGTTTAAAAAAAAAGGAAGCACATCGCCCATTCAGATAATATTCAGATAATAGTCAATTTGAGAATAATCAGGGAAGCAATCGAATTCATAACCCTTTAAATGCAATAATGTTTATTGATGGTATAAAAATTTTAATTCACTATTTCCTTTATTATTTAGATTAATATTACATTGTTAACATAACCCTCTAAATTAAATTAACATCACATTATTAACATAACCCTTTAAATTAAAGGTCTGTTACAGAATTTCTACCAAATACAGGTGAACATCGGGTCCAGGCGTGAACCCCTTTATTGTAGCCAAATAATGAAAAGATAAATGGTTAGTTTATAGTTTGCCAATACTTCACAGGGTCTACAAAAGTTCGAAAACATTCTTCAACGAAGAAACCAAAGTCTTCCCTGAAAGAAGGATCAATATCAGAAGCATGTGTCTCGATATTCTAGAAGAGTTGAAAAAAAAGTTATGAGAATGAATCTTACACGACTCTCTTGCTGCGAAATTCCCCATACTCGTCCTCCAGAGTTTGTGGCATGTCCCGGTGATACAGTGTAACAAAGGCTCTGTACCTGCCTGAAAAATCAGATCTATGTATAAAAGGCATATACACGCAAATCTCTACCAAAGGCCAGTTAATCATTTGTTTTTTAATTACCATTTTTGAGCATCTCGTCGATGAGATTATTGTAATAAGCAATTCCCTCTTCATCGACTCCTCCGCATCTGGGAGATGCCTTTTTAAATATTAAAAGATTGAGAATGGTCATTTAAAATCCATTGTAGAGTTAATTATAAAAATATAATTGTTCTTTAATTCAACTTATTCAACTAATATGCAAGTCTAGGAAATAGAAAAATGATAAATGTACATTCCCATGTATTTGAAAAGCTGAACATCTTGTTGCATGCAGATTACAAATACAAATAAACTATATTCATCAACGCTAAGAATAAAAAATAAATAAAACAATGTATAATGACCAGTTTGAAATGCAATGCTTCGATAGACGTACATTCCCATGTATTTGAATGACTAGTTTGAAATGCAATGCTTCGTACATTCCCATGTATTGCTGCAAGCAGATTACAAATACAAATAAACTAATTCCATCAACGCTTTAAAAAAAATAAAACAATGTATAATGACCAGTTTGAAATGCAATTCTTCCATTTGTACCTTATAGCAGTGGTATTGATCCACTGCAACATCTCCGTCTTTCCATCGGAAATTTTACCTTCATTAACGTTCAATAACAACCAATAAATACAGAAGACATCTCACTTAATTAAAATACCCACCTCGTGGTATCGACTAATTAACCTTGAATGTGGGAGAATGTATCCCAAATGCTGGGCCTTTCCCACCCTCAAAGACAACTCCTTCCACCTGTAAGACAATTAGATTGATGAGTGAAACAAAACAATCAGAGGGTTATCAATTCGATTGCTTCCCTGATTGAAAGCCTCATCCCTTTCTTCAATTTGATTTTCCGCTACAAGTAAACCTGTAGTAACCATGTGGGTCGCTCCCATACCTGGACATTTGTCTTTGCGTCTGGACAAACATCTTTCTGAATACTAACAAACAAGAGTAAGAGCATTTCTAACGCTCGCTCTCCATTGATCCATAACGCGGGGTGGCATTTGAAACGCAGGCCATCCCGTCTAGGTACATATGAAACACCATTCCATTGCCACGCGCATTCACGTCCAGGTATATATGAAACGCCGATCCAAAATAATCCAACGCCGAACCAAAACAATCCATGTCCAGGTACATATGAAACGCCAGTCCATTGCCACGTGCATCCACGTCTAGGTATATATGAAACGCCAATTCAAAATAATCCCTTAGGACACCTGGTCCTCCATTTCCACACCTTAGGACATCTGTCCTCCATTGCCACACGCATCCAGTCCAGGTAAATATGAAACGTTAGTTGAAAATAACAAACCTGGTGGACATGAAAAATTGATGCCGGAAGGTAAATGTTAAAACTAAAGAGTTAAATGTTAAAATTGAAGTAATTTTGTTTGGATTTACTAAATTATGATTAGTGGCAATTGATAATTCAGTGTAGTAATTTGTTAATCATGTTATGTAAATGTGAAAAAGTAATATGCCAACATCTTTATTTCTTGATCATTAGATCAGATTTTGTAATTAAAAGACTGATTAATCCATCTATTCCAATAGGGAGAACACCTATTGACGTAATAACTATGGTTTAATGATTCATGGTTACACAATCAAATGTGAACAATTTTAAAACTCTTTTCTGCAAGATACGATTTCAGAAAAGAGAATTTTTATTTGGAATTCCTAATATATTAGTAATACGATGTTTATATACATGTATGGTTGTGGTTAAGTTGTTTGTTAAGTTAGGTTAGGTTTTCCCTCATAGTACAAAGAATACGATTTGTACATACATTTGGGGTTTAGGGGTTTAGTGACTGATAGTGAAAGATGATTACGCAACCAAATTTTAACTCCTATAAAGCTCTTTATTTTCTAAGTTTGATCAACCTTTTTATTAAGAAAAAATACGATTTATACATAGAGTTCAGGTTTAATATATGATAGTGAAGATGATAAAACAACCAAATTTGAACAAATATAAATATCTTTATTTTCTAAGTTTGATCAACCTCCATACTAAAGTGAATTCTGTCCCATTTAAATAGATCTAATATTCAGAAGTTGTGACATTTCACATACCAGATTATGAAGTTTCTAAAGGGCCTAGAGAATTATCCCAACATACACTTATTAATTTTGGATTCAGTGTGGGGATTGTGTCTAGTATATGATAGGTAAGAGATAATTAGCGGAGGAATCATAAGAAAAAACATGATGGATCAAGTGGAAAAATAAGATAAAATAGGTTTCAAAATTTGAAGGTAAGATTTCAATAGTGGGCACAGTCTAGTTTACTCTGCACAACACAGATTCAAATACTGTGTACCAAATAGGCTATACGACAGAGTTCTCAAATCTACTGTGCAGTGCACTCAGTTTGTTGCACGCTGTAAATACACCCACTTAATGAATGCTATGCTTAGCACATAAACTCAGAAATAATACATAACTTGTTAATACACAAATGTTTGATATTAATGAACTTTTGCATTGTGCACGAATACAAAATACAATGATAGAGATGAGCTTCGGCTCTAATAACATCTTATGTCAACTCTTCAGTTGTTTTTGGTTCTCTCTACCACTCTCCCTCTTCTCTACACACCAATCATTTCTCTTTAGCAACATCGACTAACTAAGAGACTGAAACTTATATAAACACTGACTTAGACTTCCTAGAGAAGATAAGACCAACTCAACATTAAAGACTGTCATTAATTCGACTAACTCTTCAACCACTTACCAGAGCTCGAGAAGATAGAAATCGACTCCATTTATAGATTCTTGCTTGCTAACTGAATTTTGAGTAAATGTGCAACTTTGCACTTATAGACTGAGACTGACATTTCGAATGACTGACAAACTACTGAAAAAATCACTGACAGAAAAATCAGCGAAGATGTGAAGATATCACTGACTTGTAATTACTATTTCCAACACTCCCCCTTAATTATAAGTTGGTGGGATTACAAGAGAAAATTACATCAAAATTTGAATTTTCATTTTACTGTCACTCATGTGATACGACTCTGAGACTACTACACAGATGTTGAAATGCATCTCTTGCTAAAGCCTTTGTAAAAATGGGTGGACTCCGAGAGTACTGCATAGATGTTGAAATGCATCTCTTGCTAATTGTAAAAATGTATGTGAGCTACTCTTTTGACGCAAAATTATGAACATATCCATTTTTTATTCACCAATTCTTTGATGAAATGATACCTTGTATCAATGTTCTTGGTTTTCTTGTAAAACACATGATTTTTTGATAACATGACGGTTCAATTGTTGTCACAGAAAATTGTTTTTAGTTCTAGTTATTCTTGCAACAAATATTTTAACATCCTTCTCATCCATACTGCTTGACAAGTTGCACTTGTAGCTACAACGTACTCTTCTTCTGATAAAGAAAGTGTCACTATGGGTTGCTTCCTTGATGCCCATTATACCATACCTGTTCCAAAATGATATGTGTTCCATATACTTCTTCTTCCAAGTTTCCATTTAAAAATGTTGAATTTACATGCATCTGATAAATTGGCCATTTGTACTGTGTGGTGATAGCTAACATGACTCTGATTGTTCCCATTCAAGCAACTGGTGCAAATTTTTCATTGAAATCAATTCCAAGTTGTTCTGTAAATCCTCTTGCAACTAACCTTGCCTTGTACTTCTGTACATTTCCATCTGCATCTTGCTTGGTTCTATAGATCCACTTGACACTTATAACATCCTTGTATGCAGGTACATCAACCAAATTCCATGTTTGATTGTTCTTTATGCATATCATTTCTTCATCCATGGCTTGTGCCCACACATCATCTTTGATTGCTTCTTCAAAGGTTAATGGATCATCTATATTTGAAAACAAAGAAAAAAATGAAAATGAATTTGTTGTGTCTTCATTATAGATGTCGCACATACGTCTTGTCTTTCTTGGAAAAAAACTTGCTAAAGTTGTATCTGGAGATGTAGAACTACTTGGACTGCTTGTTGGTGTTTGTTGTGCTCTAGGTGTAGACTATGCACCTATTGTTCTTACTGAAGTATTATGTGTGGTAATTTGCTTTGCAATACCAGATGTAGATGGGACTACTCATTGACCTGTGCATGGTGTTTGAACCATTTCATATTATGTGTCATCATGCTCCACCGCGTAAATAATTTATATTTGGAGCCTTGTATTTTTAAATATAAACTCAAAATAAAGAACCAACTTGTATTTTTTATTTTGAGTTTATATTTATTGATGTATGATGCCAAGATTTATACTCTTGAAGACAAACCGGACCTTGATAACCTCATAGTGGATGAACTTCATGGGATCCTCACAACATATGAGATGAGAACATGGAAAGAGACACCAACAGAAGGAGAAACATATTTCAAAAGATCAAAATAAAAAAGGAATCAGAAGCATATGTATAATGAAGACCTGTTAGGAATATCAAATGTAGAAGTGGCAAACTTTATAAAGAAACTCCAGAAAGGATAATGAAAATGCAAAGGAAAGTTACCCTTCAAATGTTTCAATTGTGGCAGAATTAGACACTTTGCTAACAAATGTCCCTATCCCAAGTATGAGGATAGTGATGATGAAGAAGACTACAACTAGAAAGACCCTAAAAGGAATAAAGACTAATACAAAAAAAAAAATTATAAGAAAAATAAAAACCTCTACTCCAAATAAGACTTCAGTTCTTCATACGTGACTGAGGATGATGGAGAGATTCTATTTGTGAGAATGAAAAATAATGATGTTGATAATAATGAAGAAAATTATGAATATGGACCTGAGAAGTAAACCTTGAAGAATAATTTATCAGTGCACTTGAATAACTAAGGAAGTATAAAAAGAAGAATAAATCTTTAAGAGAACAATTGTCATATTATGAAGAAGCAAAAAAATCAAGATAAAGACAAGTGTCAAAGAACATCAAAGAAATAGGGAAATTCATTAATTATGTGAAGACTCAACTCCATGAAGCTAGAAGAATTGAATAAGTCATTTTAAAAAAAAAACTCAATGATAGGAAACAAGACTGTGAAAATCTAGAGGCTGAAATTGTCCTAATAAAAAGAGAAATTGAAAAAGAAAAGAAGTAATCAAGATTTGAAAACAATTAAAAAAATTGGAATGATATTCTTAACAATCAACCAACCAATAAGACAGGGCTAGGCTATGATCAAATAAGTTTAACAAAGGATCTAAATTTACTTATCAAGAAATTAACAAAAATCCAAAAAGTTATGAAACAACTCTTCAAAGCTCCTCTAGAAAAAAAGAAAGAAAGATAAGAATTGATTTAAAAAAACAAAAAAAAATTCTCCCCTCATAAAAGAATGAATACATAAGGAACACAATTACAAGAAAAACTCCTCCAAAGAGGCATCAAAATATCTTCCTTGGCTATGGTTTCTCTTGCAATAATTTTGTACATAAGGAAATACACTATAAGGCTTATGGAAGATACAGTATTAGAAATGTCCAAAGGTATAAGAACAATAAGAAGAATATAGAGAAAATAAACTATAACTCTTTCTCTCCTTTACAAAACTTCATTGTTGAATGCCAAAGATGGAAAAATTATGATCATATAACCAATAAATGCAGGATGTCCACAAAGACAAATATCCTCAATTATAAGGACAAGAAAGTATGGAAAAGAAAATATGAAGTACAAAACAAGGAAGATGAATAAAATATTGCACCCGAAATTGATGAAGTTGAGAATAGAAGAATGATGGGTGAATTTTCTAATAAGGAATGTGAAAATCATAGTTTTGCATATAAAGTGGATCAATCTCAAGAAAGGAGAATTCCTAAAAGAGAATATGACACAAGTGTAGTTCTTGATGATGTCCTGCAAATTAATAGTTCATTATCCAATGAAAAGAAAATGCAAAAAAAAGATTCTAAAGAAAATAATGAAGAATTTTTTGTTACACAAAACAATGATGATGATGATGAATCTTCAATAACATACCAACCAAAAGAATTGAGCGACAATGATATCGTAAGTCTTCCAATGCTATTTTGATAATATACTAAATTTTCCCTCAACAGAAAATACAAACAAAAGAACAAAAGGAGGATTCAGGGAAGACTTAATGTTGTTCCTGGTAATTAACTCATGAGTATTGAAGAACAGAGGAATGTTACTCTCATTGTCCCCAGGATGAGGTAAGTCAATTCCAAAGGGGGAAAATGTTGGACATGGTGGTATGGTGTTGTCATTGATGTCAAAGAAGGAAAATGTGATCAATGTTGGACATGGTATTATGGTGTTTGCATTGATGTCAAGAATATCAATAGGGTATTGTCATTAATAAAGAATATGTCTTTGAGACCCTAAAGCTCAGGAGAGATAGTGTATTAGGTTTCATGGAATCAGAGTGTGCAATGTTAAGACATTTGGAAAGGTTGAAGGAAAGATCAAGAAAATGAGTAGCTTAAGGAAGTTCTATTGGGATCAAATTCCAAAAAGATGAACTGTAGAAACACCTTCAGAACTGTTAGGAAACTATGTTACAATTGGGAGATATGAAAATCATCGATCGATGACACGAAGGCATAGATAAAATATCGTGGCTCAGTTGGAATCCAAGTGTAAATCCAAAGGAATATTAGAGGAATCGAACCTATGAAGGACATTTATCTTAGGTCAATAAGGAGGATAAACGAGAGCTGTCAGATCTAGTTGAGAAATTTTGGGTATAACCAGAGCCGTCAGATTGAACCATTAAAACCTTATCCATTTGACTAGGTTGATGAGTTTTGTGGTCATTTGAAATTGACCATTCTGGGGATAAATTGGTTTGAAATAGTTGGAATCCCTGAAGTTTGAAACCACGAATTAATGTAGGTCGTCGATCAAATTCTAGTAGAACTTTATAAAGGTTCGTGACACTGTAACTTCACCACTTCGATGACTATTGAAGATAAGGTAGAGGTACGAAGCTACAACGTGTCGAAGCCCGTAATTCCCTCCAACCATTAGGATCAAGGAGGAACTTCCGGTGAATTCTCGACCTTCCGATCGAGTATAGTGGAAGGACAGGGTAAGCCACAAATTCCCGTAGTCCTGAAGTTCTGAAGCCCTGAAATCCATCCAAACATCAAATCAATGAGGAACTTTAGGTGAATTCTTAACCTTCCGATCAAGTATAGTGTAAGGACAGGATAAGCCACAATATCTCATAATCTCGGAGTAACGAAATCACACACATCATCGATCGAAGACCCCTTCGAGAATTTTTTCAATTGTTAGATCAAGTAGTGGAAGGATGGCATAAGAACTTCAACAAGTATAACTTCGGGGGGGTTGAATGACTTTAGAGTTGTAATATCTCAGAGTCCCGGAGTGCCGAAGCCCCAAAATAAATAAATATTGTCCATCTCAACACCTGATTAAGTCATAGTTGTTGGATTAATCCAGTGGAAGGATAACATAGCAGGGAGTTTTCAACCGACATTAAGAAGTCAACATTAATTTATGATGACTTTAGTAGGTAAAATCCGCAAAATTTAGAAGATTATAAAGGGAGACTAGCCCGAAGGCCGAAGTTCAGAGGACTTGGTTCCAACCCCCGGTCATAGGTTATGATTACATGGGAAATGAAGAGCCATCGTGTAAAGAGTTGGAGTTTAATAACCATTTTTATCATGTGGTCACAACGTTGGGTTACATGGAGTACGCACATGAATAATATGTGCTTAAAAGGAAAAGAACCAAGGATATAACTCTCGGTCATAGCTATTGATCATTTGGATATCTGACCAAATCTCTGCTGCTGAAGTGGATGCTTCATTTTGGCATGTTTAGAAGGTGGACAAAACAATAAATTGTGACAAGTTTCCTTCCAAGAATCGTTCATACAGTCAACCTCGCACATTTTCTAGGGAAACTGCAACTTTGACAGCTAATTGGGCATGTTTTACACAAAACCCATGTTGTAGAATTTTAAAATTTGTTTTGATCGCTCAAGAATCTTCGTACGAAAATCATTATCTAATTTTTTGGTCGAAAATCAATTAAGAAACAAAAATTTACCACTTTTGTTAATTAAATGAATAGGTGCAATGATTCAATATTAAAAAGACACAATAGTTCAAATTTATAACTATTGGAATTCTATATAAACATAAAGGTATGGTGAAATAAAAGTATCTCTGTGGTATGCATCTAAGATCAAAATCATGTACAGAGTCCAAGAAAGAAATATTAAGATACTTATGAAGAGAGGGTGGAAGGGAGGAGAAAGGAAGGATTGATATCCTTTGATATTTAAATTTTAAAGAAAGGAAGTTGGTGCTTCCTAGGGTTGGTTCCCTAAAACACAGGAGTTTGTGCTTCCTAGTGTTGGATGCCTAAAACAAGGGATTTAGTGCTTCCTAGGGTTGAAGCCCTAAAACAAGGGAGTTGGTGCTTCCTAGGATTGGTTTAGTAAAACAAGGGGATTGGTGTCTCCTAGAGATGGTTCTCTAAACTCAATCATTTATATAAAAACTTGTAATTTTTATTTTGAGCTTATATTTATTGATGTTATTTATTGACTTTCTTAATGATCAATAATGTTAATAAATAATTATTTAATAATTGTTAAAAGATATCAACATTTATTCACTCCCCCTCTTAGTATTGAACTACATTCCAACAAAATATTGGAAAGAGGATGTGCAACATGTTGACCTCATCTTAAAATTGATGTCGAAAATTTTGTGGCTAAATGTTTAGTTTTCCAAGATAATAAGGGAGAGATAATCAAGACCCTGAGTCTTCTACAACTTAGCTATACCAAGTCAACATTGAGAAGATGTATCAATGGATTTTTTTATAGGTTTACCAAAGTCTAAAGGAAAGAATTTCATCATGGTAGTGGTGGATAGACTCACAAGATATGCCCTTTGTTTCTCTAATTCTCATCCTTTTAAATAAAGTATAGTAACTACAACTTTCATGGAAACAATTCAAAAGCTACATGGAATCCCAAAGATTATTGTAAGTTATAGAGATCCAATTTTCATTGGTAATTTTTTGATGAATTATTTTCTTGTTTGGGTACTCAATTGGCACACAACTCCTCTTAACATCCACAATTCAATTGACAAACTAATATTGTGAACAAATATCTTGAATGGTATCTTCGCTACTTTTCATATGATAAACATATATAATGGGTCAAGCGGTTTCCATTGGCTAAATGGTGGTACAACATGTCCTTCCATACTTCATCAAACATGTCTCCATTTATGTCTATGATCYTCCATCCATCATATCACCCTTGAGAGGGAATGTGAAGGTTCAAGTAGTGGACTATCACATAGAGCACCAACAAGAAATTCTCCAAATATTTGAGGACATGTTGTCTATAACACAAAATAGGATGAAACAACAACTAGATTAAAATCACAATGAAAGAGCATTTGAAATGAGAGAGTTTTTATTTATGAGACTACAATCATAAAACCTCATGTCCCTCAAGAAACAAAATAAGGACAATAAATTATCATCCAAGTACTATGGTCCATATAAGATGTTGTAGAGGATTATATGTATGGATTACAAATTGGAGTTACCTCCATCTTCACACGTACATCTAGTCTTCAGTGTTTCATGCTTAAAGTAGGTACTCAACAATAAGATCCCAATTTACATTATTTTACTAGATATTAATGGAGAAGAGAAAATCATACTAGAATTGGAAACAATCCATGAAACACATATGAAGAAACTGTGAAATTGATCAATTACTAAGTACCTCATCAAGTGTAAAAACCTTCTAATAGAGGATGTGACATGAGAAGATGATGTATTCATGTAGAAACGTCCATAACCAACCAATTATTGAGGCCAACACTTGTTTGAAGGGGTGAGTCATGTTAAGCCCTATATATTGAGTTATTACATTTCTATTGTTATAGTAGTGTTGTCCTTATTGGCCATCTACGCCCTTTAATGGTCATCTAGGATCTTTAATAGTTGGTTAGACATTTAATTCTAATCACACCCTTTGTCTCCTATATATAAATATACTGATAATACTTGTTTTTAGAGATCTCTCATCTTGTGAATATGTTATATTGTAAAAGGGTGTTCCTACCTCGAATAGGCTTCTCGTTCATTCTTCTCTCTCATTCTCAAGAAATTGAGTTACTTCTATTTCTACTTTTATGTTATTTGGTTCTTTGGTGCATAAAACTACATTAGTAGTAGATGGGAATTTCCAACATCCTTTCCACATCAAACATCTTAAAGAAATGACTAGGGTTAAACTCATTACATGATCATTCTACTTGTGTTTTGATCCTCCCTAGGGATGTAATGGGGGGGCGAAGAGCCCATTAGATTAAAAATAGTCGAGGCTATTCAATCTAAGATGGACTAGGTCCAATATGTTTTTTATTACTAAATAGGACCCATTATGTTAGTTAGTATTGAATACATGTAATGTGAACTCACTAATGATGACATCGTTAGCTATAAACAAGGATGACATCGTATTTATGAGATGCATGGAGTTTATAATATTTGGATCTTAGTTGATTGAGAGGCCACTGAATCCTAAAAGGCATGTGAAGAAGAGTGGATTTCTTCCATAAAAGGATCATTTTAAGGTGTATCCCTACCATAAGGGTTTTGATATTAATAAAGTATGGATAATTGCTAATATCTCTTATATGATTCAATTTGTTGGGTTAGGGATCATAACAAGTGGTAGAAAATCTCTTTCTTGGGCCCAAAAGATATATATTTTTCTTCTATTTGAATGTTTTAAAAGGGAAAATGAGGGCCATGGCACTTAGATCAGTTCCTATAATTTTCTGAGTGGAATTTGAAGAAACTAATTGTATATCTTATTTCCTATCAAAAAACACCCAAGTTAAAAAAAAATAAAAGCATTCAAATCAAATTTCAGGATGTGAATATATTTATGATTTAAAATCAATTATTTTAGGGTTTTTCCATCATGACCGTGTAGACTACAGAGGATATATATTTTGACATGATTTTGAAATTGTCACCTGACCAATCCCATTGGAAATACAATTTTTGGGGCTTTGATTTGATATATTATATGATATGCTTTTGATGAATACTGAATGCACTACAACCCTTACAAATTTTCACCATGAAAACCTTAGATATGATACTTAAAGTGGATTATGGCATTTTACAAGGATATATTAGCCCATCTCATTGAATAATATCGAATGATATATGTATATTATATGGGAAATGCAAATTTTGTGGAAAAATCCCCTCCTATAAGTTTTCTTTAAGAGGCTATGGACTATGAAACAATATCAGGAAATGGTTACACAAAGTAAAAAGAACTCAACCCCATAAACAGGTTCATATAGTTCAACTCCATATGGAGTAACAAAAAAAAAAAATTATAGGTATCCCATGAAGCAATCCAAAGAATGGAAATTTGGAGTGATATTGAAGACGAGTATACAAGCAACATATGTTATGGTTGGTATGATTTAGAGAAGGCTTGTGAGGAATGACATATGGACAGTTGTAATTTTTGGGAAAATAACTACTTCTAACTTATATTTAATGATTCTACACCATCTTATGTAGATAATGTTGTTGTAGAAAGTTATGAGTCAATTATGACTAGTAGTTTTTAACGTGGCCATTCTTTAGTAGTAGTGTGCCTTCTAGATCCACATCTAACCTTTTTCACTTACATGGATAATTTTTTGGATATTGATAGATTTATATATCTGTATCCACATGATAATGTTAGGAATTTGGAGCACCATTATTATCTAGGTATTGATCTTAGGTATATTCAATGGGGATTCATCATAATCTCTTGGACATTGGGAACCCAATTTATGGATGAGATCCTTGGATTACTTCAAAATTGCAGTTCGTACTCACACATGGAAAAATGACTACTTCATCTTGGTGGTCAACACTCATACATGGGACCTAGGTTTATGGTGTATCTTGTTGGAATACTTTATCATGGTGGTTAGCACTTGTACATGGGACCCTAGCCCCCTGAATTACTTCATCATTGCAGTCAACACTCATCTGTGGAAACCTTCAAGCATTCAAGGATATGCTTTTCTATAGGGGGTGGAGTGTTGGGATCCTTCATAGTGATATAACAGGGGGAAGAAGGAACCACTAGAGTAATAATAGTGGAGGTAATTCAATGTAATGTGGAATAAGTCCACATTGTTTGATACTATTAAATAAGGCATACTATGTTAGTTAGTATGGACTAAATGTAATGTGGCCTCATTAAATAAGGTTCACTAGGTAGTTAGGATGTTGTTATGATTAGAGTTCTCTTGTTGACTATAAATAATGATGGGATCATCCTTATAATATGTGTGGTGTTTATTGTATTTGGATCTTATCTCAATGAGAGATCACCCAAGCTTAAGAGGCAAGTGAAAATGATTAGATTACTTCTACAAAAGGATCATTATAATGTGTTGTCATATATTAGGGGTATGTTGATATAATTAAGTAAAGGGGATTGCATATATTATTCTTGGATATCTTGTATGTGATAGCATTTTTGGATATAAGGTACATAAAAACTTGTGGTATCTCCTCAATATCATCTTTGTCATAATTATTTTTACTAGTTTTGTATCATGAGGTCATGCCTACTATCTTGGTGTTGTTTTCTAGTTTTCCACTCGAGTAGCACAAGACAACCACATAAATAAATAATATATTTGTCCCGTTAAGCCTTCTTATTTGTATTCATTATAACATAGAAAACTAAATTATACTTAACCAACCAATCATCATTCCTTTTTGGTTTATTTCCAAACCAAAGCCACCCACATTAGTTTCAAAATATTTGTCTAGTGAGATGTTCGCTATTTTTTTTCCATGGAAAAAAATTGGAACTTCTTATTGATAAAGAAGAAAAGAGGTCGTATTCTATAGATGCTACAAGATATTTTCATAAGAGTTGGGAAAATATCCTCCCTATTTAAAAAATAATGTGATAATATTACAAATTAATGAATATTTTGTTGTTTTCTTGATGAAAAATAGTCTGCAATCCTACCTTTTCTCCCTGGATTATTTTTAACCCATTATTGCACCCTTCAAGAAGGTTCCACAGCGACTAAAGTTAAATTAGAAATTGAAAGTTTTAGGTTTGAAGGAGAAATCATATGTCATTATTCGAAAGAGAAATCAAATGTCAAATATTTGAAAATTGTGCCAAATTCTTACCAGAATTTTCATTTTCATATTCATATATTCTCTTAACCCCCCGATATGGGACTTCATTTTAACTACCATATGAAAGGGATGCATGCCATCTTCTTTTCCCTCATTTGACACTTATGAACCAACATATTTCTCCATCTCAAGACCAATAGAATTATAAGTTATATCATTATGATTTCCTACATTCTCTAGATCTAGGGGTTCACATTCTTTCCATGTTTTTGGTATAGGTTTATGTTATTTGTTCTTTGTTGAAGAGGAGTGTGCATGAAGACACAAAACTTGCATATTCCCTGGTTATTGACAAACCTAACATCAAAATTCCATATACTCATAATCAAGACTTCGAACCAAGTTAAAATCACGGTGTTGTAATATCATCCTATTGATAGTCCCTAACTGATGTCAATCACAACACATATGATGAAATATGTGAAAAGACCTAATTCAATCCAAACTAGATTCATTTTGATGTAAGTGCCCAAAGAATTTCCAATATCCTGGAGAACTTTTAAATGCAAGAAGTGAAGGGGTGGATTTGGAAGCCAAACCCAAATTGACACCTTTGTTATAAACATAGTGGAAGAATCAAAATATGGAAACCAAAGGGTAAAAACAAATCCCACTCTCCCCCAAAAGTATGGACCCTCCTCTAAAACTCTTTGTCAATCAATTCTATTTGCAAAATCCCTTTGAGAAGAGACAAACCTTTCAATTCTTTTTCCATGTAAAAAAAAACCATTAGTACCAATGTAAAATAGAAAGCCCAAAACCATTAAATCTACAAATTTTCATTGAATATTGGTCAAAAGAAAACAAACATGTAGCCTCAACTTTGAGATCTCCAATTTAGAAACTTCATAGGTGAATCAACACTATACATAGTAGATATAGGAGGTTTCAAATAAATTAAGCTAGATGATTTATTTCAAACTACATCCATGAAACAAAGAGATTTTGAGAAAGAGGAACCACTTTTTCCCACCACCCCATACAAAAGCAATGCCAAGAAAACAAGGGGAATCCTTGTAAATATTATAATCAAAAGACTATGATATAAAGTCCATTTGTTTACAATCATAAAAAAAAAACTATTGGACAACATGAATCTTTGTTTTAAATCCACCACCTACTAATAGAATTCACTTACATGCATAAGGTTTTCCGAAAAAAAAACTTTGTGTTTTCTTCAAACACTTGCCATGCAATCATTTCATCAAACACTTTCACTTACATGCATAAGGTTTTCCAAAAAAAAAACTGTGTGTTTTCTTCAAACACTTGCAGGCAATCATTTCATCAAACACTTACAAGCAATCTACATATAAAGAAAGATTTCATCATATTTCATGAAAAACTTTATGAGCATACATTCTAAGGATTCTAACTAAACAAAAGTTGTCCTTGAAAGGAATATATCCCCAGGAATATTGTGAGTATTTCATGCTAATACTTCTTTTTCATGATCGATAACCAGTGGATTTCTAGACATGCTTTCTCAATGAGAAAAGGCATGAAGAATAAAGCAACGACCCATGGTCATTATTCATCCAAAACGCTGGTCTCCGAACATCATAATTATGTTCAATAGTTTGTCTCACATTCCCCAAAGCAGGTGACGATGTCCTCAAGGCGATGGGAGGTGGGTCAATCACGTGTGGACGATCGGTCCCACGATCACGTGTCGATTCCCTTCGAGATCTGAAATCTTCTTCGAGATGGTTTGGGGAACCGAATCTCTTAATCGGACATAAATGGCGGAGTTTAACCCTAAGACTATATAGTGTGCAGGCCAGTGATATGAGATGCCATTGCCATCTTCATTAATGCAAAGTATTGATCAATAAATTACAAGTATAAATGCAAAGTATTAATCAATAAATTGCAATTATATACTTGTGTTATTATTATAAACTTTTACACCACCACCACATCAAAATTGTATTGCAACTACAAAAGTATTCACACAACACCAAGAGCCATCCTCTTCCTTGTAACCCACTGAAATGCAGGTTTTCCGTTAATGATGTGTCCAATATATTTGTTTTATTTGAAACCCAATTGTAATAAAGATCAAAATGAGACAAATTTATATGAAAAACTAAGTAGCATACATTTGACACATATTCATGCATACATTTGACTAATTATTTTTTTATTAATATATGATTGTTAACTAATTTTTCAGTAAAAAAAAACTCCTATATTAGTAAATATAATATTTTTTTTTCAGATCATTACAAAATGTAGCCATTTTTTTAAAAAGTTTATCTATTTTAAAACTTATGTTTATCATTGTTCATATAATCATTGTTCAAAATAAACAAAAAAGTATTGATCTCCTTATGCCTGTATTTTATATAATTCCAATGCACAGAGTATCCTAAAGACTGAAATTTATTCTTTCATATATTTCTTGTTGTCCATCTGTAATCTGTGAGCAATATATACCATCTTCCTGTAAATGCATTGGTTCCTTTGAAAGTTGATAAACAATCTGGTTATGTGTTCTATATATATGGTGTGCTTTGATTTGCTAAAAATCACTAATCAACGATCTAATCTTTGACATCAAGGGATGCAAGGATATGACCTGAAAATTATTATTGTTAGTGTACCAATCTATAATAACCTTCGAATTGCCCATCAAAAGTAACCTTGATACCTATTTAAAATATAAAAAAATATAAAATTAACCAAAGTGCCATCAATTACCCTTTAGAATTTGTTCATTTTCCACAGTTCAGTTTTAGTTTATATGTGCCCATTATTGGACATTTCAGAATGGCTCCAGCCCAGCACTTTGTGCCTCTTTCCTATGAAACCCCATCAAAAAAACCTACTGCCCCGGCCCAATCAAGTAAAAGTGGTCTATCAATCCTTTTGAGAAGAGTATCATGTGTAAATTTTTGTTCCCCCAAATCCTGTAGAATGTAATTACGAACTTTAACATGGTTTTTTTGTTTATCTTCAAATATCATCAGGTTCCTATGCTTCCAAACCTCCCAATTGATAAAACAAGGGACTTCAATCCAGTTTTCCTTCTTCTTTGACCAGCTCAGCAGATTGTTTTAAAAAATTCCACCTTTCCAATTATTGACCAACTTCAGTTCCTTAGAGATAGTCTACCAGATATTTGTTATGAAACTACAATCCCCAAATAAATGTACCACAGATTCTTCACTTTCCTTGCAAAGTACACAAATGCTAAGACCCTGAAAGCTCATTTTTATCAAGTTATCCCATGTAAGTATTCTATGTTCTATCATTAACCAAACAAACAGTTTTACTTTCATAGGTAGTTGCCACTTCCAAATCTTGGAGTACCAGAATTTTGTCTCTTCTCCCCTATCCTCCATCACTTGAACTTCATAAGATAATTTGGCATTTACTTGGCCTTGTTTGGTATCCCAAGACCACAATAACCTATCTTTCTCATCATTTAATTCAATTCGAACACTTACCATCCCTTTAGTATAGTCTATCCATTCTTCTTTTTGTGCTCCTTCCAGGCCTAAATTATCATCTTTTTTCCACCTTATAGAGTTAATACCTTCCTGTGTACTTGTCTCTGCATGAGCAAGACAAGTAATCCCTTATTATTTTAACTTTAATAAAGGATTTTTCGATATTTTATAGAACGAGTAGGACCCTACCATAGGATCAGCCCCAATTTTGATATCTCTCCCACTCTCAAGTTTCCATACCAACCAATCATATATTATACTTATCGAAGAGGTAAGTGCTCTCTAGAAATTTGAAGTTCCATTCCAAATTTTTCTCCCCTGTCTAAACCAATTCTCAATCGTTTTCCTTTTAAGATATTTTTGAAAAATTACTTCATGTCAAAGGACAGGTAGCATAAGACATCTCCATAAGATTTTCGTCACCAATTCTTCTCCATATATAAAAATATTTTTAATTCCTCATCCACCATCCTTTTTAGGTTTTCCAATATTTTTCCATCTTGTCAGATGCATACCTTCTTTTTCTTTTTTACCAGACCACAAGAAGTTGAACATCCTTCTTCTAATATTGTTTAGTACACATTTGAGGATTTTTTCCAATGAGAGCCAATACACCAAAATGCTTTCAAGTACTGCTTTTACAAGTATGACTCTACCACCCAAGGTAAGCCACCTATAATTCCAACTCAGAATTCTCTTTTCAAATTTTTTCTCTCGCCATAACCAGTCCACTCTTGTATAACAGTTTGGTTTGATATAAAATCCAAGATACGTAAAGTCTATATCTAAAGGTTTAACTTCAAAGGGGAACAATTTCTTCAACAAATTAATCTCTATATTGTCCCATCCTGCTTCTAAGAAGCTAGATTTTTTAGTGTTGAATTCCATCCCTGTAACCTTACAAAATAATTCCAAGATCTCCTTATATGATTTCCATTCAACAATACAACCGATCCCAAACAGTATTACATCATCTACAAACATTTAATGTGTAATATTTAACTCTCTCGCCACAGGAACACCCTCAAGCTTCTTTTCTCGAAATATCTCATGTATAATTTTGCTCAGCCCTTCAATAACAAGAAGGAAAAGTAGTGGAGATAGGGTGAATCCTTGCCTTAATCTGTTGGATTACTGAGAGGGGGGGTGAATCAGTAATAACGTAATTTTAATCCTTTTTCTTCAAATGTTATATCAATGTAGAATTATTATCCAATAATGAGCAGTAATAAATAAGCAATGAACAAATGAACAATCATACACATGCACAGTAGACCAGTGTTTTACGTGGAAACC
>JASDQU010102715.1:27540-40500 GCA_032191745.1 Picea mariana
GTTTTAGAATGTTAGAGTTTTATTGTGGTGCTTGGTTTCATGGGTGAAATGACAGAATGGTTCCTTCTCTAAGTTAAATGTGCTTGGATTTCCAATCCTTTGTCGTATCCATCCATCTAAAATCCCTACTATCTACACGTACATTCAAATTTAAAATTTAGGATAGTTGTAGAGGTTTGTGATGGTATCTTGTCTATGTGGTTACATGGTGTTTTAATAGAAAATCTCTAGACTATGAATCGTCCCCTCTTCTGAGCGATTGTTCGATAGAATTTTTCTTGGGTGTCAAAGTTTTCAGTGGTTCTTATTTAAGCTTAAAAAGGAATTGAAAACATCAAATCTAAATCATTATGGTTGTATGATCACGTGATTTTGTAGTAATTGCATATCTTCTTGTTAATCAATCAATAGATATTGTACCTCTTCAATCATTTGGATGGATAGCGCATGATGTGATCTCTTAAATATTTTGTTCGAGAGACTTTATTTGCAGATAGAGAAAACATTATCCAGGGAGGTCTATGATCTTATAGGGACTGGGTTCTTTGGATGAATTTTGGCTATGATTTCATTCTGGGTATGATTTCTGAACCTCCCAATCGTTCCTTCAGTCTGATCCACCCATTGACATGGGTTACTTGTGACTATCAAAAATTGAAGTAGGAACTCTTTTCCTAGTGCAAAAGTATGCATCCTTCAATTGAATTAGGTATTTTGTTAATCTATAAGAATGCACCTTCTTCCTAAATTTATAAGAATGCTATAGGAAGTAAGGTCGGAGTGGGTCTTACATGACTGGAAAAGAATGTACAGAGAGACTTTTGTCCTTCTATCTGATATTACAAATTCATTCACAACAAATATCAGTTGTTGATCCCTCTTGTTGCCAACATTTTCAACATTTCTAATATCCAATTATTTGATTGTGTTACCTTAATATGGTCAAATTCACATTTGCTGCCATATGACCTTTTTTTTTCCAAATTGTTAAAATATAGTCATTAAAATTTTGACCTTTTGCGCATTTGCTGCCATATGACCTTTTTTTTCTCCAAATTGTTAAAATATAGTCATTAAACTTTTGACCTTTTGTTACACTCACTGGAATTAAAGAATCTCTCAACTAGTGGATTGAGTGATACCTATTATTTCCAATAATATTTATTTCTCTCAATTAGTGGATTGAGTGATACATATTATTATCAATAATATTTATTTATTTTCCCTGGTTCTTTATCTAGGTCATACAATGACCCTTACTGTACATTGTTTTGTAATATCAAAGTGGCAGTGAATGAAATTCTACCAAACTCGTAAATTATATTGGTTATCCAAGTTTATGCTTTAAAGAAGATTTGAAGTTTGACAAAATATTCATTTTCCACAATGAAATTTACATTGAGGGAACATAATACTCCATCACTATGTAAAATGTAATATAATAAAGGTCTAGAGCTTCATATCGCTTTAATACTCGGATTTGTTAAATATAATGTAACCTCAACAGGTTGACTGTACACTGCCAGCTATCCTGGCCAGCTGTACTTTCTATTCTTGATTTGCTTGAGACTATTTAGCTCAGCTATTTCCCATTGCATAGTACTCCTTCAGACTTACTTCTCATTGCACTCTTCTTCATATATTCTAATATATTGTTTTCTATTCTATTCTTTCTCTCTGCATTTCTTGCTTCACAATTTATCATGGTATCAGAGATATAGCAGTAAGCCTCTTCACACAGGCTGGAGAGCAACATGATCCTCAAATAGCACAAAGCTTACACGGATCTTGAGAGCAATTCGACACAAACTTTTCACAAGGTTTGGAGAGTTGTCCATCATACTCTTGAAAGATCCTCGCAGGAAACTTCCATGAGGAAGCTATCCATTCATATGCTCAAAAGATCAGTGTAAGAAGCTCACTCGCCAAAGCAGAGCGTACAACGCTCGAAAGATCAAGGAAGAAGAGAGTGCAGAAGAAGAAACTTTAAAGATTCTTGTAATTTTCAAGAATCATCAAAGAATTCACGAAGAAGAGCTTCAGAAGGCAGAAACATTGAAGATTTCACATAATTCGCTCAAATTTGTGAAAGATTGCTACAGAAGGCGGCATCGTTTAAAGATTTACGAGAATTATCTCAAATCTGTCAAAAATTGTAGCAGAGAACAAAGAAATCGCGAAATTCTTTCAAATCTTTGAAAGATTCACGAATTTTTCTTCCGCAGAAGAAAATCCTTGCAACGGCAGTAAAGAACGCGTCTCAGGTTCAAAGAACAACCGTCGCGGCCGTAAGATTTGTCCTATGAACAGATCTGAGGTGGAAATCCAGTTCATAAGGGGTGAGGAGAGCGAGGAAAAGGCAAAAGAATTTTAGCCGTTATATCTTGCGCAGAGGCCCGACAGTCGTTGGATCGGCAAGAAAGTGCACGAGGTTTAGTCCTCTGAAGTACACAGGAGAAATTTCGACTTGTGAATTCGCGAAATCCTGACATCATCTGGATCGTCCATCAAGAGACACATGGTGAGATCTCGGCATTTCGCTGACTCACAAGGTGTAAAGGTCAAAAGACTGACGTGAGAATTCACAAATCGTGAAATCATGAGTCATTCTGGACCATTGGATCGAGATAGATCGTGAGCCGTTGATCTTATCCCATCGCAAAATCGGGGATCGGGAGTTGGACAAGCAAAGGAGACTTCTCTCCAAAACCCTGATACGCAAAATCCCGACATCACGTATCGCGAAATCCCGAGAGGATTGTGAGTCGTCCATCTCAGAGGACAGGTGGCAGCAGATCCAAGCCACTACTTCATCAACATTTCGAAGTTCGAGATATCGGAGGTCTTGTTGACGAAAGACACTCCACGACAAAAGTCGTGAAATCATGATTCAAAAAATAGCAATAAGATCACAGTCGTCCATTTGTTTGGACACGTGGCAGACATCAAGGAAACCTTCGACATCTCGGCAATCAGGGTTCTCAGTTGACAGGGAATTTGGAGCCACAAGTCGCGAAATCGTGAAACGACGAGGACCGTCCATCTTGAGGGGACGCGTGGCATAAATCCGAGGGATCTGGAAAATTCTCGAAAGGGGAGAGTCCATCGGCACATCAAGATTCGTTAAATCGTGAATCCTGAGGACAAGGGATCAGGTTTCTTTATGGTGAAAACCCTGTAAATGATCGGAGCCAACCATTTTGAGGAGACACGTGGGCGAGATCGGGAGAGTCAATCGACACACCAAGGTTCGGCGTTTCGCGGATCCTGGAGACAAGACGTCCAGAACAGATCAAATCATGAAATCGCGAGGAGAAATCAGGACCATCCAATATAGGAGAACGCGTGGAGGAGATCAAAGCAATCGAGAATTTCCCAAAAGGAAAGGTCATCCATCGTGAAATCGAGAACTAGGAAATCGGGGATTCCGTGGACAAGAGGTCCAATACATTTCGACCTTCAAACCCCCGAATCCTGATAAGAGTTTTGACTGCGATCTTATGAGTTCTAGTCATAAGATCTGGACCATCAGATCATAGGAAGATCTAGACCGTTGAATTGTCCAAAGGTGAATTTCACATTTTGGCAATTTTGAAAGACAAAGAACCAAAAAAGCCCATAGTGCTTAAACATCAAGGCACATGGTCACATTGCACGGTGACTAAGGCCAAATTCGAGGCCGATAATCTCTCTTCATCCCTCGTAAAATAGGCGTTTTGGTGATCAGAGGTTGGAGAGACAAGAGATCGGAGGAATCGTATAACAAAGTCTCGACGTCAGAATTGCGAAGCCAAAAACTCACGAAATATTGAACGCAGAGTTCTGAAGTCACTACAAGTTATATGCAGGAGACAGGTAAGTAAGAATTTTGTTTATGTTTTGTTCATTTTTTTTTTCAAAACAAATATGGCGTTGTCTAGCAATTTAGGACCAACTCAGGGCCCGATTCTTCTTGGAAAGAACTATGAGTTATGGTCTCTTCGGATGAGATCCTTCTTGCAAGCACAAGAGTGTTGGGATCCAGTGGATCATGGATATGTGGAACCAGATCCAGCAGACCTGTCTACCATGACAAATCAGTAGAAAATTGCTCAGGCAACTCAGAGAAACAGAGAAAATAAAGCTAAGTTTTGGATTCAAAATTCTGTGGATGACTCGATTTTTTCAAAAATCACAGGCGCTAGTACTTCAAAACAGGCCTGGGACATCCTTAAATCTTCCTACCAAGGAAATGACAGGGTCAAAAAAATTAAACTGCAGACCTTGAGAATGCAATTCGAGACTCTAAGGATGACAGAGTCCGAAAATGTGGATCAGTTCATGACCAGAGTCATGGGCATCGTGAACCAGATCAGACTGACCGGTGAAACCATCACTGATCAACGAATTGTTGAGAAAATCCTCCGAAGTTTACCCAAGAAATTTGAAATGGTTGTAATAGAAATCCTTGAATCCAAGGATCTGTCAAGTTTTTCAATAGATGAATTAATTGGTTCTATGGTGACACATGAGACCAGACTGCATCTCACAGATGAGTCAATCTCCAATGCTTTCAAAACTCAATTCTCCTTCAGCAGAGGGAGAGGCAGAGGAAGAAGCAGAGGTCACCAAGGAAGAGGGAGCAATCAAAGTAACCCTCACTCCAGTGGAGGTCACAGACAACAATATTCAAATCAAAATTTCCAAGGTCAAAGACATCAGCAACAAACTCAACATCAGAATTTCCAGCCTCAAAGAGGCAGAGGGAGAAGGTCAAATGACAAAACAAGCATACAATGCTATTACTGCAAAAAGTATGGGCACTATGAATCTGAATGCAGGAAGAATCAAGCATATTATCTCTCAGGAAAAGCTCATGTGTCAAATCACATGGGAGAAAACTCAAGAGGTATGTTTCTCTCATGCCACAAGACTGAACAACAACCTAAAGATCTCTGGTTGCTGGACAGTGGATGCAGCAATCACATGACAGGTAACAAAGATTTACTTTCATGCATTGATTCTTCAATCTCATCTGATATTACACTTGGAAATGATTTCTTAGTCAAAGTTCAAGGAAAAGGAACTATTCATATTCTTACTAAACAGAATGTACAGAAAAACATAAACAATGTCTATCATGTTCCAGATCTGAAACATAATTTGCTAAGTGTAGGACAAATCATTGAACATGGCTATAAGGTACTTTTTGAGGGAGCATCTTGCAAGATATATGACAAAATCCCAAGCAGAAAATTGATTTCTGAAATCCATATGACTCAGAATAGGATGTTTCCCCTTACCCTCAGAACTGCAAATCTGATTCAACCATATGCACAGAGTGCATAAACCCTGAATGAAACTATGATTTGGCATACAAGATTTGGACATCTACCATTTCAGAATCTAAGTCTTCTACAGAAGAACTCCATGGTCAAAGGTCTTCCTATCTTTAAAGAGCAAATTCCCCCATGTGAGTCTTGCATACTTGGAAAACATAAGAGAACTAGTTTTCCACAGTCTTCCAATCAAGCCAAACAACATCTTGAACTTGTTCACACCAACCTATGTGGACCAATGCAAACAGATTCAATAGGTGGTAGCTTTTACTTTCTAACGTTTATTGATGATTTCAGCAGAAAAATATGGATCTATTTTCTCAGACACAAGTCTGAAACTTTTGCAAAATTCAAAGAATTCAAGGAAGAAGCTGAAAAACAGAGTGGCAAATATATCAAAGAACTCAGGTCAAATGGAGGAGGAGAATATAACTCCAGAGAATTTGCAAATTTCTGCAAATCACAAGGCATTATCATGCAAACAACAGCTAGGTATACTCCACAACAGAATGGAGTGGCTGAAAGGAAAAATCAGACAATAATGAATATGGCAAGAACACTTCTTAAAGAGAAAAGTTTGTCAAATAGATTTTGGGCTGAAGCAGTAGCATGCTCAGTTTATCTCCTGAATAGATCTACCACCACCAGTCTAAAGAGGAAAGTCCCCCAAGAAGCATGGAGTGGGACAAAGCTCAATGTAGCGCATCTAAGGACATTCAGATGCATAGCATACGCTCACATACCTTCCGAATTAAGGAAGAAATTTGATGACAAAAGTGAGAAATGTATTTTCACTGGATATAGTGAAACATCTAAAGCTTACAGGCTTTACAATCCAATCACTAAGAAACTAATTCTCAACAGAGATGTAAAATTTCTAGAAAATCAATTCTGGAATGATTCAGAAAATCAGCAGATGGACAGTCAAAATCCATTGCTGCCAAGTTCTGAAAACGCAGAAAATTCAGAACAGCAAGTACCTCAAACTATTCTTCCAAGATTGCAGGCACAAAGACAACCTGAAAATTCTCAGGATAACTCAACTTCCAGCAGAGAATCATTCTCTGAACCACACAATCAGAGAACTCGAAGTTTGAGAGAAACCCATCAATAGTTGGATGACTTTGAACAACACAACCTTTTTTATTTAATGTCATGTCAACCTACATCCTTTAAGGAAGCAGCTAAGGAGCCACATTGGGTTCAAGCCATGAACCAAGAAATTGACTCCATTGAGAAGAACAAGACATGGGATCTTGTTGATTTTCCAAGACACAAGAAGAGTATTGGTGTCAAGTGGGTTTACAAAACTAAACTCAATGAAAAATGGCAAATTGAAAAACACAAGGCAAGACTTGTTGCCAAAGGATTCTCACAACAACCAAGTACTGATTATGGTGAAACTTTTGCTCCAGTAGCAAGATTAGACATTGTAAGGACTCTATTGGCCATAGCAGCCCAACACAAATGGCAAGTTTACCAGATGGATGTCAAGTCAGCATTCCTGAATGGTTTCTTAGAAGAAGAAGTCTATGTTGACCAGCCTCTTGGATTTGAAGTCCAAGAGCACCCAGCCAAAGTATATCAGTTGAAGAAAGCCTTGTATGGCTTAAAGAAAGCTCCAAGAGCTTGGTATAGCAGAATTGACACTTATCTGATCAAAATTGGTTTCAGCAGAAGCCAAAATGAGCCAACTCTTTACAACAAAACAGATTAGCACAGTAAAAATTTTATTGTATGTTTATATGTTGATGACATGATCTATACGGGAAATCTTGAGTTGAAAAATTTTAAACATGCCATGCAATCTGAGTTTGAGATGACAGATCTTGGCATAATGAAATAGTTTTTAGGGATTGAGGTTAATCAATCAACCAAAGGCATTTTTGTCTGTCGGCAAAAGTATGCAGCAGACATCCTCAAAAGATTTCACATGGAAGAATGCAATCCAGCAGAAACCCCCATACCACTAGGCGCAAAATTGAGCAAGAATGATGAAGGTCCTACAGTGGACTCTACCCTGTACAAAAGTTTAGTAGGCAGTTTGTTGTATCTTACAGCAACTAGGCCTGGCATTATGTATGCGACCAGCCTTGTTTCCAGATTCATGGAATCACCCAAAGATTCTCATTGGAAAATGGCGAAACGAATTATGAGATATGTTGCAGGAAATCTCAATTTCGGCTTATGGTACACTCAATCTGATAGTAATCAACTTTCTGGTTACACAGACAGTGATTTTGCAAGCATCCTAGATGACAGGAAAAGCACATCTCGACATTTTTTTCAACTGGGCACAAACCTAATCTCATGGGCATCAAAGAAGTAGCCAATTGTTTCAATATCTTCTGCAGAGGCAGAGTATGTTGCTGCTACCTCAGCTTCCTGTCAAGTTGTGTGGCTGAGAAGAATATTGAAAGATATGTCACATACAGAAAAGGATCCAACTCCTATTTTCTGTGACAATACTTCAGCAATTGCTCTATCCAAAAATCATGTGTTTCATAAGAAAAGCAAACACATTGGCACTCGTTTTCATTTCATACGTGGGCTAGTCAATAATGGTGATATTGCACTACAATTTTGTGGTTCTCGAGATCGTCTTGTTGATATATTTACAAAGCCACTGGGAAAATCGGTTTTTGATTTTCAGAGACAACACTTAGGCATAATTAGTGCTGATGTATGTAAATGTTGAGTTTAAGAGGGAGTGTTAAATATAATGTAACCTCAACAGGCTGATTGTACACTGCCAGCTGTCCTGGCCAGCTGTACTTTCTATTCTTGATTTGCTTGAGCCTATTTAGCTCAACTATTTCCCATTGCATAGTACTCCTTCAGACTTACTTCTCATTGTACTCTTCTTCATATATTCTAATATACTGTTTTCTGTTCTATTCTTTCTCTCTGCATTTCTTGCTTCATAATTTATCAGGATTAATATCTTAATTTTGATATGATCTGGACAAAATTGGCTTTAAACTCTTGTTTATAAGATCAGATTTTATAGATTGACGGAACATGGGTGTTGGTTGCATTTGTTGTTGGAATTGCTTTTATCAAAGGGGGTCGAATTACAAGATTCTATGTAGCTGACAAATTTATAGTTTATTGTTTATAATAAAATGGGTTTCATGTTCGTACAGGTTATAGATAAGGTTAATCTGATACAATACTTTTCCATAAAGATAGGCAGAAAAATATGATACGTAGATTTCTATTACTAGATTGGAGGTGAGAGATTATTTGTTGTTGTTTTGATCTTTTAAACTTGTTCTAAACATGACATGTTAATGTATGATTAACTGAATTCCATCCACATGTGGTTAAAAATCTTCATTATATGATGGTATCATTGCAAAATATGATAATGTGGGTAAAGGAGGACATTCATGATAGCATGAGAGGAGAAAGATAATTGATTTTAAGGTTAAATTTCATAACTCAATTGATAGTTTAGTTTTTATCATAGGCTCCAAAATCTAAAGGCATTGATTACACATACTAGTTTCCTTTTATTATCCCATATGAACTTTGAAGGGATTGACTTTCACAAATATGATATATTGTGGAATACTAGTGCAATTGAGCATTTCATTAGTCCAGGAAAATTTCAAGTACCCCACCATCCTGACACTTAAGAGGGGTTAAGAGGGATTGTTGGTATGTTCGAAGTCATTTCCTCGACCTCCCTTTATATTTTGGGTTTTGTATCATTATGTGCAATTGACAATGGGATTGGAAAATTTCATTTTTGAAGTGAATAAATAAGGAAACCACATATTACATTTTCAATAGAATTTATGTTGAAATGAATTTATAGAAAGGGATGTTTAAATAAATTTAACTAGAAGTTAATAACTATGTTTGGCCCTAAAAGTTGGGTTTATGAATAGATTGCATTTAGCGACAAATCTTGCATTGAGGTCAAACACATAGTGGAATCTTATCCTTACAAGTCCGGAATGTATGGAGAATACAATGCTATAAAAAGTAGCACTAAGAAATCTCATGGGGTGCTAGAGAAACCAAACAACACCAAATAATGGTAGTAGTTCCCCCCAAAGAAGTGGTATTATACCGTGTTACAAATTTGTCTAGAAAATCTACAATATCAATATCATAGGACACTAACGTTCCTACTCAAGCAACTTCACCACCTTTAGAGTTGGTTGGAAAACATTCTTGAATCTCAACATGCCCTTATGACTCAAATATGTATAGCACCAGAGTGTGAGAACAACATATTCATCACACCTCTAGGACGTGGCTGGAAAGAAATATTAGGTCTCAACATGCCCTCAAAACTCAAATATTTCTATCACTAGAGTGTTATAACAACATGTTCATCACACCTCTATATTTTCTACAGGTAGTTAGTTAAGATTCAAGAGTCAACTAGGAGGTTGACATGCCATTTGATCGAACGAGAAAGTCAATTTATGCATGAGTTGAGGACAACAAGGAATTTAGTGCATGCATTGACCAAACAAAGTTTTCTATGTATTCCTCACTTTGAGGGATTTAGTTATGTTTTGGGGTTATATATAGATGGTCCTATGGAACAATCTATTAAGAATGGAGTTTATGAGAGTTTTTTTGAAGTATTTTCCATTTCTATGTATGTTGATATATGTTCAATTGTGCTTAAGTGTTGTACTGGTGTCTTTAGAAACCACATCTTCTTTGAGTGTATATATCTTTAAATATACCAATTCCTTGGATATATAACATGGTATCAAAGATATTTGTTTGAGACCTAGTATGTTGTCTACATGTCTTTTGGAGGTTGCCACTTGCATGTGCTCCTATTGAGTTGGATCTCTCTAGTATATTAACTCAGGATTACAACTTGAAGATTGAATTAGGGTTTATATTTTTAGATCAAAATCATGAGTTCCGAGGAAGAACCTATGGTTTTGAATGGCCATGATAATGGTACAAATGGGTATAATATATGGAAAATATACTAAAGAGTAAATAACTTTAACAATTTACAAACACTCTAAATCTAGATTTGTAGGATGATCATTAGAATTTTATTATCGATGATCAGAATAAATATTTTGTCGGAGTTATGTAATAGCAAATTTTGCCACACTCTATGCATCATGCTTTGGTGGCCTTCCCTTTCCCTCTATAGACACAATTTCCCCATTTTTCTCAATCCAAAGTCAAAAATTAAAATTTTAGTGCATATATGTAGGCTATAGTTAGAAAACATGTGTATACATAGGTTTCTCCATTACAACCCCCGTACATCGGGTTTTATGCTCAAAATTAAAAATATTTCAGGTTTTCCCTGCCAAGTCATGGGATCCATAATCCTTGGTATTTCATATGTTGGAAGCGATATGATTCAACCCTTGAATTCATTTTGGAGGCTATAAATTAAGCCATATGCAATCCTTGAAAGGAGAGAACAATGTTCAGAGAAAACACACTCTGGATAAATTTCACCTCATATTGAGTTTGCATCCCTTTTTCTTGTAAGTGTGAACTTCCTTTATGTTTGTCCCCCAAGATATCCCTATTTTGTGAAGGAGGAACCCAATTACTCCTAAAACTTGTGAGCTTGCCTTGTGGAAGATTGAAGTGGTGAAGGCCCAGATTAAGGGACTTAGTTTCTCGGTTCTGTCCAATGTCGATACAAATGGTTGTCACCTATTTACTTATGTTGATTATATTAATACAAATACTATTTTCTTCTCCAATTATATGTTGCAATTTTTGTATTATTTTCCATGGGTGAATTTGTTATACATGTTGATGGACTATGCT
Source organism: Picea mariana (assembly GCA_032191745.1). Taxonomy (NCBI): domain Eukaryota; kingdom Viridiplantae; phylum Streptophyta; class Pinopsida; order Pinales; family Pinaceae; genus Picea; species Picea mariana. Next base: position 38,640 of record JASDQU010102715.1, read on the forward strand.
AGTTTATATGATATCATTTGATATATTTTACATATGCTTGTGTATTAGGTATGTTGAGGAAAATTTATAAGTACAAAGAATTGGATCGTGAGCTCAACGGTGGTCTCCTACAGACATCCAGAAGAGGTAGGATTCTAGCCTTTCTTTTGTTGTCATTTCCATTTTTCGAGCATACTTGAGATTAGAGTTGATTTCTGGGTGTCGTTTTGTTTGTTGTGTTTCTACCCCAAACCATAGAGAGTTATTCCTTGTAATAGAATTGGTGACTCCACTGGGGATTTCTCCCTTTTGGGGTTGTTTGGTGATTTTCCTCTTTTATTGCTCTTTGTTTTCTTGAGTTTTTGTGTCGCCTATTGCTTAAAAACCTCTATATTGCTTTATATTTGAGTTTCTTGGCGTAGTCCTTACCCAATCAGTGTCTTTCTTGGAATAAATAGGTTTTCCCTTAACATTAACGTATAAAGATCGATGTACATGGGAATGATTTTCTTTTCCCGCGTATAATGGATCATGTACACAACCCAATGAACTACATCCCATGTATACCGTTTTCCACACCTTACGACCTCAAAAATTCAAAAAATGAGCACCAATTCCAAAATTTAAACCATTGAAATGGAAGAGAATGGGATGGGCACTTACTTGGTCCAGATGGTTTCCAATTTTGTTACACGTAGCTATCGAAATCGTCACTAGAAGATTGTGGGTGAAATGGCCTCAAAATAACTATGTGGGCAAAAACTCAAAATGACATGGTAAAACTCATTATGTTTACTATTTGTAGAAACATTTTACCCACTTTTTTATTGTTTTCACCCTATATTTCCTATTTCTGAAACCATATGGACTAATTATGTAACGTAGGACCTGGTTTGACGAGGTTTTTCCATAATATAATGGATTTCTAGCATTCTTTAACCCATTTGTGTAGCTGACAGATATATATCCTCACTAGCATATAGGATAGGCTTTCACCTCGCTTTGAATTTTTTCATCATCCTATGACTAAGATTCATATGCCCTAGGTACAAACCCATTTTTTAGCGACATTGAAACTTCTCGATGTTACTAGAAGTGTCGTTATTATGTGGTAGAGACATACCAAACATGGGTTCTCTAGTTAGAACACTTTTTTTTCCATTTGGTGCCTCTATAGAAGTTACTTGATAGGTATAGGAATCCCTTATAGGCCCTTTATGAATTTTCATTCAAAACTCATTATTCTTACTCAATCTCATTATGAAAACTACCTATGGGACTCCCTCCATTATATGCTTCTCATAACAACATCCTAGAGTTTTAGTTAAGCTCTTTTCAGACTCCTTAAAAATGAAAATATTGTCAAGTGATCTTGTCTCTTTCACACTCATTAAATGGATTTGAAAGGATGTTTATTTCATTATAAGTTTAACCCTTTTCTAGACAAGGTAGAATAATTACGAAAAAGGAATATTTTAGTCACCATTTGCTAGAAGAGTTCTCCTTGGTATTGTTTTATTTGCTAAAAAGAACACTATTGGAAGTTTCTTCCTAATGTCGAGTTGTAATTTCATTTCATTATCCTGCGTGCATTTTTTAGCCTAATCCTAGATCTCGCTTTCTCACTATAAGCCTATTGCCCCAACAATTCTAGACATTCACCAAGCAGTTCCTTTCATATTTCCTTTGCAATTTGACACCCCTTACCCCTGGAGGAAACATTCCCCCGAGTTTCCATATCTTTCATGCATCCCCTTGCATCAAGTATAGGTATGTTCCACTACTTGGAGCTAGTTTTCTTACTTGTGACACTCGTTTCCTCCCTTGTATCATGGCATTTGCTTAACTCTTTTTCAATATTTAATAATATGAAAAAGAGAAA
>JASDQU010102715.1:40701-102426 GCA_032191745.1 Picea mariana
TCGATGCCTCCTATGTCACAAACTTTTGTCAATGTTTAGTATTGAGTCTATGCTTCCCGAGTTATCCATCTGCCTCATGTTTTGGTTCAAATAAAGTCTAAACCTATGTCAGTCATTCCTCAGAATTCTTGACTTTGCATGTCGGCCATCCCCTTACAAGTGAATCTCATAATCACATGAATTTGTTTTCCTACCTTGAATCATGGGCCTACTTTCATCATTTCTAGGTGACCTTGAACCCAATAGATGACATCTCTTCATTGGTCACTGACTGGGTGGTTTCCCTTGTGTTCGATGGTAAGAAATCTATTATCACATTGGGATTCATACAGTGTCTTGCACTCCATTGGACCTTATTGATAGTTTCCTCACCTCTCTTGACAATTTTCATTATTGGATGCTATTCAGAAGGTCTCTTTCATGTACTACTTACATCTTGTGCACGTGAGACACACACATGGTCATTGTTATGTTCATATCTCTTTCATCCGAGTTCTTCCTAATTGTCAAAGTATTGCTTTGTACCTCGTGTTGGATGATGAGATATACCTTAATGATATTCTTTCATCAGATATCATTCCATCGAATTTAGTTCATCTATTATGGAATCAAAATCTAGATTCATATGAGTAGCTAGAGGCTTGCAGTCATTAGTAGCAGGTTCTCTCTCTATCGAAAGTTGGGAATACATCAATGTCTCATGCTCAATGGATTCCTCAAGTGTTTGACCTCAACACATTTATTCACTCGTGTTGAATGTACTCGGTGCTTTTATTCCTACTTTCATCATCAATGGGTTTTCTCTCATTTTTTAACAGTTTACCTCAATGACCGGTAATAAAAAAAAGTCTCATTATGTTCGACTTCAACTCCTTTATTCACATGATGTAGACTTGCACCATCGACAACCATTGTAAAATACCTCCAGTTCACAGTAGTAACACCTCATACTTGTTGTTTTCTTTCATCATACCAGTACCTATATGACTTAGCTATCATGGAAGATCATATTGTACTTCATCCTATACATATATCTTTAGTTATTTTTGAGCCCTAACTCCATTGTATCTTGTTCGTGATTATGATCGCCTATGGCATAGGTCTACTTTGTATTGCCTATCCATGGCCATGAAAAATTATCTTCTATATATTCACATGGATATGCATTGTACTTCATATTGGAATTCATGTGTACAACTTCAATATGTATTGTAATATTCTGACGGCTTACTACTTCCTCTACATGGGTCCTCACTACTACACTTCTGGGACTTATAATGTATTTCGGCCATCATGATTTCTCCTTTAAAATCACACATTAGGGGGCATCTGTTATAGAATTTTTTTCCACACTCTATTAATCATGCTTTGGTGGCCTTCACTTTCCCTCTGTAGACCCAATTTCCCCATTTTTCTCAATCCAAAGTCAAAAATTCAATTTTTTGTGCATATACGCGGGCTACAGTTAGACAACATATTTATACATAGGTTTCTCCATTACAACCCACGTAAATCGGGTTTTGTGCTCAAAATTAAAAATATTTCAGGTTTTCCATTCCAAGTCATGGGATCCATAACCCTTGGCCTTTCATATGCTGGAAACGTTGTTATTCAAACCTTCAATTCCCTTTGGAAGCTATAAATTGAGCCATATACAAGCCTTGAAACGAGAGAAACAAGTTGAGAGAAAATACACTATGGAGAAATTTCACCTCATATTGAGTCTGCATCCCTTTGTACTTTAAGTATGAACTTCCCTTATGTTCAACCCCCAATATATCTTTATTTTGTGAAGGAGGAACCCAATTACTTCTAAAACGTGTGATCTTTCCTTGTGGAGGATTGAAATGGTGAAGGCCCAGGTGGAGGGATTTAGTCTCTCAGTTCTGACAAGTGTCGATATAGAAGGTTTTCATCTATGTACTTATTTTGATTATATTAATACAAATATTCTTTTCTCATCCAATTATACGTCGCAAATGTTTGTATTATTTTCCATGGGTAAATTTGCTATACATCTTGATGGAATATGCTAGTTTATATGCTAACATTTCATATATTTTCCATATTCTTGTGTATCTAGTATGTTGAGGGAAAGTTGCAGGTATTAAGAATTGGATCATGAGCTCAATGGTAGTCTCCTACAAATTTCCATAAGAGGTAGGCTTCTAGCCTTTCGTTTTTTTTTTCATTTTCATTTGTCTAGCATACTTGAGATTATAGTTGATTTATGGGCATCATTATGTCGGTTTTGGTCCTACACAAAACCATAGAGAGCTATTCCTCATAACATAATTGACAACTCCATTGGGGATTTGTCGCTTTTGGGGTTGTTTGGTGATTTTTCTATTTTATTGTTGTATGTTTTTGTGAGTTTGTGTCTCTCATATTGCTTAGTAGCTTCTACATTGCTTTATATCTGAATTTCTTGGCATAGTCCTTACCCATTCAATGTCTTTTTTGGAATAAACAGGTTTTCCCTTAATAGTCGTGTATAGGGCTCGATGTACGCGGGTAAGATTTTCTTTCTCACGTACATTAGGTCATGTATGTGGCTCAATGAAATACACCCCACATACATTGATTCTCAAAATTTAAACCAATTGAAATTGAAGATCACGAGATGGGCACTTACTTGTTCCAGACCGTTTCCAATCCTATTGATCGTAGCTCTTAGAATTGTCACTAGAATATTGTGGGTAACATGGCCTCAAAATCACTATGTGGGTAAAAAACTAAAAATTACATGGTAAAACTCATTATTTTTACTATTTGTAGAAAATGTTTACCCATTTTGTATAGTGTTCACCCTATATTTCCAATTTCTTAAACGATATGGACTAATTATGTAGTGTAGGACCTAGTAGTGGTTTTACCATGATATAATGGATTTCTATCATTCTTTATCCCATTTGTTCCTTTGGAAGGTATATATCATTACTGGCATTTAGGATAGGTTTTCACCTCACTTTGCATTTTTTCATATTTCTATGAACACAATTCATATTACCTAGGTACAAACCCATTTTTTAGCGACACAAAACCTTCTCGTTGTTACTAGAGGTGTCATTATTAAGTGGTAGAGACTTACCAAACATGAGTGCCCTAGTTAGAACATTTTTTTCCATTTGGTTCCCATGAAGAATTTACTCCATAGGTCTAGGAGTCCCTTGTAGGCCCGTTGCAAATTTTCATTCGAACCTCATTATTCTTACTCAATCTCATTCTTACAACTACCTATGGTACTCCCTCCATTATATGTTTCTCATAACATCATCCTAGAGTCTTAGTTAATCTCTTTTCAGAATCCTTAAAAATGAAAAGATTGTCGAGTGAGCTTGTCTCTTTAACACTCGTTAATTGAATTTGAAAGGATTTCTATTTCTATATAAGTTTAACCCTTTTCTAGAACAAATAGGTTAATTATGAAAAAGGAATACTCTAGTCACCATTGGCTAGAAGATTTTTCCTTGGTATTGTTTTATGATTTTTCGGCCTCTGGGGACTAAATCTATGAAAAAGAACACTACTAGAACTTCATTCCTGATTTCGATTTGTAATTGAATTTCATTATCCTATGTTCATTGTTGATCCTAATGTCGGATCTTGCTTTCTTGTTATAATCCTATTGCTCCAACAATTCTCAACATTCACAAAGTAGTGTCTTTCATATATCCTTTGCAACTTGACACCCCTTAACCCTGGAGGAAACACTCCCTCGAGTATCCATATCATGCATCAATCCCCTTGCATCAAGCATATGTATGTCCCACTGCTTGGAACTAGTTTTCTTGTTTGCGACACTCGTTTCCTCCCTTGTATCATGGCATTTTTTTACCTCTTTTTCAAGATTTAATAATATGAAAAAGAAAAAAAAAGGGGTTGTGGGTGGGAAAAGAGTATTGTCTCCTATTGGCAGCAGTCATGTCACCTTTGAACAGAGAATTTTTTTTGAGTCCATTCATCAAAGGTTTGATTTTAGTATGGCCTTAAGAAGCTTAACTCGTTACTCAGAGTTTTACTTCTCTGTGTAAGGTACCAAATATATTATAATAGCATGAAACATAAATATTGCGAAGAATAACAGTGGAACAACACAATAGATGAAACCATGACACCAAATAATACCTTTATTGATAGGAAACAATGTTCACTTTCCTCTTCGAGGGGGCAACCTCCAACATAGAAATGCTCTATTACAATAATTCTCAAGACAAATCCCTCTCATACCTTCTAATCTTATTTATACTAATTCTATCTTCTAAAGAACATTCTAGAGGAACATCTTTCTAGAAGCGGAAGCTTCTATTAGGTATTCTTACATTGACTTGTTCATATTTATTAGATAGGACTTATTAACTAGCATTGGCCTTTATTATATGGAAATATATTATTCTACCTACATGATAATTTATGGGTTTAGGTCTCTAACATGCCCTCCCCCTTGAAGAACAACCTTGTCCTCAAGGCTTGATATGAGGAAATTCCTGGATAATAATGGTCGACTCTGAGGTGGCATGTTCTGGAGTTGTATCTTTCCACTGCATTAACACCTCCTTAATGGTGCACTGATGGAGACAACGTTCATGCTAGTCTAAGACTTCATGTGGATGAAACCATATGGAACCTTCAACATCCAACTCCGAAAGATCAGTTTGAGTTTGGAACTTAGTTCCAATCACCTTCTTTAATAATGAGACATGAAAAATAGGATGGATCTTAGAATGACTTGTCAGAGCTAACTGATAGGCCATTAGTCCCACATGCTTGAGAATGGTATAAGGACCATAAAATTTGGGAGAAAGATTCTAACTGTGTTCCTCTTTGAGTAAAGTCTGTTTGTAAGGATGTAGACGAAGAAACACCTAGTCTCCTATAGAAAATTTTCATTTTGAACTTCCTTGATATGCTTGTTGTTTCATACAATTCTTATCCATGACCAAATTGTGTTTGAGAGCACAAATAATGGCAGCACGGACTGTAAGAGTTTTATCAACCTCCTGAACCTTTGAGACCCCTAGTATGTAGGAAAGAACTAACGAGGGATTTTGTCCATACACTTCTTGAAAAGGATTCATGTGGGTAGCAGTATGGTAAGATTTGTTATACCACCACTCATCTAGGGGTAACCAATGAGTCCACTCAAAGGGGTACCAACAGTGGTTACAAGGGTGGCCAACAATGTTCTCTTAAGTACCACTTGTATTTCATGTGTGTATGTTTCCTCGACCGCGGGTTTATGCACTAAATGATAGATCTATGTAGCTTTAAGACACTAGAATATGTCTCTACCCTTGAAAAAAAGTAACCCACAATTTCCAACCAAGGAAAGTGATTTGATACCACTTGTAAGGTACCAAATATATTATAATAGCATGAAATATAAATATTTCACAGAATAACGACATAACAACATAATAGATGAAACTACAACACCAAATAATACCTTTATTTATAGGAAAAAATGCTCACTTGCCTCTTCAAGGGGGAAACCTCCAGCAAAGCAGTGCTCTATTACAATAATGCTCAAGACAACTGCCTCTCATACCTTCTACTCTTATTTATACTAATTCTATATTCTAAAGAACATTCTAGAGGAAGATCTTTCTAGAAGCGAAAGATTCTATCACGTCTTCTTATATTGACTTGTTCATATTTATTAAATAGGCCTTATTAACTATTATCAACCTGTATTACATGGAAATATATTATTCTACCTACATGATAAGTTAGGGGTTTAGGTCCCTAACACTTTGATTGGTAGTTCTTCCAGTCCCTATGGAGAGTTTTTTTATGCCTCATGCATCACAAAATTTTGTCAATGTTTAGTATTGAGTCTATGCTTCATGAGTTATCCTTCTTTCTCATGTTGTGGTAAAAAGGTATTCTAAACCCATGTCACCCATTCCTCATAATTATTGACTTTTCATGTTGACCATCCCGTTACAAGTGAATCTCAAAATCACACGAATTTGTTGTCCTACATACACCCTAGGTCTATTTTCATCATTGGTAGGTGACCTTAAACCCAACAAATGACATCTCTTCATTGGTCATTGACTGGGTGGTTTCCCTTGTGTTTGACGACAAGAAATCTATTCACACATTGGGATTCATACAATATCTTGGATTTAGTTAGACCTTATTGGTGGTTTCCTCGCCTCTGTTGGAAATTTTTAATATTGGATTCTATTTAGAGGGTCTCTTTTGTGTACTACCTGAATCTGGTGCATGTGAGAGATGCACATGGTCATTGGTTTGTGTATATCCTGCTCATCTGAGTTCTTCCTAATCATCAAAGTATTTATTTGTACCTCATGCTAGATGATGAGAGATACTTTAATTCTCTCCTTTTAGCAGATCTCATTCCACTAACTTCGGTTCATCTATTATAGAATTGATATTTAGATTCAAATGAGTACCTAGAGGCTTATAGTCATCAGTGGAAGGTTATCTTGCCATCGAAAGTTGGGAATACATCAATGTCTCCTGCTTGGTGGATTCCTTAAGTGTTCAACCTCGACACCTTTATTCACACTTGTTGAATGCACTCAGTTCCTTGACACCTAATTTCATCATTGGTGGGTTGTCTCAGATTTTTTAATGATATACCTAAATGATAGGTAATAAAACAAATTCTCATTGTGTTCGACTTCAACTCCTTTATTCACATGATGTAGAATTGCACCATTATTGGCTAGTGTAGAATACCTCTAGTTCACAATAGCAGCGCGTCATAGCAGATGATTTTTTTCATTATACCAGTACCTATATGAATTCATTTAACATGGAATATCAGATTGTAATTCATTATATATAGATATATTTATTTATTTTGAGCGTGAACTCCATTGTGTCTTGTTCGTGACTATGCCCACCTATGGCATAGGTCTACCTCGTATTGCCTATTCATGGCCATGAAAAATTATATTCTATATATTCACATGGATTTTTGTTGTACTTAATATTGGAATCCATTTGTATAGAGTCAATATGTATTTTAATATTATGACGGGTGACTAGTTCCTCCAGTTGGGTCCTCACTACACTTCTAGGAATTATAATGCATTTTGGCCATCGTGATTGCTCCTATGAGATCACACAATAGGGGGCATATCTTATGGAAAAAAAAATTACACTCTATGCATCATGATTTGGTGTCCTTCCCTTTCCCTCTGTAGACTCAATTTCCCCATTTTGCTCAATCCAAAGTCAAAAATTCAAATTTTTGTGCATATACGCGGAATAAAATTAGACATGTGTATATGCAATTTTATCCATTACAACCCATGCACATCGGGTTTTGTGCTCAAAATTAAAAATATTTTAGGCTTTCCATGCCAAGTCAGGGGATCCATAACCCTTTTCCTTTCATATGTTTTGAAACTCTCTTATTCGACCCTTCAATTCCCTTTGGAGGCTACAAATTGAGCCATATACAAGCCTTGAAAGGAGACAAAAAAGTTGAGAGAAAATACACTATGGAGAATTTTCTCCTCATCTTGAGTATCCATCCCTTTGTCCTTTAAGTATGAAATTCCCTTATGTGAAAATGCACTATGGAGAATTTTTTCCTCATCTTGAGTATCCATCCCTTTGTCCTTTAAGTCTGAAATTCCCTTATGTTCAACCTCGAAGCTCTCCCTATTTTGTGAAGGAGGAACCCAATTAATCCTAAAACTTGTAAGATTTCCTTATGGATGATTGAAGTGGTGAAGGAACTAGTGGAGGGACTTAGTTTCTTGGTTTCGACGAGTGTCAATAAAGAATTTTGTCACATATGTAATTATGTTGATTATGTTAATAGAAATACTCTTTACTTGTCCAATTATATGTTGCAAATTTTTGTATTATTTTCCATGGGTAAATTTGTTATACATGTTAATGGACTATGCTAGTTTATATTCTAACATTTCATATATTTTCCAAATTCTTTTGTGTCTTGTATGTTGAGTAAAGGTTGTAGGTATTAAGAATTGGACTGTGAGCTCAACGGTGGTCTCTTATAGACGCCCTGAAAGAGGTATGCTTCTAGCCTTTGTTTTGTTGGAATTTTTGTTTGTCTAGCATACTTTATATTAGAGTTTATTTTTGGGTGTCCTTCTCTCTATTGTGTTCCTACCCCAAACCATAGAGATTTATTCCTCATAACAAGTTATAGCAACCTATATCTCAGAGATTCACTTTCATTTGAGAAATATTGACTATCATAATCAAGTCTAAAGGAAGTTTAAGACTCTATTTGACGAGACCACTGAAATTCAAGTTATGGATATTGAGAAGATTTGATTTCTCTTAATCCTCTATCCTTCGATATAATTGAAGATTGTATGGCTCATGTGAAGGATTTATAGTTCATATTAAATGAATGTATAATATATTTTCCAAAGAAATATAGTAAAAATATTAATAGAATTGATCTTGATTAATTTGTAGGCACCTTATGATATACTATGTTTGTGCAAGGGAACGCTTGATATATAATATATATATTGAATATTTGTTTATTATTCAATTTCCATTAGGCTTACAACATTGTGTATAAATACACATAAATGAATATAGTCATGTATTTTAGACAATGGATGTGTCTTTACATTAAAGTTATAATTAATAATTAAGGGAATTTGTAATATACAATAAGGTATATTACAAGTAATCCCTTACTGAAAATATTCATCCTCAGAGCATCGGTAAAGACAAATGCTTGGATATAAAATCCTCATTTTCCCAAGTAGCTTCATTTTCCGGTAAGTTTTTCAATTTGATCAAATACTCGTTAGCCCTTCTAGAATGTGGGAATTTGATTTGTACTTATAAGGCACCTTCATGAAGTGAAATAAATTTACATCTTCATCGAAAAGAGGAAGTTAGGTTTTCATATGGATGATAGGACCCAACTTTTTATTCAAACAAGAAACATGAAAAATGTCATGCAAATTCCCTTTATTTGGAATATGAAGGGCATAAGAAACTTGACCAATTATATTTCAAATTTTATAGGATCCATAAACCTTGGGAGGGAGTTTGTGTTTCTTGTAATTTTTAAGAGAACTTTTTTTGTAACACTATAGTCGAACAAACACCCAATTTTCTTTCATAAATTCTCTGTCGATTCTTCTTTTGCCATCTTGTTATTTGAGTTGGTTCCTTGCTTGTTTGAAGTTATACTCAAGAGTGCATAAAATTTCATCCAATATCAATAGATAGTCTTTCACATCAACAACATTGGAATTGATAACATATTCCTTAATTAAGGGATGAGGATAACCATACAATGCTTCAAACGAGGACATTTTTGTGGCGGTATGATATGTACTATTGTACCACTATTTTTCAACATGTAACCAATTAATCCACTGTGTATGATGATCATTCACAAAATTCCTTAGGTTTCATTCAAGGAATTTATTAACCACTTCAGTTTGACCATCTGTTTGGGGATGGTATGAAGTAGTCATGCTTAAGGATGTCCCAAATTGGTGAAATAGTTCTTTCGAAAAGATGTTAGTGAACTCAGGATCCCCATCACATATGATAACCTTTGGAAATCCATGAAGATTAAAATTTTTCTTAACATAGCCATCAACGACTTGGTTAACCTTCGATTTTAAAGAAATCCCAACAAAGTGGGAATATTTGGTTAGTTGATCTACGATTACAAATATAACATATTTTCCTCTAGAGGTAGGAATACCAGTAATAAATTCCATAGACATTTCAAACCATTTTTGGATTGGAACATGAAGGGATTGAAGAAGACCTTAAGGAGTGATTGTTTCAAAGTTTTGTTAGTGATAGGTGTCGCATTCTACCACATATTTCTGAATATCAACCCACAAACACTTCTAAAAGAAAGATCGAGGTATATTGTAGTAGGTTTTGAAAAACCCCATATGTCCTGTTGTTGAAGAATCATGATTTTCTTTCAAAAAATCGAGTTTGATCTTGGAAGAGTTGGGTAAAAATATCCTTTGTTTGTACCACAGTATGTCATTCTCCGAAGTGAATTTAGGATTTGTATTTTGGTTTCTTTCAACTTCCTCTATTAGCTTCCTTTTCTTTGTATTTTTCACATACTCAATTTGAAATTTAGAGATCCATTTGGAAATGACGATGGAAATAGCACATAGTGTAGCATCACTATCAAGTTTCCTTGATGAACCACCTGCAACAAAATTGCCCCTTCCTTTTTTATAAATAAAATCAAATTCAAGCACCTAGATTTCTCTCACCCATTTTTATTGCTCTGATGAAAGTTTCTTCTAAGTTAGAAAATACTTCAAGATATTGTGGTCCATTTTCACTAGAAATTTTGTTCCCAATAGGTATTTTTTACATTTAACCAAGGCATGCATAATGGCCAACATTTCTTTGTCATATGTTGATTTTTTTTGTTTCCTTAGTTTGAATTTCTTACTTTCAAATCTAATGCGATGATTATATTGCATAATAATGACTCCTAATCATGTTGTTGAGGCATTACATTCAAGGATAAATGTTTTGGAGAAATTTGGTGTTGTCAAAACTAGGGCAGATGTCATTAGGATATTGAACCTTCTAAAACAAGCTCCATCTTCGTGATTCCATTGAAACGTATCTTTTTTCAATAGTGTTGTTAATGGGGCCAAAATTTACACGTAATTTTGAAGAAATATGTTGTAGTACCAGGTAAGATCAAGGATTCATCATATTGATGTGAGTGATTTTGGGATAGGCCACTGAGGAACTGCCCCAATTTTCTTCGAATAAAATTTGAATCCTTCATCTCATACATGCCCCAAAAATACTATCTCTTTTTTTCCAAAGTTGAATTTAGATTTTTTAGCGTAGAAATTATTCTCTTGAAGTATTTTTAGTACTATCTCTATATGCTTGAGTTTTGAGTTCTAGTTTTTTATATAAATGAGGATATCATAAAAGAATACAAGCACAAAATTCCGTAGGTACAAATTAAATAAATCATTCATTATTGCTTGGAAGGTAATGAGATAATTGGATAAACAAAAAGGTATGACCCGAAATTCGTACAACCCTTCATGGATACAAAACTAGTTATGGGAATGTCTTCCTCTCAAATTCTTGTTTGGTAATAACCTAATTTCAGGTCCAACTTGGAGAAATATTTATCTCTATAGAGCTCATCCATTAACTCATTCACAATTGGAATTGGAAATTTCTCCTTTATTGTAATTTTTTTTAATGCTCGATAATCAATACAAAGTCTATATGATCAATCCTTTTTTCTAAAAAGTATCACTGGTGTTGAGTGAGGACTCTTGCTTCGTGTAATAACATTTCATTCCAATAATTCTTGAACCAAGCATTCAATTTATCTCTTATGTTTGTGAAACTTGTTATAATATTTTTTTCTAATTGGGTCAAAACCAAGGATCAATTCTATGATGTGGTCTCTAGAATGTGATAGAGGAATCCAATGAGGAGGTTCTTGTAAAATGGTGCTATATTTTCCAATAATTTTGTCAAATTTCTTGGGATAAACATTTTTTTCTCATTAGTAGTTATATCTATTGCACAACTGTGTAAGAAACAAGCTTGGGCTCCCTTTTTAATTATTTTCTCCATCTTATTAGATGAGACTATTTATGGGGGTAGAAAGTTAATTCCTTGTAATTTGTACCTTTCCCTATTTTTATAAAATCTTGTAAATTTCTCTTGTAATTTTAATCCAATAGTACCAAGCGTGGCTAACCATTGGGCTTCCGAGACAATATCTACCCCTCTGATTGGGACAACATACATATGAGATTTTAATTTGTATTCATTCATGGATACTTCTACCTTGTGGAATTTCCCATCACATCAAGCACTCCTATTTCCTTAGATGGAGACTTGAAATTCAGAGGTAGGATAAATGAATATGTTTAATTCCTTGCTATATTTGTATCTATAAATTTATGTGATCTACCACTATCTATGAACATTGTTACTTTAGTTTTCTTAACATAGCCATATAATTTAAGAGTTTGGGGTTCAAAAATACCCCTTTGTTAGCACTAAGAGTCACACTTAGACTGCCATGAGCTCGAGCCAATACCCATCATAATTTATAGATAATTGTTTATATCAAGGTGAAAAATGGATGAGGAAAACTCTGAAAAGGTGTCAATCACAGAAGGCAATCCCAAAGTATAGACCAGAAAGTAATGCTTTATACAACTTCAAATCATGGTTTTCAATATTAAATGAGGGTGGAAGATCAGATAATAAGTTTGGAATATATCTATCATCTACATCAGATAGCATAATAGCTATATGAAGAAGACTTTGTGAAATGAGAACCTCTCAAGACAAAGAGCAAATCTCTGATATATCTGCAAGCATTATCATAGTATAAGATATATTGAAATAAGGATGAAACTAGCTAAACGAATCATTCACTTAGCTGAAATCAAAGTAAGATAACAATGAAGAGATAAGGAAAAGGATTGATTTCTATTAACAAAGTGTCTTAAATATGGCTTACACAGTAGGAACAAAATTTCTGTTATATAACAATATCAAGACTAGAGGTCTATCCCATACCATTCCAACCTGAAAAATTAAATCAATTCTAAAAGGGTGGGTCAGAAAGGAAGAGCAAGAAAGAGGGTAGAAAACAGTCTGCAAAGTCATTCCATTGGGATGGAGTCAACACATCCTACAAATCAGAGGAACTCAAGCTCATACCAGACCAAAAGGGATATAATTGATGGATGGAGGTATAAGAAAGATAAAAAAAATAACAATATCATCAATCAAAGATCCTCTCTGCAAAAATGACTTAAAATATTACTAGAACAAAGATCATGAAAGGAGGCAATTACTACAAATCATTTGTAGCTAATCAATCTCATGCCTCATGAACAACCATTGATATTCAATTCCTATAATTCCATTCTAGAAACATGACAACGTAAAATGATAATAAAGAACAAAAAATCTGATAAATAACTCTCATGAATCTTTAATGGCATAAATGTTAATTACAACTAGCCCTCAGGCTTACAATTGAGCAACTAAATTGTTCCTCCATATCTCTCCTCTCTTGGATCATGAATCCAACCCTTTTCTCATCAAAAACCATTTCATTTATACTGAATAATCTATATCTACCCTAAGGAGGGTGAAACGAAGGAGTTTCATAGGACCATCTTCCATTTAGGAGTCTTTTTACAAAAGATTCCAACAAAAGCCTAACAAATTCCTATTTTTTTGGGATTTTGTCTATGATGATAGATTCCTTTTGAAACAGGTCATCCTAATTGATATGGATATGGAAAACATGTCCCTCATGTCCAAAAAAATCCTAGGAGACCATTTGAACCTTCCTTGATAGGTGGAAACCTCCAAACAAGGTGAATATCCAACAACTATGCAAAACAAAGAGTTTGCAGTGCCAGTTTGCAACACACGGGTGTTTTAATTATATATCTTGAATTACAAACTGGGTCAAGATGAAATTTGGACATAAGTTCAATGATATTATCATTATCCTCCACAAAAAATTTTAGAAAAACCCACATCACCGTTTTGGAGTTATGATCAAATGTTTAAAATAAATTGCTAAAGGAAATGAGTTCACAATGCCCCTGTCTGTCAGTTCGCAGCACCAAAAGGAAAAAACATCTGAAACCACTTTTTCAAACTTAAAACATGATGAAAACCGTCATGGAGTACCTAATGGTCCTAAGTTTGTTGTAGATGTTGATAAGTTTTAACGTGAGTTCCTGCAACCTATCCAAGCTACAACGCTCCTCCTTAACTAGTTCACAATGCCAGTTCACAACACCAACTCAAATATAGCCTACACACTTTGAGGAGGTTGTTAGTTGATGGTATGAAATAATCCCTAGAGAAATGATTAAATTGTAGGCTATGAAAACCATAAATCCTCCTTGACAAGATCAATCTTATGTTTTAACATCTGGCTCCGTAGGGGATGGCATGCTCCCTGTGAGCTACCAAGAACATGCAATTCTAGTGCCTTATCCATTCCATCTCTGTCCACAAAACTTGTATGACTGAGAGCACCTCCGCTCCTTATTTAAAACTGAGAACGTTCTCACACTGAAAACAAAAACCACTAAAAACCAAATGCTTGCATGGGAAACTTATTTATATACATTCCTACTCCTAACTGTTGAAAAACTAAAATTTCAAATATATACAAATTTCCTCAGTAACCATACAAATAACTTTGTTACTGAATAATCTTCATCCTCATATCGACAACTACACACTAAGTAACAATAGAGACATAATGACATCCACACATTATGACATCCAAAGATAATGAAATCCACACATTATGACATAATGATGTCCCGGCAAGACATGTCTCCCGAGGCATACCTTTTTCTTGGATAACCTATTGGCTGGAAAATGGGTTAAACATATGCCAAATAGACATTACTTCTTAACCAATTAATGAGTGTGAAAGGAACAAGGTCACTTGGCGATATTTTTATATTTAGGGAGTCTGAAGAGAGCTTAACTATGGGCTCCGAGGGGGTTCCTTTTTCGTAGATAATCTCCAAGGCCCAAAAAAGAGATAAACCAAAACCAAGGAGAATGGCCCTTTTTCAAAAATTTAGTCCCTTAGGCCCAAAAAGGGTTAAACCTACGCCTAAGAAAACACTCCTAGCAAACTGAAGCTCCTAGGGCATACCTTTATTCGTAAATTAATCATCCAGACCAAAAAAGGGGTAAACTACTATCGGACAGATGTTCCTTGAAATTTGAGTTTGACGAGCATGAAGGGAAACAAGATCGCTCAACAATCTTTCCTATTTTAAAGAGTATGAAAAGGGCTTAAATAAGACTCAAGTAGGGATTCTTTTATTAAGTAATCCAAATGAGACCTAAAAGAATAAATAAGATCTTGTTAGATGGTGCTTTCAAATCTTAAATGAGCCTGAAAGACAAAAAACTATGTTCATGGGGAATCCATCGGGTAAGAGCCAGAAAAGACGAAGAAGAATGATGCTTCGAAATGTAATCATGATGGGACTAAAAGGACTCCCAAGCCTATGGAAAGAACTCACAGCATGGACACCAAAATGCATCAAAGGATCTACTTAGGGAATCCATGTAAAGGAAGGCTCTGTCGCCTAATTACGACACTTTTAAAGCAACAGAGGAGGTTATGTGTCATACTTCGGTGGGATCGATCCTATGGCAAAGCAAAAAAGTCAACAATATGAAAAACGTAGGGTGGTGAAAACCTAGCCTATATGCACATGTCAAAAACTTACTTTTACCATGGGATGATATAAGTGTAACCCGTCTCAAGAAAAAACCAAACCAAAAGAACAATTTCATTAGAACGAACCAAAGATCTCTCAAAAAGGAACTCAAAAAGCTATCGAGCCAAGAAAAGGGAAAAAGAGGGGAAAACTAGGGTAAAAAGGGCAGAAAAAGTGTATAAATAGAAGTGGACAACTCATTTTAACCATTGCAATTTGGAAAATAACCAAAAGGTCAAAAAACACTCTTCCTCAAAACGTGAATTCAAGGAGCTATGGTGGATGAAAAATCCTCACACCTAAACCAAGTAAGTATAAATGACCTTTTTCTTTCATTTTCATCCATTAATTATTTCTTAATTTATTGTTTGGAGGTTGTGAGCCCTTGTAAAAGGGTCAAGATTGTCTGTATGTGGGTTCATTCCCAACACACGTATGTACGCGAGAAAAGTAGCACTTATCCCACATACATATTTTTAAACTTTCAAAAAAAGTGAAACAAGGAGCTAACCTCAGAGATTTTTTTTTTTGCAACAGGATGTATGTTCATTGGTGAGAAAGGGAACATGAAGAACTAGATTTCTTGGTAGAGGAGGATCCATGGGCCATTTCCATGGTTAAACAATGTGGTATGTGGAAATTGTTTTAGTGTCCATTCATGAGGGCACAATCCAGATTGTTGAACCGCTTGATAGAGTAATGGCATCTAGATGCAGATTGTTTCATGATAGAGGGTCAGTCATTGACTCTGATGACAGAGGAAATTTACTTTTTGGTCGGTCTATCCAGGAGGGGGGAACCAGTCAACTTGAGTACCTTTCCTCTAGGACCATACAACATAGAGGACTACATTGGGATGTATTCCGAGGCTGGAACTGAGAAAGTAGGGTTTCAAGTACCAATACATGAGATCACTAGCTTCAGTATTTGGATATTACTCTTCTTTATTGGGTGGATCACGAGATCCACAACACTTCATGATGCTTCTAGTTCACAGATGCATTGTTCAGTTCAGTGTCTAGATTACACTATTTTCGACTGGAGAACTACCATGCTCACATGCATGAAGAAACAACTAACTAACTTCCGAAGAAGAACTAACAAGAACTTTAGGTTCAAGAACGTATTGTGTGCTTTATTTTTTGAGAGATTTCCAAGCCTTATCCCAAGGGATACATTACGAGGCCATATTTCCTCCTTTCAAAAATTGTGTAGGTGGGCAGGTTTCTTACCTAGACAGGGTGCGGGGAGAGTCTAGGAGGCCTTTGATGAAATGTTTTTTGACTGGTGGGCCCATCATATTCTTTTGATTGAGGACTATCCTTATATAGGGATCAATTTCCTAAGGGATCCTAGTATTCCCATGTTCCCAATCAAAGAGAATGGAGATATAGGTAAACACACTTTAGAGTTATTTAATTTTTTTAATTTTTAAATATTATCCTTTTTATGGTAATGTCAAACTACTAACTCAATGATCTATTATATATATATGTGGGACGAGTGCAACCGAATGACTTTGCCAGGACCAGGCATTGTCCTTGAGAAGATTTTGGACCAACAGGAGCAAGAGGACCAACAACTGCAGGAGGACCCTCAATCGAAGAGGCTAAGAGAGTACTGAGATGAGTAGAGATGAACTTGATAGCTCTTACTTGTGCAGTTCCAATGGAAGAGACAGAGGACCTTCCCCTGACTATGAAGCCACATGTTGTAGGGGTTCCTATTTGACAACACTGGTATTCCAACAGAGGAAGAACACCTTCAGTAACCACTCACATAAACAGATCAAAGATCAACACACCGATGTTTTCACGTGGTAAAATCCCTACAGGGAAACAACCACAGCCCCAGCCAACGCAGCCACTTGGAGCAGTTAATTAATGCAAAGAAAAATATTACAGAGAGATTTTACAAGAGAGTTTCTCACAATCGATCATCAGTAAATGACCCTCCATGCTCTTTAAATAGAGATCATAGACCAATCGGGTGTTAAGCCATAGATCAATGGTTGTTAAGATAGAGTAGAGTATGAGACATCGGATCATGCTATGTCACGACCATATCGTGACCGTCAGATTTCCTAACTACAAATGCATACTAATGCATACTAAAGAAACACACTAGAAAACACACTTTTACCTAATGAAACAATAGACCAAGTAGATCTTACTAACTCCTAAGTGTCTAAATATCCTAACATCCCCCCTTAAGAACAACTTGGGATAGGATTGAAGGATTTACAATAGTGACACAATAGGAAAAGGAAGGAGGCATTAGACCCTATCCCCCCTTAATGACAACTTCCTGAACTCCTAACATAGATCGAAGTTTGGAAAACTTCACTTCTGTAAGAGACTTTGTGAAAATGTCTGCAACTTGATCTTCTGTAGGGAAAAGAGCACTTCAATAACTTGATCATGAATGAGCTTTCTGATGAAGTGCATGTCTAGCTCAATGTTTTTTCTACGCTGATGTTGAACTAGGTCTTTGGCAAGCTTGATGGCACTCTGATTGTCACACCAAAGGATGGTCGGATGTTGGTGTTGGAATCCAAACTATGAAAGGATGTGTCGAAGCCATAGGGATTCCTGACTTGCATTTACCGTTGCTCGGTACTCTACTTCTGCTGAAGAAAATGCAATAGCCTGTTGTTTCTTATAGGCCCAAGTGATAGGTCCTTAACCAAGGCTGAAAATGTAACCTGCAGTAGACTTTCGATTATCAGGGTCACCGACCCAATCTGAATCAGTGAAACCAACCAATAAAGGAGTCCCCCCTGAACTATAATGTATCTCGAACTAAACTGTACCACAAACATAGCGAAGTATCCTTTTAGCCTCTTTCCAATGGATTTCATGGGGTGTTTGCATATATCGGGCAACAAGACCAACAACAAAGAAAATATCAGTATGGGTATGAGTCAAGTATAAGAGGCTACCAACTAACTGATGGTACAGAGTGGCATCAACTTCAAGAGAAGTATAGCTGGCAGAAAGCTTGACTCCAGACTAGAAGGGAGAAGGGGTTGGTTTACAATCGTCCATTTGAAAGCGACGAAGAAGGTCACAAGCATACTTAGACTGGGAAAGAAAAATTCCTTCATTGGTTTGCAAAACTTGGAGGCCAAGGAAATAGTGCAAAAATCCTAAGTCTGTCATTTCAAATTTCTTCTTACAGATGGTTTTCAAATGGTTTAAAATTTTTGAGTCACTACCAGTAAGGATAAGGTCATCAACATAAAGGACAAGGATTATGAGATGGCTTCCTACTCTCTTGGTATAGACATTAGGATTAGAATGGAATCTAGAGAATCCAGTGGCAATAAGAAAGCTACCCATTTTGGCATACCAAGCTCGGGGAGCTTGCTTGAGACCATAAAGAGATTTCTTGAGGCGACAAACAAGGCTAGAGTCACTTTGGACATAGCGAAGAGGTTGTTCCATGTAGATTTATTCTTTCAAATCTCCATGCAAGAAGGAAGATTTAACATCCATCTAATGGACCTCCCATTTATGTGAGGCAGCAAGGGCAAGGACAAGGCGGATGGAATTCATTTTTGCTACAGGGGAAAAGGTTTCATTATAGTCAATTCCTTCAACTTGATAAAATCCTTTGGCAACTAACCGAGCCTTATGTCTTTCAACACTTCCATCTGATGCATACTTAGTTCTGTAGACCCATTTTCATCTAACAATTTTTCTTCCTTTTGGAAGAGGTACAAGATCCCAAGTATCGTTTTCCATTAAAGAACGATACTCTTCATTCATTGTTGTATCCAAATCTGGATGACCCGAAGCTTCTGCAAATGTCTCTAGATCATGAGTTTCTGAAACTTGAGCTAAAAGAGAAGGACTCGCTGGAACTGTGAACATGTTCGAAGTTGATCTGAAGGATCACCGACAATATCACCAACTGCTTCTCATGTTGAACAGACCCATCTAGGAAGCGGTGGATCTGGTGTTGGTTCAGGTTCAAAGGAATCATCTGGAGGAGGGTGAGCAGGCGGAGGTGGATTTTCATCCTCACTATCATCATCTAAAGAAGAAACCAGATCATAATAAGGCACAAACGTCGAATATGTCTCACAGGCCAAAGAAGGCACAATCACCGAATTAGGCTCACAAGACAAGAGATTTTCATCAAATTTAACATCTCTTCTAATAATAATTTCATTACAATGTGATTGAAGAAGTTTGTAACCTTTGACATCTTCAGAATAACCAACAAATATACACTTCTCACTTTTAGGCTGCAATTCTTTCCTTTTCTCATCAGGAATGTGAGCCCATGCTATACTGCCAAATACACGAAAGTGACTTACATCTGGTTTAATTTTAGTCCAAGCTTCTTCCAGTGTTATATTTTTAAGAGCCTTTGTGGGAGTTTGATTTAATATGTAATTTTCACAGTTGATGGCTTCCGCCCAATACTTTAGACTTAATCCCTTAGATTGGATCATACAATTTGCCATTTATTTTAATGTGTGGTTCTTTCTCTTAGCAACACCATTTTGTTGTGGTGGATATGGAACAGTGTGTTGCATTTGGATTCCCTGTGTTGTGTAGTAGCTTTTTAAATTATTTTTCACATATTTGCCTCCATTATCTGTTCTTAACCTTTGAATTTGATGTCCAAATTGCTTTTCTACAAGGGCCTTGTAGGCCAAAAACTTGTCAAAAACTTCACTCTTGAGTTTTAAGAAGTAAACCCAAGTACATCTGGAAAAGTCATCAATGAAAGTTAATAAATACTTGCACCTAGAAAAATAAGGAGAAGAAAGTGGACCACACAAATCACTATGAACAAGCTGCAAAGGACTCGAGGCATGCTAAGAGGCACGTTTGTCAAAACTATCTCGATGATGTTTGCCAAGAACACAACTGACACAAACACCATCTATGCATGAAACAAGAGGAATACCAGTTACCATCTGTTGATTACATAGTTGTTGCAATGAGCGATAGTTTAAATGACCAAACCGCTCATGCCAAAGTTTGCTCAAGTCATCGCTATGAGAAACAAAAACTGATGAAAAAGTTGATGACCCAAAGTTGTCAAACTTGTACAACTTGGTAATATCATCAACAATTCCAGTTGCAAGAACATTCTTAGGATCTTTTACATCCTTGATTACAACTTGGTGAGGTGAAAACTCGATGGTTTTACCTTCATATGAATGAGTGATTTGATATACTGATAGAAGGTTACTAGAAAGACTTGGAACACATAGTACATCATTGAAATGACCATTATCTACTTGAACTGTTCCAGATCCTATAACACTAAGAGATCTATCATCACCAACAAATATTTTCTTGGTGTTACATTCATTTAGAGCAGAAAATATGGCTTTATCCTTAGCCATATGATAAGATGATCCTGAATCAATAAGACACTCATTAGAAGAAGAAGTAGTAGAAGTAGAATTTTCATTGAAGGAGAAACCAGAAGCAAAAAGTGCATGTCCATGAGAAGAATAAGTAGAATCAATACTGATGTTGTGCTTCTTCATCGTTGCTTCTAAAGCTGCCATCTTCTTGAAACATTTGGACTCATCATGACCATCTTTATCACAAAAGTTGCAATGTCTATTAGTATTCTTACTTTTATATTTTGCTCCTTTGTTATCAGTATGAGCTGAAGTTGTCTGAGCAGGTTTGGGACCCTTATGTTGTTTGTTGTTGTAGCGAGGATGTTTCTTCTTGGGATACTTGGGTTTATCTTTTTGTTGGGTAACTAAGGCTTTGTTGGAGGGACCTGCAGTGTTGATCAATCCAAATTGTACAAGCTTATCTTCCTCTCGAATCAAAGAAGCACAAAAGGACCCAAGAGTGGGTTTTTCATAAGCTTCTTCCCCTAGAGCCTCTCTCATGGCATAAAAGGTAGATACAAACACAAAATATGCACTACCTAGCTTAGAAAGAATAAGATAGATGCAACACTCTTCCTCCATATTTATCTTACATTCTTCACATAAAATTCTAAGTGTTTTAAACCTAGATAGATAGTCTCTAAGGCAAGAAAAATCATTTGGAATCAAGGTCAGTATTTGATTTTCTAACTGTTGTGCTCAAATAATATTGATTTTACCAAACAAAGATTCAATATTTTCGTAAGCTTCTTCGGGGTCATCAATGTCTTGAATGTGGTACCTTAAATCAGGAGAGATAGAAATTTCGATTAGTCCACATGCTTCATCATTCCTATTATCCCGCTTATCTTTCTTATCTGCATCAGTGGGTTCTTTTTCCTTTCCCAAGGTAATCTGGTACAAGCCTTTACTTCTTAATAAATCCTCCATATGAGATTTCCATTGGAAGTAGTTGTTGCTGGTAAGAAAGACAGTACTTGTAGAATCCATATAAAATATGTAGATAATTTGGATTTAAAAACTTAAATTGATGATCTGGATGGAAAGAGCTCGAAAATTTATGCAGTTTTAAAAAAAACGGCACTGAAAACGGACTTCCAATGTGAGAGTTATGCTCTTTTTAAAAAAGGCATAAACGGTAACCAAATGACAATGTGATAGTGTAAGCTACTTTATGAAGTGACCCACTTTTATAAAGAGAAGTGGGGATCACTTTTACAATGAAGTTACCTTATTACAAAAAGTTTACATGCCAAATAACTCTAAAATAAAATATTAAAGCCACTTATAGTGATTCACTTTTATACTTGAAGTGAAATACACTTTACATTTTTTGCATAACTTTTTCAAAAAAGGTAACAAAAGAGAGACTTGAACTCAAGACCTCGTACTTAATAAGGCAACTTTTAACCAAATGGTCTAGCAAAACATATAGTAATGTTCAGAAGGAGGATTGGGGTTGTTGTTGTTGTTGTTGTTTTTGTTGTGTTGTAATGTTCAGAAGGAGGATTGGGGGTGTTGTTGTTGTTGTTGTTGTTGTTGGAGAGCATGCTAAAAAAAACTCTTTTCACAAGAAAAAAAATTCGCTTCTCGATGACACCAAGGGTTATATCTCGGTTAGCTTACCCGGAAGATGCACCTTTTCCTATCTGTTTCTGATTTTCCGAGATCACACAGGGCGTGGGGAAAAGAGAATACGCAGATCTAGAAGAGTAGTAACCCAGAAATAAAAAAATACAAAACCAAAATAAAACCAAAAAAAAATCTCTGCAAAAAATTTAAAAAATGTGTATTCAAACTTTATACCTCCGGATCTGACTGTAATGGTTGTATCTTGGGCAAACGAAAACCTTTTCGAGTGAAACGAAAAGTGTTCCTGAATGAAATGAGTGCTCTAGATGCAATGGAACAGTCCTCTAAGCCCAAAAATGTACAGAAGAGATAGAAAATGGAGATGAGGCAACTCGGCTTCACGATCTCGATCTACAATAGGAGCAGATCTTCAAAGAGGCTCTGATACCATGTTTGACAACACATATATTCCAACAGAGGAAGAACACCTTCAGTAAACACTCACATAACCAGATCAAAGATCAACACACCGATGTTTTCACGTGGTAAAACCCCTACGGGGAAACATCCACGACCCTAGCCAACGCGGCCACTTGGAGCAGTTTATTAATGCAAAAAAAGATTACAAAGAGATTTTACAAGAGATTTTTTGACAATTGATCATCAAAAAATGACCCTCCATGCTCTTTAAATAGAGATCATGGACTAATCGGGTGTTAAGCCACGGATCAATGGCCATTAAGATCTACGAGAGTATGAACCGTCGGATCACTCTATGTCGGGAACATATCGTGACCGTCAAATTTCCTAACTACAAATGCATACTAAAGAAACACACTAGAAAACACACTTTTACCTAACGACACAATAGACCAAATAGATCTTACTAACTCCTAAGTGTCTAAATATCCTAACAGTTCCCAGGACTTGGGTCTAGTTGTTCCAGTGTCTTTCGAATGTCGTAGTTCATTATATTAGGGCCAATAGGCCTAGACCATAGTTATTTTTGGACCACACATGTGCCGAGGGAACATTTTGTACTCTGTAGTGAGGGCTTGAGCCAAACGATGTATACTGACTCTATTTGAGGCTTTATGGCCCAATTTGTACTCATGACATTATTTTTTGGGATATATTCTTATATATACATCTTTTTGTCTTATGGATAGACATTTTGTACAAATGTATTGACATGTGCGTGTATGTGTGTGTTTTTACTTTTATGTGTGAGTAACACGCCAATCTAATATTTCATTAGCCAATATATCAGTTAGTTGATTAGATCACTTAGGAACGTGAATATAGTTAATATAATCAAAATATCATTCTAATATATGTACCCTAAGGAATCGTCGACGAAGGGAACGATTGTAGACATGGTACTCAGAAACATTATTGGTTGCTTTTCCTAGAAAAATACCTCTAGAAGAAATCAACTAACCAGAAGGTGAAGAAATTACCCAAGTTGTGGAAGCGATCCCCCGAGTGTGTCAGCTAGCATCGTCTGCAAACCCAATATAAGCTTCAGATTCACTTGACATCTTCCATAGTGAAAAGAAACACAGTAAACTACACATCCATAAAACAAAAAGACAAGACTGTATAAATAAATCTATACATATATACAAGAACTCACGCTCAGGTGACAAAACTAAGTTTAATACTTCTTAAGGTAGAGCCCATTTCTAGGCTTTGATAAAGTGTTACCCTCGAAATCAACCAGTTGATAGACACCCTTTTCTAAGACTTTCTTAATAATGAACTGTCTGAACCACATGGGTTTGTACTTGCCTTCCCCCAAGAGATCTTTATCTTGGTCGTAGACCAAGACAAGATCTCCTTCAGAGAAAATTCAAGGGCAGATGGAATGATCATACTCACACTTGACACATTGTTTGTGAGCCTCATTGGCCAAGGCTGCATCTCAATGTTTCTCGAGATATAAAAGATGATCTTTAAGTGGTGTAGTGTCGGGAAGTAGTTCCACTACCAAATTAAGAGAAGGGATTTGGAATTCCATGGTAAAGACTGCCTCCAACCCATAAACGAGTTGGAAAGGAGAAAAACAAGTAGTAGTCTTGACTAAAGTTCGATAAGCCCAAAGTGTCGAGTACAAAATCAAATTCCAATTTGACTTGGACGAATTAATCGTTCGTTCAAGAATAGTCTTGAGAGACTTATTAATAGACTCTACCTAACCATTCTCCTATGGGTAGTAAGGTGACAAATGTTCTTGCTTAAAACCTAGTTTTGGTGTTAATTCAGACAACATTTTGTTCTAGAAGTGACTTCCATGATCTGTGACAACCTCCTTCTGAATACCGAACCTGGCTACAATCTGATTAAAAACGAAAATGACAATTGTTTCTTTGTCATTATTGAATGTCGCATAGCTTCGACCCACTTAGTAATTTAGTCTACTTCTACGGTGATATAGCGATTCCCCCTAGTTGAGACTAGGTGGCATGTAGTGAAATCAATCCCCCACTTAGTGAAGGGATCGACAACAATAACTGGAAACATGGGAGTTGGGTGTGCTTGCATATTTCGAGAGAAGATCAGGCACGGGTGACACTTCTTAACTGCCTCTACACAATATTAGATTAACGAGGGCCAAAAGTATCAAGCATGAAGAATCTTTTGGTTTGTTTCCAACCTAGACAGGTGACCTCCACATGCTCCTATGTGACATTTGTTTAAAACAAGTTCTTCCTCCTCGTGAGTGAAACATCAACGAAGAATGAAATCCACTCATCAACGATATAAAGTATCATCGAGGATAATATAGTTCCACTCTTTATGGCATATTTGTCGACGCTCATCGCGAGAAGAAAAACAAGGGCACTTCAAAGTCTGAAGATACACAAGTATATATTCATACAAAGGGTCCAAATATGCAATAAGAAAAATATCTTCATTGATCAGTGACTCTTTGAGAAAAATATAACCACTCTCGATCGGAAGTTCCTAGATTAGTTCAACAAAGACCAAGGAATTTTTAGATTTTTCTGAAAAAAAATCCAATTCAAATTCTTACAGGATGACTATCCATCGACTGATTTTCCTGTCGATGACCCATCGTGTTAACACATATTGAAAAGGGTTGACAACAACTACAACAGTGGTCTTGCGAAGTAAGATTTAATGACAGAATCATTGGACAGCATGAACAAATTCCAAAGAAAGTTTCTCAACATGTGTGTAGTTGAGTTCCAGTCCAACCAGGCATCAACTAAGATAATTGATAACATTATCTTTGAACACATCATCATCTTGGACCAAGACTATGGCAATAGTAGGCTCTGCGATAGCCACATACAGTAAGAAATCCTTGACATAATCTATAGGATTGAGAAGAGGGGAAGACGTCAGAGCATGTCTCACTGCTTCAAAAGAGCATTGAGTTGCTTCATCCCAACAAAATGGGACCCATTTTTTCAAGAGACACATGAACCCTTTAGTAATATCATCATAGTTAACAACAAAATGATGAAGAAAATTGGCTTACCCCTATAGACTTTGAAGCTGGGGGATTTTGCGTGGGGGAGGAAATTGAACTATTTCCTCAACCTTCAGAGGATCGACCATGATCCCTCTAGTTGACACAATAAAACCTAACAAGAATCCCGATGTCACACGAAAATTACACTTGTTTAGATTCAAGCGAATCCGATAGTAGCAACACCTCTCAAAGATAAGTTGTAAATGGGTGGGATGATTGGATCTCTTATGAGAACGTGATGCTAGATCATCAAGTTATGCCTCGACTATGTGTTTGAGGTTTTGGAAAGAAAATGACATGTCCCACTGAGAAGTGGCTCCGGCATTTATAAAGCCAAAAGGAATTTTTATGTACGTGAATGAAACCCAAGGACATATAAAATTAGTTTTATATTGGTCCTCAGGCTTGATATGAATATGATTGTACCCAAAAAAACTGTGCATAAAAGAAAAGACCTCACAACCCACACATTCATCCACAATCTAATCAATAAATGGGGTTGGAAAATTGTCTTTCAAGAAATGTTTATTCAGTTCACGAAATTCCATACATACGCAGATCGTACCTTGTTTTTTATTGACGGGAACTGGGTAGTCATTCTTGCAAGATGACTATCCATCGACTAATTTTCTCATTGATGACCCATCATGTTAAAACATATTGAAAAGGGTTGACGACAGCTACGACGGTGGTCTTGCGAAGTAAGATGTAATGATGCAACTGTTGGACAACATGAAAAAATTCCAAAGAAAGTTTCTCAACATGTGTGTAGTTGAGTTCAAGTCCAACCATGCCTCGACTAATATAGTTTATAACATGTTATTCGAGTGCATCATCCTCTTGGACCAAGACCATGGCAATAGTAGGCTCTGCGGTAGCCACATACAACAAGAAATCCTTGACATAATCTAGAGAACTGAGAAGAGGGGAAGACGTCAGATCATGTTTCAATTCTTCGAAAGAGAGCTGAGCTGCTTCATCCCAACA
Organism: Picea mariana; assembly: GCA_032191745.1. Lineage (NCBI taxonomy): Eukaryota > Viridiplantae > Streptophyta > Pinopsida > Pinales > Pinaceae > Picea > Picea mariana. Next base: position 67,385 of record JASDQU010102715.1, read on the forward strand.
AAATGGGACCCCTTTTTTCAAGAGACACATGAACCCTTTAGTAATCTCAGCATAGTTAGCAACAAAATCCCGAAGAAAATTATCTTTCCCCTGTAAACTTTGAAGTTAGGGTATTGTGTGCGGGGGAGGCAATTGAACTATTGCCTCAACCTTCAAAGGATCGACCATGATCCCTCTAGTTGACATGATATAACCTAACAAGCATCCCGATGTCACATGAAAATTACACTTGTTTAGATTTAGGTGAATCCGATAGTAGTGACACCTCTCAAAGATAAGTCATAAATGGGTGGGATGATCGGATATCTTATGAGAACATGATGTCATATCATCAAGATACACCTCAACTATGTGTTTGAGGTTTTGGAAAGAAAATGACATGGCCCGCTGAAAAGTGGCTCCAACATTCTTAAGGACAAAAGGAATGTTTTTGTACACGAATGTAACCCAAGGACATATAAAATTTGTTTTATGTTGGTCCTCGGGCTTGTTCTGAATCTTATTGTACCCAAAAAAACCATCCATAAAGTAAAATACCTCACAACCCGCACATTCATCGACAATTTGGTCATTAAATGGGGTTGTAAAATTGACTTTCGGGAAAGATTTGTTCAGGTCACGAAATTCCATACATACGCAAATCGTACCTTGATTCTTGTTGACAGGAATAGGGTTCGACACCCATTCTGTCAATTGCACAGGATAGATGAAACCAACTTTGATGAGTTTATCTACCTCATCCTTTATCGAGAAAAGCTTATGTCAAACAGGATTAACATCGGGGTAAGTTGTGATCTCATGTTCAACAATACATGGATAAATACCTGGCATATCCTCATAATACCATGCAAATATGTCACTAAATTCTTTAAACAATTCAGTGTAGATCTGAAACTTTTCAGGAGAACAATCTGCTCCAACGAAGACATTTTCCATGATGCTAGGGACTCTAGAGATGTCGATAGGAATTCTTTCAGCTATTCTTTCCATGCTTGCCTCGACATATATTATGTGCATGGATAGAGGGTTAATAGGACAAGGGGCATCTCCATTCACAGTTGGAATGAACTCTCCTGCCTCTATTCTCTTCAACTCGGATAAGAAATAAGATATGTGGTGAAGATTGTCCCAAGGTCTGTTTGGCCCAGTCATTGCCTCTAAAATCACCTCGTCAGAGGGAAAGACGAATTCTAGGGGATTGTAAGTGTCAAGAGAGTCTTGAGCCCAAATAATCTCTAGAATGGGATCTAGCTCTTATGGAAAATCTGGATCAAGGTTGGTTGAGGATTGCTAGACAATATTGTACCCAACCTCGGCAACGGATAAGGGAATAGTCATTCCAGGATGCCCTAACCTTCCATCAAAGTCGATGGGGAAGGTAAAATCCATGGGTTGTTAAAGTAACTCATTTTAAAAGACACGACTTGAAAAATCACAGCCTTTGGTTGGTCAAGGATAACCAAAATAAACCTAACATCATTGGCAGGAGATGGATAATCAATAGTCCCCATTAAAAATGGAAACAATCCAGAACCTAAGTTGATGGTACCTGGCTATGGGTTGTCAATCATCGGGACCATGGAAGCCCTTGATGAAGGGTCAGGACAAGAGAAGGATAATTGATAAACGGTTATAATAAGACCTTCGTGAGGAAAACATAAGACCCGAAAAATGGTTGATACAACCGTTTTCATAGCGTAGGTCCAACTTCACCCTAAATAAATATTGTAGTCAAGAGGTGCATCGACTACTTCTACTTCAATGCACACAGTTCTTCCCTCCAACCGCATGGGGAAGGAGGGAATTATGCCATGTGGTCTGAAATATTGATTGTCAAACACAGTTAGCAATGTGGGCAATGGAGACAACGGAGGTTGACCGATGGCCTTCCAATATGCCAATGACATCACGCAAGTCAAGGAACCCTCATCAACCACCGTATGAAAAATGTTTCATGTTGATTTCATGGAATACACCACTACTATCTGAAAAGAGACATGGTGAGGAACACGAGGTTTATGACCTGTGGGGTCAAAAAAAATAATTCTGGAGTTAGTGGTCTTGGTTGATCCCAAGGGAGACACCAACGCCTTCCTCTATGAGGGGAAACTATGGAGAACTTCTAAAGAGGACATTGCATAAGGAGTTTTTTCCAGATCCTCCACGATGGAGTAATTATGAGCATCCCTTACATTTGGTTTGTGAGAATCCTTTTTTAATGCACCCTTAGCAATGTGAGTCATCGTTTCTCCCACAGACTTCACAATTTGAAGAGGAGTCAGTGGGTTGGAGGCTTATGTTTCCTTCTCAACATATTCTGGCATTCTAAAATTATGAGCCCTGGTCTGCAAATGAGATTTGGACTTCATCATATAAAACTTTGTCGCTCTGTTGTTAGTATTAGGCATGGGTGCTCCTTGATTTCCCCCAGGTGTGTTCGTGGATGAGGAATCTTGAGCCAAATTTCTCCCTTGCGGAAAAGGTTTGGTCAACAAGGAAGGTTGTTGTTGTGCCAATAAATTTTGGGCTTCCCCAAGATGAGGGAATTGGTGAGTCAAATGGTCATCCGTGCAAATCTTACATGGAAACATTACCTTTCCATTTTCATTTTTTCCCTCTCCAGCATTGTTTGTAGCCTTATTATCCCCATTACCCTTCTTGTTTTTATATTTCTTCTTTCCCTCAGTTTGTTGGTTACCCTTGGGATTTTTCAATTGCACACTGTGTACATTCGACGTTTGGGTTATGGGGGAAGTTGACCTAGGAGTTTGGATGGCCACATTATGTTTAATAGATAATTGTTGTAACTAATTAGCCAATTGATCTGTGGGCTTTCTCGGTGATGAGCCTACTATGTCGTCAGTGTGAGGCCCAGAATTCAGTTTGGTATTTTTGAACGTCAACTGTGGTGCATCAGGAAGTATCTCGTATAGCCTATCCGACTGAGAGTAAATCAACTCTAGTTGATGGGCTATCATGATAGCCTCTTATTTGAAAAAAAACCTGGGCATTGCGACATATTTGGACACACAAGGCACCAAGAAATTTAGGAACCACTCGAGAAAAAATGTGGTACGAACCTTAACTTTGATCAAACTCTTTCATTGTCGCCATTCTCGGATGTGATCTGAGATATGAAAAAAAACAATTTTCTCAAATTTGGCCAAAATAAATCTGACATCATTGGTAGGAGGAAGATAATCAAAAGTCCCCATTAAAAATGGAAACAATCTGGAACCTAAGTTGATGGTACCTGGCTATGGGTATTCAATCATCGGGATCGTGGATTCCCTCGATGAAGGGTCAAGACAAGAGAAGGATAAATGATCAATGATTATAATACAACCTTCGTGAGGAAAACACAATACCAAAAAAATGGTGGATACAACCGTTGTCATAGCATAGGTCAAACTTCACCCAAAAAAAGCATTGTATTCAAGAGGCACATCGACTACTTATACTTCAATGCACACAATTCCTCCCTTCAACTACACGAGGAAGGAGGGAATTATGCCATGTGGTCTAAAAGATTGACCGTCAAACACATTTAGCAATGTGGGCGATGGAGACAACTTAGGTTGGCTGATGGCATTCCAATATGCTAATGACATCATGCAAGTCAAGGAACCCCCATCAACCACCGTACGAAAAATGTTTCATGTTAATGATTTCATGGAATACACCACTACTATATGAAAAGAGACATGGTGAGGAACACGCAGTTTATGATCTGTAGGGTAAAAAAAAATAATTCCTGAGTTAGTGGTTTTTTCCACTCCCAAGGAAGACAAAAATGCCTTCCTCTATGAGGGGAAACTCTGGAGAACTTCCAGAGAGGACATTGCATATGGAGTTTTTGCCACATCCTCCATGATGGAATAATTATGGGCATCCCTTGCATTTGGGTTGTGAGAATCCTTTTTGAATTCACCCTTAGCGATGTGAGTCATCGTTTCTCCCACAGTCTTCTCAATTTGAAGAGGAGTCAGTGAGTTGGAGTCTTATTTTTCCTTCTCAACAGATTTTGGAATTCCGTAATTATTAGCCCTGGTCTGCAAATGAACTTCAGACTTCATCATATAAATGTGTGTCACTTCGTTGTTAGTATTAGGCACAGGGGCTCCCTGATTTCCCTCGGGCATGTTCGTGGATGAGGAATCTTGAGCTAATTTTTTCCCTTGTGGAAAAGGGTTGGTTAACACCACAGGATGTTGTTGTGCCAATAACTTTTGGGCTTCCTCAAGTTGAGGGCATTGGCGAGTCAAATGGTCATCCGTGCAAAGCTTACATGGAAACTTCACCTTTATCTTTTTATTTTTTCCCTCTCCAGCATTATTTGTAGCCTTATTATCCCCATTACCCTTCTTTTTTTTAGATTTCCTCTTTCCCTCGGTTTGTTGGTTACCCTTGGGATTTTTCGATTGCACACTGTGTACATCCGACGTTTGGGTTATGGGGTAAGTTGAACTAGGATTTTTGATGGCCATAGTATGTCGAATCGATAATTGTTGTAACTGATTAGCCAATTGATCTGTGGGCTTTGTTTATGCTGAGCCTACTATGTCATCGATGTGAGGCCTAGACTTCAGTTTGGTATTTTCGAACATCGACCGTGGTGCATCAGGAAGTATCTCGTATAGCATATTGGATTGATATTAAATCAACTCTAGTTGTTGGGCTATCATGATAGCCTCTTCTTCAGAAAAAACCCGAGACATCGTGACATCTTTGGACACACAAGGCACCAAGGACTTTAGGAACCACTCGACCAAAAACGTGGGAGGGACCTTAACTTTGATCAAACTATTTCATGTTGCCATTATCGTATGTGATCCGAGATATGAACAACTTTTGTTTGCTCGAAGTTTGCCAGAAATTCAATGTCGATATCATATCTTACTGGTAATTGGAAATAGTTTAAGAAGACCATATCCAGGTCGTTAAAGTAAGCGTACTTTGAGCTATCGAGCTGGATATACCATTTTGTGGCACCCCCTATAATAGTGTGTTGAAACAAACATAACTAAATGGAATCATCCTTTAACGATCTCGATGAGCACCATAAGTGAAATGTCGTAACATGATCACCTGGATCCTCACCAGGATTTCCTTTGAACTTAGGGATGTCCGAAGGAAACTTAGTTGGAATGGTGGGCCAACGCGGACAAGACAAATCATGTCATTCAAAAGTCTCGACAGGTTTGGAAAATGCATAGATTCCAAGAAAGGTAATCTAGGTTGTGATAGATTCAAATGAAAAGAGGGGCTTGGATTTTGGTTGGCACCAGGTTGCAAGAAAAAGTTTGACTATTGGGCATGGTTTTGGTAGAAACCATGGTGGCCCTATCCCGTAAAAGGGACCTATGTTTGATTTTGCATCATTGGTTGATTCCCGTAGTTGGATGACATGCCTTGTGTAGAGATTGTTCCATGTATAGTATTCCAAGGAACTTGGTTGTGGATGCCCCTTTCCAACCCTCCTGACATAGGTATTGAACCATGCTCGGTGTTCCACTGAGTGTGGGAGGGGTTTTGTAACGATCCCCGCCTACCAACCTGAGGTTGGGGTATGTCACTCTAGAGAAACCACTCATTCTCTGATGCCATTCGGTAGAATTCTCATCCATTAGGTCGGGCCATGATACACTAGGGAACACTTTCGTTCCCATACTACAGAACATACGGTAGCATACCCAGCACTCAACTAAACAATGCCACCTAAATTTACTCTTTAGATTGCATGCAACTAAAACATATACATACAACATGCTCGTGGAAGATTTACATCTAAACATAAACAAACAATTACTTTCTGTAACATACGACTTTTATATTAAAATAATAGTAATTACTGATATGCATCATTTACATGAAATACCCATAAGCACATAAAGAAATCATAGTCATATATATGATAAAATCATAACATGGGCATGTAAATAGCAAAACAACATATCCACATATCATAAAATTGGTACTTATCTTAGAAACACTGTCACCAACTGCTCACAAACTGTCCACAAACCTCCCAGCCATAGACTACACTGTTCATCACTCTCAGCAGTGAATCACCCCTACGCTGGGACTGAACTCCACCCAAGGTAAAGGGATTCCTATCCAGGCTAAGGTTCATGAACAACAAGAAAGGCTCTATCTCAGGCGCTCACTCAACTAACAGCCTACAACCTCTCATTCCCCACATGCATGTCCCACCCAAGGAAGTGTGCCCCTTCTCTGCTCAAAAGTCCCTCGACTGCCCCACTTCCCTTCTAGAGCTTTAGCAACAGGTTGGACCAAAAGTCTCAGAGCGTTGTAGCTGCAGTTTAGCACCTACGGAAATCAATCCCTAACAATTCTCTCACCCAGAGAACTACTCACGGGCCTGACAACCCGCTTCTTCAATCCTGCTCCAAGCTAACTAGGTACACCAACCAAAAGGATGGGGAAACAGGCTTCAGAAAGGTGAAATGACTATCTCAAGAATAACATAATGTATAAGTGAAATGGTCATGGAGTCATTGACTGGATAACTCAGTGTGTTTTGGATTCACTATGAACTCTTTGTCCCCAAAAATGATGGTCGTCCTGTTGGTTTCCCCCCCTTCCAGTTCCTAAGGTCTCTGTGAGAAAAATTCCCTTTGAGTTAAGTTTCCCCATGATATGAATGCATGTACCCAACTTGACACTTGTCATATTGGAAGTTACTTTTTTCCACTTATCCCCAAATTTAGAACTTAGGATAAACTAATTATCCATACGTTAGGTTTTAGGAAATATTAATATAATATTCCCTTGACTTTTGGCCCTCCATTTCCCTAACTGGTGAAGTTCAGTCCCCCATCTCTTTTACCATGGTCGGTCTGCGCACAGTGATGTATTTTATATTAATCACGAGTCATGTACAAAGTAGGCGCTCTAGCCTTTAACATCTAGGCGCGCTGTCCTAATTCCAAGACATAAGCATTCTGGCTTATAATATTGGCTCACCAGCCTATAATGCATATTATATACACAAAGGTTCATTGACCTTAATATTGTGTGCACTTAGTTACTACGCATTGTATCCTCTGTCTTTAAGGTTGTGCGCATCTTAGTTACTGCGCGCGGTATGCATAAATGTGCACATTGCATCCCTTTACTGCGTAGTATATGTGCGCACCATGCCATGAAAGGTGTATTACAAAAATGATGTCCAAACAGCTCACCAGCTTAAATATACTTGGATTATATTTACATTTGGGTTCGGCTGAGAGATATTATAATCCCCTCCCCTTATTTATGCATTGTCCTCAGTGCATCATGTACCCATATACAACCAAATTCTCAAAATTATTCAAAAAGATGTGAGTACTCTACCCGCATTGCATTCTCATTCTCTCAAGTAGCGTCTTCAGGTCCATACCAGGTCCATTGGACATTTACAATCCCTATGGCTCGATTCCAGTTTTGTTTGATTTTTCGATCCAGGATGCGCATCGGATGCACTTGGAAAGCACCTTCTTTCTCCACCTGAATAACATTCCAATCAATAACATTATTAGCATTGGGTATATATTTCTTTAGCAATGATACATAGAAGACATTATGAATAGACATAGATGCAGACAATGCAATCATATAAGCAACTAGACCAATCCTCTCTAGGATTTCAAATGGTCCACAAAATCTGGTTGCTAACTTGGCGCAGCTTCCCAGCTTCAGGGAGCTCCTGTTAGCTTTCACTTTTAGGAAAACATGATCACCCACTTTAAATTCTTTGTGGATTTTGTTTTTATCAGCATAACTTTTCTATCTATCTTGAGCAGCTTTCAAATTCTGCTTAATTTTTAACATTTGGTCCTCCATCTCCTTGAGCAATTCTGGCCCGACTACTATTCTCTTAGCTAGATTATCCCAACTTACTAGAGTATTGCACCTTCTGCAGTAAAGTGCTTCAAATGGGCACATTTTCAATGATGCCTGATACCCATTATTATAAGCGAATTCTACCAAGTGTAGGTAGTCTTCCCATTTTGATGGTTTGTCCATCACATACATTGTCAACATATCTTCTATCACTCTATTCACCCTATCTTCCTGTCCATCAGTCTCAGGATGGTAAGCGGTACTAAAGTTCATATTCATTATGAATCCTTTGAACAATCCTTTCCATAAATTCGAGGTGAATTTCAGGTCTCTGTCAGACACAATCGTTTTAGGAATTCCGTGCAATCGTGCCACTTCCTTCATGAAAATATCAGCAACATCTGTTGCTTTGTGAGTAGTTTTTAGTGGAATAAAATGGGAAGATTTTGTAAGCTTTTCCACCACTACCATAATCGAATCATGTAGCTTGCCTGTTCTGGGAAATCCCGTAATAAAATTCATTTTCACCACTTCCCACTTCCATTCAGGAATGGGCAAAGGTTGCAGCAATCCTGTTGGGTGCCTATGCTCTGTTTTAACTTTCTGACATTCCATACACCTAGCGATGTATTCTGCAATTTCTTTCTTCATACCTGGCCAAAAGTATTGGCTCTTGACCATTGATATAGTTTTATGATATCCAGGGTGCCCTGCATAAGGAGCATTATGCATCTCATGCAAAATTATACGTTTCAAGTCCTAGACATTTGGTACAAAAATTATGTTCTTGTGCATCAATATTCCATCCACTCCCAACTTATAAATATCCATCTTTTGTGGTGTCTTACCTTGTTGTAGTTTTGCCATCAATTCTCTATACCGCAAATCTGTATTTGCAGCCTCCATAATTTTTCTTGTAACATCAGTCTGATACATGATGATGGTTGTGGCACGTAGTTCATGCACCCTCCTGCTGAGTGCATCAGGCACTTTATTTTCTTTCCCTTTGATATGCTTTATATCAAAGTTATATTCTCTTATAAATTCTAACCATCTTCTTTGTCTAGCATTTAGATTTGGCTGATCAAATAAATATTTCAAACTATTGTGGTATGTTCTTAACTCAAACCTTTTTCCCATGAGGTAGTGTCTCCATTTCCTTAGGGCATGCACTATGGCTGCCAACTCCAAATCATGAGTGGCATAGTTTCTTTCGTGCTCTTTCAACTTCCTTGATTCATAACATATCACGAATCCATTTTCACTGAGGACTCCACCCAGTCCTTCATTACATGCATCTGTGCATACAATGAAATCTTCATTTGGGTCTTCAATCCTTAGTATTGGAGCACTTGCCAATAATTGTTTCAAATGTTGGAAACTCCTTTCACAGTCCAACATCCACTAAAACTTCATACCCTTTCTTTGCAAGAAAGTGATTGGGTGTGCTATCTTCGAGAATCCTCCAATGAATCTCTTATAGTAGCCTACAAAGCCCATGAAAGATCTGACCTCTATCACATTCTTTGGTGCTAACCATTCTCTAATGGCTTCTATCTTCTCAAGGTCCACTGCTATATCATCTTTTGAGATGATATACCCCAAATAATGAATTTGTTTCTGATAAAATGAGCACTTCCTCAATTTGGCATACAACAGATGGTCCCTTAATACTTGCAACACCATCCTCAAATGATGTTCATGCTCTTCCTCTGACTTGGAATATATAAGAATGTCATCCAAAAAGACAATGACAAACTTGTCCAAATACTCTCGGAAAACACCATTCATTAAGCACATGAAAACAATTGTTGCATTTGACAATCCAAATGGTACCACTGTGAACTCATAATGACCATACCTTGTCCTGAAGGCAGTCTTGCTAATATATTCTTCTTTAATTATTACCTGATGGTATCCTGATCTGAGGTCTATCTTTGAAAATATCCTTGCATCCTTCAATTGATCAAAGAGGTCACCAATCCTTGGTAGAGGATATTTGTTCTTAACAGTCACTTTATTCAATTGTCTGAAGTCGATGCACAATATTAATGTTCCATCTTTATTTTTCACAAACAAGGATGGGGCACCCCAAGGTGATACACTTGGGTGTATATACCCCTTCTTCAGAAGTTCTTCAAGTTGCATTTGCAACTCCTTCAATTCTGGTGTACTCATTCTGTAAGGAGTCTTTGATATTGGCACTGCTCCAAGCATCAAATCTATAGAGAAATCAATGTCTCTCCTTGGGGGTAGTCCTGGTATTTCCTTGAATACATATTCAAACTCTTTCAAGACTAAATAATTCTCCAAATTTGGCACCTTGTCTTCAAGTGTCTCCTCCATATGAGCTGCAAATATTTGACATCCTCTTCTATAACATTTCTTCAGCTGCAATACTGAAATTTCTCTAACGGTTTCTGCCCTGGGAATTCCCTACACTTTCTTTTGGTTCCCTTCTTCATCCAAGCAAGTGAATTCTTTGCTATGACAATACAATAGAGCATGATGTGGTTCCAACCAATCCATCCCAATTAAACAGTCATAGGAACCTAAGGGTAAGATGTTAAAATCTGCCATGGTATTTAGTCCATTCATGTCTATGAGGCAAGACTTAACCATCTCATTAACTTTTCTTCTAGCTCCTGTAGTCAGTTTCACCAACCAGGATTTCCCATGCTTGCTTCTTAGAAATTGCAAACTTTCTACCATATTAGGGTCTATATAACTATGGCTAGCTCCCGAATCAATTAAAATAACAAGAGTTTGGTTTTTGATCATACCTTCCAGTTCAATCATGTGGGATTGATACTCTGCTTGCTTATTGTCCAGGGTTACATAAATCCTTAGCACATTTCTGCCCATGTCCTCTACTGTCTTAGATCATTGTACATTATGAACAGCCTTACCTTTTTCACCTCTATGAGGACAATCTCTGAACCTATGGTCTCCTTTACAACCCCAACATTGCATAGGTGGTTGTCTTGGCCCTTGACTCCCTGTGTCAATCACTCTAGTTTCCTTATGCATTTGTTGCCATTGTGTATTATTTCTGAAGAATGGTGGCTTAGCTCCCTTCTTCCTCTGATCCATATTGAATTTCTTATTGTCTTCCCAAGCCTTTTGTAAAGCTGGTCTTTCTTCCAGCTGGTCATATAAGCATTTATCTCTTCTTATGGTTTCTTCTAATGTCTTGGGATCATCATACTGTATTTTTTCACTGATGAATGATGTCAATCCACTTAAGTACCATTGAATCTTGATTGTCTCATCCTTAATGAAAGAGACATACTTCAATAGTTCCAGAAACCTTCTTTCATATTCATTTATGGTCGTACTTCCAATCTTGAGTTCAAATAACTCTTTCATTTTCTTATCATAGTATCTCTTGCTCAAGTACTTCTTCTCAAAATACTTCTTAAATTCTCTCCAAGTAACACTTTTCTCTACAATGTGTTGTACCTGCACAAGTTGATCCCACCACATGGAGGCCTTTCCTTTGAATTGATAGATAGAGATTCTACCTTCAGCATGAGAATAATAATTATGCAATTGAAAATACTTCCTCATGCCTAGCAACCATGTTTCAGCATCTTCATCCTTCTTGTGCTCACCATCAAATGTAGGAGGTTTGATTTTGTTCATTTCTTATTGCAGCTCATACACCCCAGATCTCTTATACCTTCTGATAGGGGATAGACTTGAGTTGTTTCCTGCTCTCTTATGGGAAAGCCTATGGGGATGATGGTGATGTCTACTAGCACTTTTTACTTCTCCCTTCTCCTTTAAAGATTTGTGACTCTCAAATCTACTTGAGTCACTCTCCTTAACCAATTTCTTCTCTATTCTATTCAAACCTTCCAATAGCCTCATGTTGAAGTCATCATGCATCTCTTTGTCTTTCATAATCCTTTCATTATCATATTTATGGCTTTGGACATCCTTCTGCAAATTCTTAATGGTCTCAGCCATATTCATATCTTCATTCCTTTATTATCCATATCCATTGGAGTTCATTCCTTCCATGCCCAAATGGACATCCATCCCTCTACTCTCCTCTAGATGACTGTAATTCCCTTGTGCCTCTTCCATTCCTATGGACTCTGCACTGGTCTGACCTAACCGAGTTGTTTTTAATTCTACAAAACGTGCATCCATCGAAACTAATCAGACTAACCAATCAGCAATTCATGAGAATAAGCACCATTTCAATTCATCATACACATCAACATTATCACTCTCGGTTTCCTGGTGTTATCACCATGATGATTGTAGAAAAGACCCAAGTCTTGAGAACGCTGACGTGCAGTGTCTTCCAAGATACACTTTGTGCAAGAAGGTGGTCTTATCGAAACCAGTTTCACCAAGACGCGGTATTACATCTCTCAACATGTCAAATCCACCACTCGTGGAGTGGGCGACGGCTAGTCATATCACCTTGCTTCACTCGTTTGGTACTTTGCATCCATGTGACGTCAGTTGAACGCCGCCATGTAACGAACTCAAAATATAATCATAAATGGAGTTCTATAATTACCACTCCCCAAGTATGAAGATATCTGTGTATCCATAACTGTAGTAATATTCAAGCTAATCGACTTACTTCTCTTTGTAAAGACTCATTTCAGTATCCCCAACCCGAGATACATCGACAAAGCGAAGTCGAGTGAGACTGGTTATTCGAGAAACATGCTAGGCTTTCCTATGAATAAGGAGGAAAGGGTCCTTGTGCACCTTCTATCAACTAAGTTCCACACAGAGTCGGTTATAGTCTCGCAATTGGATGTCAAGATGAATCCCATTATAAAGGATTTAGTCATCAACAGATCAGCCTCTAAGAAGAAAAGGAGTAAGCAGCATAAGAAGGAGGAATCTATGGTTAAAGCGGTCGAAAGTGTTGGAGAAAATCAACCAATCTGGTTAGACTCCTCTTTAAAGGTGGAGATTGCTAAGCTGAAGTAAGTCTTCAACTAAGATAAGCATGTCTTAGAAAATTTTGAACAGCCGGTAGCGGAGGTAAAGAGTACAAGAGATGATAGGCCTATTCTTCAACGACCCCTTTTACAACAGGCTAACTATTGTCATCACCCTTTTGTAATTTTGTGATTAATATGATTATATAAATACAGAAATGGATTGTACACTATTTTATTACAATTTCTATCCGGTGATGTTATGACTCTTGTTTTCTTTTATAAAAAGTTTTTCTTGTAATCTTATATTTTATTTTCATCTGTCTAAATCGGAAGAAATTAAAATTCGGAATTCTTTTTAATTAATGCTTCAATGTAGTTATGTGTTTAGTTCTCTTTTATTATTATGCAATTTAAACTCAGACTCTTCGCCTTCCAAGCGACTTTACGCACATTAACTTGTCTTGTTCATTTATATTATTGTGCATATAAATATTACAAGGTAAACGCTTCTCCACGCACCTAAATCTACTATGCATTTCTTCTTCATCGTATCGACTACTTACACGCACTACTCTGGCATTGTGCGCCAATATTCACTGTGCACCGATATTCCACATGCATTTTCATCCTATGCATGCACCATGTCAAGTTTAACATATTCCTTCGCGCTCAAATACCTGCGCACACTACGGAATACACCGTTGTGAAACAAATTATACTCATACTTATGCGCGTACCAACAAAACTCCTCTGCGTTAAGCAATACTTGCGCACCCCATGTGCACCTTACTATGTGTGTGCTTATCGCACAAGGCTAATTTCAGCACGTTCATCTACACATAATAATCTTCTGCGTGCTACCACAATTTACCGTGCACACTGGCTCACCACGGTTTTCCGTGCGGTGCCAAATTTACCACGCACACCAGTATGCTAACCTTTTCTAAGGAAACTCTATGACTCTAATTATGGTCACTTTGAAGTTACTTTTCTGTGAACATACACTTCAATTGCACCCTTCTGGCCCATCCAAGATCAATGTTGAACTGAGGTTCTAATACCAAACTGTAACGATCCCCGCTGACCAACCTAAGGTCGAGGTACGTCACTCCAGAGCAACCACTCATGCTCTGATGGTAGTTGGTAGCATTCCTAGCCATCAGTCCATGCCATGCTACTCTAGGGAACACTTTTGTTCCCATACTGCGGAACATATGGTAGCATACCCAATAGTCAACTAAGCAATGCCACCTAAATTTACTCTTTAGACTACATGCAACTAAAACATATACATACAACATGCTCGTGGAAGCTTTACATCTAAACATAAACAAACAATTACTTTATGTAACATATGAATTTTATATTAAAATAACAGTAATTACTGGTATGCATCATTTACAGGAAATACCCATAAGAACATAAAGCAATCATAGTCACATATATGATAAAATCGTAACATGGGAATGTAAATAACAAAATAGCATATCCATATATCATACAATTGGTACTTATCTTAGAACGATTGTCACCAACTGCTTACAGACCGTCCATGAACCTCCTAGCCATAGAATACACTGTTCATCACTCTCAACAGTGAATCACCCCCAAGATAGGACTAAACTCCACCCAGGGTAAAGGGATTCCTATCTAGGCTAAGGTTCATGGACAATAGGAAATAGTCCATCTCAGGTGCTCACTCAACTAATATCCTACAACCTCTTATTCCCCACATGTTTATCCCACCCAAGGAAGTGTGCCCCTTCTCTGCTCAACAGTCCCTCGGCTGCCCTACTTCCCTTCCAGGGCTTCAGCAACAGGCCAGAATGGAAGTCTCAGAGAGATGTAGCTGTAGTTTAGCACCTACAAAAATCAATCCCCAACAATTCTCTCACCCATAGAACTACTCACGGGCCTGACAACCCGCTTCTTCAATTCCACTCCAAGCTAACTAGGTACACCAACCAAAAGGATGGGGAAACAGGCTTCAGAAAGGTGAAATGGTTGTCTCAAGGATAACAGAATGTATGAGTGAAAATAGTCATGGATTCATTGAATGGATAACTCAGTTTGTTTTGGATTCACTGTGAACTCTTTGTCCCCAAAAATGATGGTCAGCTTGTTGGTTTTGCCCCCTTCCCATTCGTAAGGTCTCTATGAGAAACATTCCCTTTGAGTTAAGTTTCCCCACGATATGAATGCATGTCCCCAACTTGACACTTGTCATATCGGAAGTTACTTTTGTCCACTTTTCCCCAACTTTAGAACTTAGTATAAACTAATTATCCATACTTTATGTTTTAGGAAATATTAATATAATATTCCCTTGACTTTTGGCCCTCCCTTTCCCTAACTGGTGAAGTTCAGTCCCCCATATCTTTTATCGTGGTCGTTCTGCGCGCAGTGATGTATTTTATATTAATCATGAGTCATGTACAAAGTAGTTGCTCTAGCCTTTAACATCTAGGCACACTAGCCTAATTCCAAGACATAAGCATTATGGCTTATAATACTGGCTCACCAGCCTATAATGCATATTATATACACAAAGTTTTGATGACCTTAATATCGCGTGCACTTAGTTATTATGCATTGTATCCTCTGTCTTTAAGGTTGTGCGCACCTTAGTTACTACACATGGTATTCATAAATGTACACATTACATCCCTTTACTACGCAGTATATGCGCGCACCATGCCATGAAAGGTGTATTATAAAAATGATCTCCAAATAGCTCACCAGCTTAAATATACTTGGATTATATTTACATTTGGGTTCGGCCGAGGGATATTACAGGTTTCCCCCAATAGAAATACCTTGGGAAGGGAACGAGCCATGCCGAGGATTTCTAAGACCTTGTGAGGATTAAACTCCTATCATCGCTCCTAGAAAAGGAATGAAACCTTGCGTAGGGTTTTGTTGACCAAAAACGGGGTTTCCCCTAGCCGAGAAATCATATGATGAGAAAGTGTTATTTCCAAATGCAGTGAAAAAATAAAAAAGTCATAGATCCCACTAGATTCATGTAGGATTAAGGTTCATGGCTCCCCCCACTAAATAAACTAAAGTTGGTATTAAGCCCAATCGGATGATGGAAAGCGCCTCCGAGCGAAGGGGAAGGAGGAGGGATGTGACCCCTACCATAAGGGATAGCATTGAATGGGGAAGTGGTGCCCACGACAAATCCTTGTGAGGGAGAATTATATCTCCCTACTCCCATACCAACGGTATATAGAGTAGAGTAGGTTAGGATTGAACTGGAGTCAAAACATGGCATCCCATATGAAAAGGGAGCGCCATACGTGTTCTAGATAGAGGGAATAGTGGTCGAAGTCATCAAATGGATTGTTCCACTGCCAAAAGTAGTGGGTTTCTGGACAATTGTAGTCCTGACAAGTGGAGGTGGGGGAGGAGGTACAACACCCCTCCTACGACAGTCGATATGGGAGTATGAGGACTCCCAGATGAAGTAGCACTAATTGCTTCCATCACCACTCATCTAGCAAACTATCGTTCAAGTGAAGTCACCTCAGGAGGCACTACCTAGATTAGAAGTGACGTAGATAAGTCAATGATCAGAGGGATTGAGGGTGATCCAGTTGGCTATTGGCATCCACCCACCAATTCCAACTAGCTCCTCTTGTCCTTTTTTAGTTCAACATGTTCTTCTGTACTTCTTTGTAATTGTGGGTTCTACACTTCTAGGGTTGTCTGAATCCCTACAAATCTTCCAAGTGGATATTGGTGGCCTCTCACCTAATCCAACTGGCTTATTTTGTATGTTTTCATATCATCGCATATTGTTGTACTTCCAGGGCTATTTTGGAGGCCTAAATAGTGTTTTTTTGGCTCACCACAACCAAAATGTAGACAGAGTCAGAGTTTGATGGTGGAATGCGTAGTTCTCTAAAAGACCTTTCTAACGGGCTATCACGAGCCTAAAACGGTGGTCATATGAAAAAGTTATGACATTGGGAAGTTGATGTACCAACTTACCCATAGGGGCCCACATGAATTTTGACGTTTCACCTCCTAGGGTTTTGTTTTTGGAAGTCTATGGTTTTTGCATTCATGACTAATATCAAAAAGGCCTCTAAAGCCTCATTATAATTCATTATTCTCAGATGAATGTGCGTAACAGCCACATCTCTTCTCAGAGATCACTACCACCATTTAAGCAAGTATTTCAGTTATGAAGTTTTACAATTTCATCCTATTTAATTATTCAATAGAATATATTATTCACTAGATATCTATGTTATTCTTTATATCTTTGTGTTTAGTGTATTCAGTCTGTTAATCAGTTCATTCTGCACCTAAATCCAGATCAGTGGTATCATAGCGGTCTGCTCTTCATTTATTTTTCTTCATGCATGTCCCCGACAAGATCTGGGTACAAGAAGTTGGGACTCGAACCAATCGAGCCATTGCAATATCAATCGCGTCGAGCCTAACAACAACCCATGGGGGACTAAAAGAAATATTATGGAGCAGGAGATCCTATTAAAAAATTTGTCGAGGAATCCCTCGCACGACAAAGGAATGAAATGATGGACAACTTTGCACAGATCCTTCGACAACTTCCCACAGGAAAATCATATTCATCAAGCGACCATGCAACCCCCTTCAAGGTATAGGTAAATTTTGATATTTCTTTATTTGAAGGACCGATAGATGTGGATGTTGTAAATAAATGGTTGAATTTTCTCGAAGGGTATTTTTCGGTCCACAATTTTTTCGATAGGGAAAAGATCACTTTTTCACTCCTCAAGGTCGTTCCCCATGTTAAAGATTGGTGGGATACTTACTATGAGAAAAGGGTCGTAGAGGAATCTGCAATGTTTTTGGTGGCCCCTACATGGGATTCTTTTCAGGATTCCATTAAAGAAACGTATTACTTTTTTGGAAGCTACGAGTACCCGTACACCAAATGGACCACCCTACATCTAGAAAGGGACCAGAAAGTACCAGATTTCACCAATATTTTCCATAACCTGTGCACCAAATTAGGTATAAAAGACTCTCAGCATCATCTAATGTTCAAATACCATGGTTGTTTGCATAGATACATTCAAACAAAAATGGATTTTTTGAACATCGCCTCATTGGGCATGACTTATAGATACGCGATTAAGATCTATAAGAAATTTAAGCAGAAAAGGAGAGAGTTTGGATCTGCAAACCCCTCACAACTGAAGCAGGGAAAAGGTGGCCATAACCCACACAACAAGGGACCAAGTCGATATGGCCAACCTCAGGAAAACTAGTCCAAGCCACAACAAAAGAAGGGCAATGTGAAGGCGAAGAAGGACATGGGAAAATTGTGTGAGTACCATAAAATCCCTTGGCACAACACCAAAGAATGTCACTCCAAGAAGTCACTCATGGCCAAACTGAAGGCTTTTGAGTACAAGGTCGATTCTGATTCTGAATAAAATCCATGTTGAAACGCTTAGAAGAGTCGAAGAGAAAGAATGGAGGAATACACCAGGGCGGATGAAGAATGGAGGAATACATCAGGGAGAAAGCTCATTTATTGTTTCTCATCCCTGAGTTGACAACCCTTCTTTCCATTGAAGCCAAGATGAAAGCCAACTTGGTTCTGGTACACCTGGTTTGGCTTGCTCGCGCGGCCATTAACCCAACTTGTCTAGCCAGGAGCGCTACCATAACTTTCCTCATGGTGTGAACCATGGGAAAGTTAATGATTGTGAGCTGGCGAACGGGCTTAATAACTCCCCTAACCACCTGGTTGCAAGTTTCCTTGTACTTTTTCCAAGTGGCACCCCATCCGAGGGTTAATTATTATTAAGTTATTAATGTTTATTATTTTTAATTAATATTTTATCAATATTAATAAATAATTAATAAAAAAATTATAAACAATATATTTAAATAAATGATGAAAATAAAAATCATATAAACAAAAATGTATAAAAAACATAAGAAAGAAATAATATTCAATATATATATATATATATTTTTTGTTTAATTACACTTTATACAATTAATCTTACATAAAAGTATTGTGTTTTCATAACATTTAACATTTTAATGAAAATAAAATTTCAAAAATTATAATATTTTATAGTGAATAATACACAAATAATAAAGATTCAAATGCATACTTATGTATGCATTTTATGTAAATAATGTTTTAAAAATTATAATATTTTATACATAAATAAAAAAGATTCAAATGCATACTTTGCTATGTAAATAATATTTCAAAAATTATAATATTTTATACATAAATCAAAAAGATTCAAATGCATACTTTATAATAAGTAAATAATGTGATTGCATCTTAAAAATATTTGTACACACTATGTTTTTATTATGGCTAATATTTTGTTTTTATAGAGACTTAAACAAACTTAATTATATATGAAAAAATTTTTACAAAAATATTTATTTACTTATCTAAATCATTCCTTCATGGCATTGTCAAATGTTATAGAAAGAGAATATTAGTCAAGAAATCTAAAACTTGTGCAATAGAGAATGTTCACTATAGTTAGGGTGGTGAATGCCTAAATTGCACCGCTTGAAGCCATGTTCTTATTAATGACTACCATAGCATTGAACCTACCACTCAAGAGACTTATCGTGGTAATTGGAAATT
The DNA here is from genome assembly GCA_032191745.1 of Picea mariana. Taxonomy (NCBI): domain Eukaryota; kingdom Viridiplantae; phylum Streptophyta; class Pinopsida; order Pinales; family Pinaceae; genus Picea; species Picea mariana. The sequence continues at coordinate 86,771 of JASDQU010102715.1, forward strand.
TCAACTTTATCATGTTGTAAAAAAATACTGAATAAAAAATTCCTTCAAACTCATAAGTTTTTTTTTAATGTTGTATGCAACCAAACTAATAAGTAACATGCAAACAAACTAATAAGCAACACTTGCTAGTTAATAAATCACTTCCATAGAACTCTTCAAAAATATGACACTAGCTTCAATGTATTTAATGCCTATTGGGTATATCACATAATAGTTTCTTTGTGATTCCTTTTCAAACATCATAATAATAACAACTAACTTTCCAATACTATGTAAAAGAATTTAAGAATTTATAAAGAAATGCCAGAAATATTTTTTTAAGGGATTATCTTTCCTCATGGAAATCACTATTCATTATTCATTGTAAATTATGTATTTAAGATAGTCAAAGAAATACATATTGTTTCCGAGTTGTGTTACAATTTACATGTTAATTTTTCTATTTTATGAATTTTTTTCATATATATGTTTTTTCAATTTTGTTCTTTCTTTCACTTCACTTTTATATATATATATATATATAGTTTGTAGATATACAACATATCATTCTCCAATATTAAAGGCATTGCTTTCCATATTCGAGAAATAGATTTCTAAGAAAATTATTATTTTTCTTGTTATTCTAAAAAAAATTTGACTATTTGCAATTAATTTCCCCTCTTTTGCATGTGTTTCGTACTATGTGAATACTTTGGGCCACTTGTCTATTTCATGGATGCTACTTACTACAACTTGGCTACCTTCACAACCTTATCTTAGTTCCCTTTTACACTATTTTCAGTACAAAGCTTCTCTATTGTGCTAATGTAATAGCACTTCCAATGTCCCTTTGGCTTATATTATAAATTCCTTCAATTTCCCTTTGGCTTATGTTATAATTTCCTTCAATTTTTTAGACATCTTAAAAAGTTCAAATATTTTTGCTTAAGGCAATTTCAGCAAGTTATAACATATCATTCATTGCAAGGTCTAAAAGCTCATTTCGAGTAGTATTTGTCAAACTAACCCTCTTAAGAAAGTAAAAAGAATAGTTAATTATCATTTCTACATCGATATTGTATTTCTTATGTGTCAAGTTTATTTTAAGTAACACAATAATTGAATTACAAGGAACAACAAAACCAAAACAAAAAAGCTAATATCAATGTTTATTATTTGAAAAATCATAAAAGTTGTTTCTTCCATGCATGCCTCCATCATCAATTCTTATGGGAATAAACAAATACTAGAATTTTAACACACTAAAGCATTCCCAAAAAATATTTTCAATTCATTGTACTTTGTTTTTCAATAATGTTTCAATTTTCTGCAAGTATATTTCATATCTTGGAAATACTAGTATTGTCATCACATGTTCTCGATTTTTGATTGGTTATAGTGCACCAAACATAGACTACTCATATCTATTTACTATAACTAATGATGAATTGGTAGCTCAAACATCAAAAGGTGTGATCATTTCATTCCATTCATACAATTGTTTCAATTTGTTGCATCCTACTCTACTAGAAATACCAATACCATTATATCATTTTACTACAACAATTGTTATTCCTTTCATAGATTTCTTGCATTACACACCACCTATGGATTAAAAAAATTGTCAATTTTAGAAATTGTTAATTTTAATTTGAAAGAAGGTATAATTCATTCTGTATCATTTAAATTTGCACATGAAATAGGGGATCTATTTGAGGGAAATGTCTTGGTCATATGGACTCAATTTCACTAAGCATGTAAATTCACCTTCCGAAAGAGACTAGTGCATTCCAAAATTGTTGATAGACACGAAAAAATAATAATATTGTCAATGTTCCCATACCTTGCTTCATTCCATACTTATCTGTCATGAGTATATAAATCAAAAACTTTGGTTTTTTTTCCAAGAACACATTTTAGTGAGGTGATGCACATAATCTTGTATAGTACTGAAATTGAATTAGATAGTATAATTAAGCATATTAATCACACTTTCAACATTCAAAAACTTTCACTTCACATCAACATGTATGTCCTCATTCAATCAAATGACAAATACCATGTTAGATATATTAGTTCTGTTGTCACCATATTTCATTAAAATAATAGTCATTATGAAATGAATCTAAAATACTAAAAATAATATGATCAAAGCATACCAATAGTAAGCATCATGTGTTAAAAATGATCCCTACTTTTCTTTCATTTGTGTGCATTCTCTCTTGACCTTCTTAAGAACAACCAATATGGAATATTTCTTCTAAGAAAAAAATTTGACATGCCCCTCAGCTCTAGCTCAAATGCTCATATAAAGACTTATACAAGAAAGTACAATAATAATTAGCTTGCATCAATGCTCCATTATACTTGTTCAAAATGTCACCTACAATGGCCCAAAAGGAATTTCCAACCTACACACTGGCATGACAACTTTCACTGACTTGCTAAAATATCATATCACACAAGAAAAGTTAGAGTTTGTTTCCAACAACATCATTCAACTATTGATTACTTTCCCATCATCCTTGCTACCAGGTTCATTGCACTCCCCATAATCTAAAGGTGTTCACTTCATTCTCCAAAATACTTTTAATTAACATAAATTATCTCCATATGAATATACAAGGTATAAAAAAAGAAAAATAAGAAAATATTACCTCCATTTGAATCATTTTGTAGTGGTTATAAGTTTGTAGTTCCAACATATTTTCTTCTATTGAATGAACTAACTCTTTATGCTCATTTCCCATGAAACAAATCATACTTTAACAATCATATCTTGAAATTCATAGTTGACAAAGAAAATACAAAGATCATTTGCACATTTCATAAGCCACTATTACAAGAAATCTTTACAAAGTATTACAAGAAATCTTTACAAAGTTGACAAAAATATCTTATGATTAATATGAAAAAGATGTAATTATGGCTTTGTCTGAGCTACAAAAATTAGTATATAAAAATCATTCAAATTGCTAGTATACAATGTATAAAAAAAATTAATATGTAAAGGTCATTCAAATTATTAGTGTACAATGTTGTTGTCAATTTGAAATAACTTTAATATTTTGTATCACTTTCAATCCTATAAATGAAACAATATACTACAAAAAAATCTTAAACCTATTCTTTTGTAAACAACATTATATATATACAAACTTATGAACTTGAATTTCTCTAATAACACAACTAACTTATCGATGAGATCTAATTTTTACATATTAAATGTTTCAATTTAACATTTAATTTTAAATGTTCAATCTACTAGAAATGCATATGTTTCTATTTATTTCCATGATTTACAATTTACATTATAAAATTCCTTCCTTATTTCAAATACAAGTTCCAATTTTTCAATCAAGATGATTTATTCTTTCTTGAGATCAATAATTCATAACTTTCATGATGCTCATTATTCATATATTTATATTTCTATTTGAACCATCTCATTAAATACTTCATCTTATACATATACATATATGTGTTAATTTTTTTTGGTTACTAATCTTTCATTTAACTTTAACTTTGAAAGAGAATACTTTCGATGTTTATATATACAAATTATATATACGCATAGCTCCATTGTTTAGGCATGTTACATACCACTTTTTTAGTGTTTTTTTCCTAAATTTTCTCAATATTTAAACATGGAAAATCTATGTACTCATATGATAAAGTTAAAAAAATTATTTACTTAAGATTTTTTTCTTACATGCATATAGAGAAATGTCCTTAATATGCTTTTTTTTTTTTTCTTTTTTTTTTTAATTATATATTATGTCTATCTTTTCAAAGACCATTCCAAAAGTAATATTTACTAAGGAGAGTTATCTCTCATGGTGTTGTCACTCTCATGGGATTTATACAACATTGTTGGCCCACTTTTCCTATAAACCCTTTTTTTTAGCAAGGAAAGACCCTATTCGACTTTGTAATATTCCTTCATATATATTTTGAATGCTTATTTCCCTATGATTATGTTGATAGAATTGCAATTTTGTTGAAGGAATCTGTTTTTGAATTCTAGGATGTTTCATAGTTGCTACAATCCAATTATAATGAGATGTAACCATGTAGTGAAATGATGTAGGTTGGTACTCCATTTTATGGTATTAATATTTTCATTTCAATTGAATCCATTTTATGGTATTAATATTTTTATCTCAATTGAGTACTTGTAAGATTTTGAATTGTCATTTTTATATGGCAATGTTAATAATATTTCAAAATGGATGAAGACTATGTTTTTTTATATCACAATTTCTTTACTCCATTAGTAACAACACCTTTCCACATTTGAGTACTTGTAAGATTTTGAATTGTCATTGTTCTATGGAAATGTTCATAATATTTCAAAATGGATGAAGACCATGTTTTTTTATATCACAATTTCTTTACTTTACTAGTAACAACACCTTTCCACGTTGTCAATAAATGCATTCTAATATTTAACTTTTTACCATGATGATTTTGACTTCAATTAGGTTCTTATTTCTCCCATATTCTAGATGCTTTGAATTTTCCTGTAGTCTCTCATGTTATAATAGAATAAGTTAATATCATTGCAAATTTGTTAATAACCATGCCTTTTTGAATTATATAATGCTTGGAATCCTATCATTATCCAATTAAAAAGGACATATAGTTAATTTTTATAATGTAAAATAGAGTTGACTTCACAAAATTTTCCAATCTAATGATGAACTCATCTTCATTTCCTCTCATCTTAATCACCCCATTGATGATCTCTTTAAGATGGACTCATTATCATTATTAAAAATAAAATTAGTTTTTAGTATTACAATATTTAAAGATAATAATGGGAGGAATTCATTCTTTCATTCTTCCAATGTGTACTTCACATTTCTTGTTGATTGAAAGGTAGATGTAATCTTCTTTAAAAAAAATAAAATGCATTAATTGCAATAGAGTAGCAAAGTGTTCTATAACTTAGTATGGAGGAGATGTTGAGGCGTTATCATTATGATAAATAAAGTTAAAGTAAAAAAAAATATTAATTGCATCGAGAGTATATCGATGCTCCACAACCCAATATGAGATAGATGTTGAGTTGTTAGCATTATGTTAAATAAAACTATATTTAAAAAAAAAAATGTATAACCTATTAAAAATATATATATAATAAAAATAAAATTAACTCAAYTAAAAAAATAAATACACTCACTATATAAAACTTGGCATAAGTAAAATAATAATAATAATAATAATAATAATAATAAAAAAAAAAAATAAATAAAAATTACACCTTAATAAATTAAATCTCTTTAAATAATACTTAATAAATCAAAATTCAATAAATCTAGACTAATTAAAATATAATTTTACATTTATTAAAATATAAACCTAATCTCTTGTAAATACGAAATAATGTACCCAAAACATATTTCATATAAAAACCAATTATATGAGAATAAAAGTGGCAGCTAGAGAGCATGCGACTAAGAATTAAAATTAATTGCATAAAAGCTTAATAAACGTTGTCCTTCTCTATCATACATTTCCTTGCTGCATCTAAACGAATATAATATTTTAACCATGATGAGATATATGATGCAATTTCCTTTTTTAATATTTCCTTTTTAAATATTAAGAATATGACAATATCAAACCATTATGAAATGCATGGTGTTATACAAGATCGTTGTTGAAATTACACGGTGCTATACAAGACTCGTTGTTGAAATTACACGGTGCTATACAAGATCGTTGTCCACATAATTTTTTATAATTGTGTGGAGGCCAAATAATTGTTGCCCAAGGTGCAACGCTTGACTTATGGTAAGTTTTGAATTGATAAATGGTTTTTAATTATGGTTAAGTTATTAATTTTATAATTTTAAATAAAGATTTTATTTATTTTAAATAAATAATTAATAATATTTTAGTAAATAAAGAAAATAAAAAATATATAATAAAAATAAAAATGTAGAAAAAAATATAAAAGAGATGGATTCTAATATGGATTTTAGACAACAAAAAATAATAATTCTGTGCATATTTATGTTCCCCGATTCTCCCAAAAAAGCCAAAACTTAGAACAATTAGATAATGATCCCGGATTTAGATGGATGTATGTTACTTTTTTTTTTGTTTGTTAATTTGTGCGGAACCTGTTGGGTACGCGATTAACCTGTGGCTTGAGAAACCACGACTCAGGGGCATCTAAGCCGTCAAAATCACCCAGGGATCGCACCCGGCCTGAGCCACACCAACCCTTAACATGGTTGGATTTTTTGTCCCCGCAGGTTTCGAACCGATGACTTTAACATCAAGGAATGGCTTAACAACACACTCCATCACCGACTGTCCTACACCTCGGGGACTTACAAAATTTGAAGGACATGGGGGTGGGCTTTGATCCACTTATGTGTGCACGGGTCACGATACCATTTAATATGGTATCTCTCGGTGCAACCACACGTTCGACCACTACCTCAAGGTGTCCCCATGGCTCCAGGTAAAGCCCTCACGAGAATTGAACCTTGTCCAACGGTGAAAAACTCCTCGCTTTTCACCATTAGATCCAACCCCTTTGGGCCTGGATGTATGTTACTTTAATACATTAATATAAAAGTATTATAAAATATATTAAAATACATTAATATATTAAAAATATTTATATGTTTTTTAATATATTAATTTTATAATATATTACAACTTTACTAACCACTACATTGTTTTGAAGCTAGGGAAAATGGAAAGACAACAAATTCAAACCTATATATATATATATATATATATATATTCCTCAGAAAAAAGTCTAACTTTATTTCATTGAAAAGAAAATTGCATTATGTAGATGCATGAAAAGTCATGCATTTCCTGGGATATGCCCAAACCACAAGGGCACATATAGAACAAAATGTTGCAGCTTTTCAACTTTTGTAAAACATCTTGAATACATATACCAAAATAGGTTCCTTGATTATAGACATATAACTGAGACACAAAGTTGCAACCCACCCAGAAGACGAAAAAAACTAGTGATGAAGAGCTTCAATAAAAGTCATGTGGTAGTACTCGAAGAAAGTGTCATTGTTTTCCTCTAAAATCATCCATTGTCCCTGCTCCATAAGCAGACTCTCCTTTTAAAGTTGGTCTTTTATCATGTTCATTTCCCTGAAAACATGATGAATTTCAAAATTATCAAAAGAGCCAACAATTTTTTGAATTTCCTCAAGGATGGGAAGCAAATGAATGTTGTGACATTGGTGATGATTTTGAACCCATTTAACCACCAATTGAGAATCACCAAAAACTTGAAGAGAAGACACATTTTTTCTTTGTCAAAAAGGAGAAGAAGTTTTAAAGACATCAACTCTACAAAATTGTTTGATATAGAGCCTAAACCCATTTTGATTTTGAAGCTCACATTTCTAGAAAGGTGTAAAATTGCCCCTCCCCCACAAAATTGTTTCTTGTTCTGTAAAGCCCCATTAAAAAATTCCCAGGGCCTTTGGTTGTCCACTCTTTCGATCTGAACTTGTTTATTTTATTGGCCAACTTTTTCCTGGGGAAAATGAGCTAAAATGGCTAAGGATTGAGTTGTAATAATTTCGACTAGAATGTCTTTATTTCAGAAAATTACAGATTTCTAGGTTATCCAAATACCCCAATAGACAAGGGATGGGAGATATTTAATATTTCTATTTGTAGAAGTGGAGCACAAGGACATCCATGCCTCTTCCACCTGATTCCCATTCCAACAGAGGACTCTCCCCATCACCTGCGAGATTTCTTGCCAAATAGCCTTAGACAAGGGGGAAAATAAGAATAAGTGTTCATGATATCCCTCCTCACATTTACATAAATAACACCATCCCGGATGTTCAATCTTCATTTTTTTCATAAAATCCCAAGTCATAACTTTTTTAACCAGCAAACACCATAGAAAAAGCTTTGATTTTGGTGGGAATTTCAACTTCGAAGCCCCTTTCCACCACCACTCCGACTCCTTGAGGTGGTGATATAATTTTAGCTGCACAAAACCATCTTTTGGTGTATAAATTCCAAAAGGATATGAATCCCTAATCAATTCATCTTCCATGTCCACTATTCTGACATGAGCCAATTTTAAATCTCTGGTGTAATTTCCCCATTGAATTTCATCGCCATCTTCCAGAACCAATTGAGAGAGATATTTCCACTTATGTAACCAAAGAGTGGTAAGATCTGGATCCCCAATTTGACTTAAAAAGAAAAACCCCTTATTATTCAAACTTTGGATTAAATTTTCTTAAAGTATATGATCTCCCCTACATCCTGGCCATTGGTCCCTAACGATCTTCACCTAAGATCCTTTACCGATTCGCCAATCAATATTTTCCCCAATAACATCAAAAGAGGAAACCAATTCTTTCCAAATAATGGAGGTCAAGGGAAGCTTCTTTGGAGGGTTTCTAATCCAATCCTGAATAGAAGTAGGTCTGATATATTTTTCTATCACCACCAGAGTCCATAAATGGTTTGTTGTAATGATCCTCTAGGATGAATTTGCAGCCAGAGATTTTCCAAAAAGAAAAATATTCTTCAAACCCCACCCTCCTAAATATTTTTGGAGGGCCAAGGATGACCATTTAACCCAAGGGATAACCTCTTTATCTTGTTCCCCCTTCCATAGAATTTTGAACACAACTTTCTAATATTTTCCAGAATACCTTTAGGGATCCATGATAAGGAAATTCAATAGACAGGTATAGCCTCTAGAACCAATTTGACCAAAACCAGTCTTCCTCCCCAAGAGAACCATTTAAAGATCCATATATTTAGTATTTTCTCCATCTTAGCTAAAAACCACAACTAATCCACCTTCTTATATATATTTGGTTTAAGATGAAAACCCATATATTTCAGGCCATCTTCTATCCCTTTTATCTCAAATGGGAATAAATTCCTATACTCCTCTATCTCTGCTTCATCCAAATTCTGTGTAATTATCATGGATTCACCCCCATTGATCATCGTTCTAGTAGCTAGGTTGAACAGATAAAAAATGTCATGAAGTTTTCCTGCATCCCTTCTTGATCCATTGCAAAAAATAATAACATCATCAACAAAAAGTATGTGAGTCACTCTAATGGTAGGTGAAATATCAATACCTTCAAAATCCCTGTTTGATTTTGTCAATTCTAGTGCCCTACTTAGGGCTTCTACAACTAAAAGGAAAATAAGGGGTGATAGTGGGCATCCCTTACGAACACCACGCTATTCTTTGAAGATAGGGGAATCAAGGCCATTTATCATCACTGCAAAAGAGGAAGAATAAATACAACACATCACCCATCTAATAAAATCAAATGTAAAACAAATATCGGTGAGAAGCAGATGAATGTCTAACCAGTTAACCCAGTCATATGCCTTTGACAAATCGATTTTCAGGACTGCCCCTTTTAACTTCTTTGTTTTGATAGAGTAGATCCCTTCATTATCCACTCCAATGGCTTCATGAATTTTTCACCCCTCCAAGAAACCAAACTATTATTTTGAGATTGAGATCGAGAAGACCTTTTTTAATCTTCGAGTTATCACCTTTGCCACTATCTTATAGATATAGATTTACAAAGAGATAAGTCTAAAATCATCCTATCTCTGCGGCGAATTGGACTTTTGAATGAGTGCAATGAAAGTTGAGTTTAATGGATCATGCATATGGCCTTTCCTATGAAATTCTTCTATCATTGCTAGAAAGTCCTTCCCTATTGTATCGAAAAAATCCAAATAGAATTCAATAGTACAACCATGTGGCCTTGGACTTTTATTTTTCTAGAAACTATGCAGGACTATTTTTAACTCATTCTATGAAACTTCTTCCATAAGTTTCCTATTGTCATCCTCCTCTATAAATCTGGGGAAGAGGAGGGAAAGACATAGAATATCTTCCATATTGGTCTGATTTGGGTGTTTGAAAAGATTTTGAAAATTATTCTTGCCCAGCTGGGCCAAGTCCTTGAAAGAGGATACCTCTCTACCTAAGGAGTCTGAGAGTTTCCAAATGGTATTCCCGATCTTCCAACCATTTGCAAAATCCCCCTTAAAGAATTTTTTATTTCCATCCCCACTCTTGAGTCACGTAGCTCTACTTGTTTTTCGCCAGATATCCTCTTGATCCTTTAAAAGTTGTATTTTTTTCTTTTCCAGAACCATGAGAGCCTCTTTCGAATCTGGTGTTGCAAATCCTTCACCCTTAGAGTCATAAAAATGTTGAATATCCTCCTTCGTTTCTTTGATTTCTCTATCATCTTTGACACTTTTGTCCTTTTCCCATATGATCTCCCTTTGTTTGAACTTCTTGAGGTTAGAATAAAAATGAACTCTCACAACTACTTCTCCATCCTCTTGTCATTGCTCCCAACTTTCCTTGACCAAATTTTGAAAAATCTCCTCCAAATCCCAAGAAGGGTTATATTTGAAAGGTCTTAGAGGTTTAATCACACTCCAACAATTTCAAGAAAATTGGGGGAGTGGTCAAAATCTCCACTAGTCCCAATCCATTGTCTAATATGCAAAGGTTGGGTTAGAAGACAGTATGCAACCAGGAATTGATCTATTCTCTTTTCTATTTGATCTTTCCCAGTCCTCTTATTCCTCCATGTTGCTAATAATTTGATTGGCGAAAGATCCAACAAACAAACCTCTAAAATGAGGTGAAGAAATAAATCAGAAAGAGGGCGAGCTCGCTCCTTGGGCCCCCAAACCTTGGCTGCCCCAAGGAAGAAATTTAGATCACCTCTTGTGATCAAATTGTCCTTATTGAAGAAATATTTTTTAGAGAGAGCCTCCCAGAAGGGGACCCTATCCTGGAAAGGTCCATCTATATTGAGAATTAAGAAGATTCTACCCATATCTGCACAAAAGACATTTTCACCTATGCAAGAATCTGCACACCAGAAGATAAGTAGATTAATATTTACTCTACTCCATCCAATAGCCACTCCTCTTGATCTTCCTTTTGCATCTAGACCAATAAAACCCCTATGAGGGAGTAAATACTCTAGCATATTTGAAACCTCTTCACAATCCCCCATCATTTCCTGAAGTAAAATAATGTATGGTTGGTGTAACGACACCAACCGTTTTAAGGAATATTTTTTAAGAGGGTCTTCCACACCTCAACAGTTTAGAGAAAACAATTTCATGGAGTAACCCTTGACTGGGGTTTATTTTCTCTAAGTGCCCCATATATATATATACATCCACCATAGCTCTCTTTTGTGCTTTAACAAGATAAGACATCCTCTCCCTACCTTTGGATACTGAAGAACTCCTTTGGGTCGATCCCAAGCCAAAATTTTTCAAGCCCGTAGACCCCAAAACCTTCCTATTCCTAATGTTATACACAAATTTCTTCTCCTCTAAATCCAATGAGGACTTTGATTCTTCAATCGAGGGAGAAAATGATATAGATTCTAGGGATAAGAAATTATCTGGACTAGAAAGAGGGGGAAGTGATGAGTGATCCTCAGTTATCACAATGATCTCTGGGTGAGATGGAGGAGGGAAACCTACAGGAGGAGGCAATGGAAGGCAAAGAGGCTTGGGGCAAGATGAATGGGAAGGAGAGGATGACAAAAATAAAATAAAATTCCAATATTTTCCTAGAAAAAAAAAAGAGTTAATCAAAATATTAATGGACTGATGGGACAAAAAATACATACCCTTAAGGGATGAACCTTGATCAATCTTCGTCCCTTAGGTAGTACGGGGATGAGAGAGACTAGGGTCTCCTTTGACTAGCATCGCCAACATTGTTGAAGAGTCATACTGAGCATCCAAAGTGGAATTGGTGCTCCCACAAAAAGGTTTGTTATGTGGATTGATAATCTCTTCTCTTATCCTCGAGATAGATCTATTATTTTCCCCAGGAGGTCCAAGAGATTCCTTCTCTTCACTAGACATCAATGGAGGTTGCTTTTGATTTCTAGGTCTGAAAGGTAAATAACCTTGACTCACCACATGCCCTTTCTTGCAGCACCTCGTACATATAAAAGGCACACCCTTGTAGTCTAGATGTTGTTTGAAATATTTTCTACCTACTACCAGCGCAATGTCTTCCACCAATCCTTTTTGTAGGTTTATTTGCACCAATATGTGTGTAACGACCCTCCGTTATGACAACAAATTGCGATGTAATTTTATTTTTTTTGCATTAGCCATTTGGATTGTCACAACATAAATTAATAGCATTACGAGAGACACATCATTGAAATCAGTAATGACAATAAGCCAATACATAAATGCGACACACGATCACACATAAACACACATAGTGGCGCAGTTCAATAAATCACAATCAACTAAAGCAAAAATATAAATAACAATCAACCATGTCACTGAATAAAAATTACTACCCTCCCAACCTATCCTGCATGGTTAGGACCTCCAGGACACATAAGAAACGCTCAAACCTATAATTCATCCGATTGATTTTGACCACTTAAGGTCTCAAGGATGGCGACTATTATAAGGAACAAGGAAGTGTCTAAATCCCTTAATCAATAACAACTCATAACTCTAGTCTATACTATTAGTCATACATCAACATTATTACATGGCGCAAGAGTAATATAACTATTAAAACTATCATACATCAACTTTATCTAATGGAGCAATACTAACTAATTTCTAAAACAATCATACATCAACATAATTAATGGCGCAATAGAATTTGATTCTCGGATAGCTCATTTATAAATTTCATATTAAGGAAAGTCTTCCAGGAGTATGTAAGGCAATGCTAAAATTCCATAGTCATTGTGAGAACCCAAAAGAAGATAAATCTTCTTAAGTTGTACATTAACTTTACACTACTTTCATTATGTATCCATCTATGAATTAATAGGATTCATTCATAATCATCATTTCTACACAGCGCAAGGAATATCCAATTTATGTAGTCCATCAATCGTCAATAAATAATCGTTATTGAGTAAGATAATCCTACATCTAAATATTAAGAATCACTAGAGTATAAGTGCAATCTTAGTCTCGTGTCCAAAAACAAAGCTAACCAAAACAATTATAGTAGCATAAATACATTTTGCATTCATTGATAACAACACATGATTTATCACTTGAATCATATTTTTTTTTCCACTATGCAACAACAAGAGTTTTAGACCTAATAACCAATGTTCTCCATAAAATCTTAATTAATTCATAGTTCAAATATCAATCAATTATATGTGTCAGGAGATCATGTAAAATCGATTAATTTCATGCGACTCATATTAATCATGAGTACTCTATAACTAGTATGTAACAAAAAAAAAATCAATTGAAGTCTATTGTTGCATCACCAGATTATGTAAATAGAATTATTATGTAACTCAAATCTTTTAATTAATTCTATTGTATTACATCCCCATATCATGTAAAATTCACTAATATGATGATCTCATACTAACCATGATTATACTAGAAAAATTAGATAACAAACTTATTTTTCAATTTGATTTTATCCAATTATACTAATTAACATGATTTAACATTAACAAAGGTTTATCCCCAAATATTCCAATTAGTAAATTAAAATAAAAAGGATTAATAACTAATTTATTTAATCAGAACTTGATCAAATATTTGTAGTCACTCCTAAATCCAGGAATTACCATTCTTGAGTAATGTGTGTTCATAGCTAGGGAATCATGTTAGAATGGAAACAATAGAAGAATGACAGACCTGTCACCCAAGTCAAGTCTGGAAAATTATAGAAAATTCCACTATAGGATGGGTCTTAACTCCCCTCTTACATGCCTAAGGTAATTACAACTGACAAATAATGATATGTAATTAATTGACAGTGCATATGTATTCCATGAGCAACCTGCAATTTAATTGAACACACCATACTAAATCGACGGTTCTACAAGATGGAACAATAAAAATAAACATGAAAATATCCTTCATCTAACCGGTGATAATCGGGTAGATATGATGTATCTCGAACTTATAAATTTCATAGATCAAATAGATCATAGAGATCCCTTTCTTACCTTGTAAAATTTCATCGTCACAACAGAGGACAAAATTTCTAGAAGGTTCGCTACAGGAAACTTGCCCTACGTAATGCACATTCAATGCTGGAAGAATAAATATGAACCAAATATATATGGGAGAGGGGCACATTCATGCTTTGGTAGTTCCATTTTGGTGTGCAGTAGTCAAGAACATCAGTCACGAAACACCCAAGAATAATACGACCTTTGGTCTCATGGCGAGCAGGTAGGTCTTGTCAACTATGGATTTTTTTTAATCTGATGTGTCAAATATCAGAGCTCAACGTAACTTGGCGCTTAATGGGCACTCACCATCCTTGGTTTCTGACTTCTCTCATGGAAGTCCCGGGGGCCAACGATTAGCCATGTGTTCAAAAGGAAATAGAAGGGATATTAAAAATAGGCAACCCACGCCTAACATTAGGTATGTGCACAAAAGAGTGAATCTAAAGAGGATCCAAGAAGAAGTGAAACACAACAGAGAGAAACCCATGGAAAACACCTTGACTATAATAGAGACCCAAATGATTAATTCATTGGAATAAGGAAGACAGGGCTAAAACATAACATGAAATACCATACAACGAAGACTAGCCAACCACAACGTTTTAACATAAGGAAAAGAGAGGAAGCCCTCGCGCAAAGGAGGGGAGATCCATGATGGTTTGTTGTGTGCTAGGGAGTGGAGGTTGGTTCCAAAATAGTGTGACACTAACCATAGGTTAGAACATGGATTTATCAGAGTTCAAGGGTAATTTTGGGGTGTAACTCTATTGAAAAACGCATGCAATAACAAAGTCTGGGATCCATCATTTGAAACAATTTATGCCTGTGGGTAAAATTTGAGGAGGTAAGCCTGCAACTGCAGTGACGGGGGTGGTTAAAACTGTGAGAAAACTCAACCATCAAATAACGATGGAGCATCTCAGCGATGGCCCCATGTTGTTGGGAAAAATACCCTACGGACTAGCAAACTAGGGTCAGACTTGCATGCAGATTTTGACCGTAAAGAAATTACTTTTTAACCTACCACCCAAAACTTAAACCCCTCTTTCACAATACATGCATGGAAAGGAACTACTAACCTTTTTACTGATGTTTGGTGTAGATCCTCCGTTGTGCTTTGCCCGCTTGCTTGCGCTGCTCCTTCCAACGATAATCCTACAATCAAGACAAACCACTACGCATGCATGCTATTTTTCTACTTGAGGGTTAGAAATTAAGAATAAATTAAACAAACCATAGATAACTCATGCATTGGGACAACAAAAGTATTCTTTTATTACTTGAACAATGAATCAAATTACAATCAAAGTCGAGACCGGCCACCGCTCCTTGATCCTGATCCTGGGCTCCTCCTCTTCTGTTCTCTAACTAATTTGCGTTAATTCTCCTTTGGCTTGAGGAAAGGCTAAAGGGTTGGGACAATGGATTCGGCAAATGGGCAGAGTTTCTTCGCTATAATTTTCCTCCTCCAAATGGTACCCCTACCCCTTCTTTTATAGGCTAGAAGGAGCTAGGGTTTTGGATGAACCCTCGGCCATGCATGGTCGGGAGTTTCAGTTAACTGACCCATAGCTTTTTGTCCCATCGGAAACTTTCCTATTTTTTTGTTTTGTTAGGTACACGCGGGCTATAGTAGGCCTGCCAGCGTGCACACGC
>JASDQU010102715.1:118724-140085 GCA_032191745.1 Picea mariana
ATATATATATATATATATATATATATATATATATATATATATATATATATATATATATATATATATATATATATATATATATATATATATAGGGTTTGTGAAATCTAGACGATAATCATGTTAACTTTTGATTTATAAAATAAAATACAGCAATTCTATAAACCTCCAAATATTGGACTTTCTATTGAGTTTCGCCGAGACCACAAAACGTTTAATTTCGATCTGAAAATTTGTTTACATTGTGATTAAAATTAATTCCAGAAAACAAAATTGAATATGCAACAATCAAGAACATGTTCGTTATCTTTTGGTCAAATCTCTTAGAAATATATATTCAGAAAAGTGTACTTTGAGTTTCCAGGATTTTGTCTTGAAGCGTAAAGGTCCAACAAGACTTGTCTAAACTTATATCATAAATTCAACACCTTACAATAATTTTAAAAACTAAATTCTCATTAAAAATAAATAAAATGCAATATCAGAACCGGAATACCATAACCGAAGGTGACGAAGTCGAAGATGTTCCACCGCGAAGGCGCTTCCTCCGACCTTATGTTTGCTAACCGTAAAGACCTCACCGGTACCTCCCAACCAATGCTAGGGGTACTCTTCATCCCCCTTATCCCCCTCAGATGAAAAGAGGCCACACACACACACAACCAAAAATCCTCTAGATCCCAGATCGCCTCGCAAGGTAGTACCACCACACTCTCTCAAGCTAGGTATCCCAACTCTCACAAGTAAAACCAGTCAAAAATTCTGCAGCATAACCTTACCCATAACCAATGTGTTTTTTTTCTCATCTAGGCCATTTGTTTTATAGAATTTATACATGATACATCCCTACTTGCACAATTAATTCACTTTTTAATTAAATAATTTAGAATTATTTCCCCCTTAAACTTTTCATTCTTTCCCTAAGTTGCACAAGTAAATATAGATTTTATTTTAATTAAAATCAATTTCCATCACCCTTCATAAAAGATCTCCTTAAATCACTCCTAGTTGTCTTTTCATTCCCCTTATTTCCAATTGATGATTGATACCTTACTAATCTGAGTTGAGTTAAAATATGATTCTTCTTTAGTTAGACTAGTGTTAACTAGACTCTGGATTCCTTTCTATGTGTACAGATTCTCTCCTCTTTGTTTCTTTCTTATTTTAAAATCTCCCTTTTAATATTTTCTTACACATATGTGCCTTAAATCAAATCATTAGGATTACTTCATTTTACTTAATTCTTGTATTTATTTACCTCATTACCCTTTTGATTTATTTATTAATTTCAGTTTAGACTCTTTATTTACCTCATTCCCCTCGAGTCAGCACTCCATTCGAGGGACCTTGTGAGAGACTAAGGGATTCTAAGGAATAAATATTTCCTTATTGTGCGCCCCTGAGAAATATTCATGAGCAATTGTCTCAGTTTTCCCTCACGACATCATAGACCTCTCGAACTACATAATCGTTAACCTACAATTCGAGCCATGACGAGAGTGCTAGTAGGCTGTGACAGGGAATCTTCCACACTTCTTGCTCAATATCTGGTCTATGTTCATGGCCCCTTTACTCCTTATGTGAGAAAATTAGCAAGCATTTGTCATCCTGCATCCATAAAAGAAACACTATCAATGATCCATATACAAAATCCTATTATAATCGATTATATGTCACATATGCATAAATGAAATACTCAAACCAATACAATCCACTCCCTGACTCAATCTGGATTCCAAGGAGGTCCATCAATGCCCTTGGCATCCACAATCCATCAAGTGTCATGCACACTTAGGGGAAATCGTCAATAGAATCTGTCAATACACGTATAAAAAATAACAGAAAAATCATAATCCATCAATATCATCATAAGAATCCATAAAAGAAACAAATAACCATGTACTATAACTGGATCACTTTCATGCAAGTTTCCTCAAAGAATAAATAAATAACATGTGCTCACAAGAGAGGGATGTTACTTTAATTTCCCCCACCTCTTGATGAAGAGGTTATGAGAGACTCAGTAGTCTAGTTTTCCCCACTAAACTATAGTCTCATGCATCATGGGAACAAATACAACCGAAAGCAATTACCTAAGCACAACGTTATAATATTAAGTTGACTTTGGGGAAAAAAGGTAATAGAAGGAAAGAAAAGAACATGTGTGGAAAAGCTAGGAGTTAACCCTAGGGGTTAACTAACCCAACAGAGAAATAGATCTGGAGTATAAAAGAAAGGAACGACGCACTTTTCACTCATTCTGGATTATTGTTACATTTTTCATTTGGGCTCTTGAGAACAAAGAATTTTTTAGGGTTTTGAGATTACAAACCCTAAAGATCAACTTAGTGGTGAAAGATCCCATCTATCTTGATCCAAGATTGGTCTCGGGGGTGTAATAATCCTCCCACACCATTCTACAGCAATTATAGGTACCATCTATTATCCAAGGAAGGAACAGTGTGCAACCTAGGGGGTTTCCATCAAGGGGGGCACACCTTTGGAAGAAGAAGAGTTTGATTCAGGAAGTAGAGGAGGATTTTCGGAATTTGGACTTCTAGGTTTTCTCTGTAGGGCCTCATCCATCATTTCTATCCTATTTGGGAGAGGCTTACTTGTTATATGATTTGTTAGATCTTGGAACAAGTTGGAGAGAAGGAGGGCACACTATAGAAAAGGTTTTCTTCTGTTTCTAGGAGAATATATTCATTATCCAGATGGAGACTTCACCAAGGGGTTTATCTTGCCCCTATCTACCCTTCCATCCAGTTTCATAGAATTTGTAGGTTCCTAGTAGTGAGGCCAAAATATTGGGTCTCTTCAGTCATCGAGGAGGGCACAACCTAGTTTGTGGTTTCAACTATAGGAGGAGAAAATCTCTATCATTCAGCTTGAGAATTCAGGAGGGGTTTGTCTTTCCCTGATATACTATTCCATCCAGTTTCAGAGTGTTTGGAGGCCTCTAGCAGCAGGGCCTAAATATTGAGTATATTCAGCCATCGAGAAGGGTGCAACTCAGCTACAGGGATTTGGATCTGATCCCTAGAAAGAAATAAATCAATCTTGTACTTTACATCAGCTTATTGTCCTGCCTTTGTAGGGTTATATCTTCAGTATTTAGCATTTTTGTAGCAGTTATTATTTTGGTTGGATATTCCTATTGGTATTCTTCGAGATCTACAGATCTATTGTATCAAAATATCTATATTATCTAAATAAAGGTCAGATCTGAGTTATTTGGTTCCATATTGGTATTTCTTATTGTATCTTTATTTTCTTATGCTATATCTTCAAATCCATGTCTACATGCTTTGATCTCATAAACATAAACCCTAATGCACAACTTCATGAGTAAACCTACAAGCACACAACTAAACAAACAGTAAACAGTGAACAATTAGTGTTTCGAGCGAAAACATTGGCTTGGGAACATTACAGTGGTATCAGATCGTTGATCGTCCCAGCTAGTGGGGATTATTGCATGCATAAATCTAGTGGTATCTATATGGGAAGATGTGGAAAGAAGAAAGGTGAACCAGATGTAGAAATGGAAGGTTCGGGTGAGGACAGTGAGCCACAAGTTCTAGCAGGTTTTGCAGAGTTACAACACTCCACACATTAGACAGAAAGTTCACTTGTGCACCATCTACAAGAAAAACCAGGAAACAATGTGCAGGGGACAGTTTGAGATGAGGGATACCTTGGAAAGAGTAAATTCCAGCTAGGAGAAGATTGTGCCACTCCTATTAAAGATGACCCATGCAAGAAAGGGGCCAGAAATCTATGAAAACAAAGAAGTCAGTGGTTCTCATGGGGAAACTAGACCTCATCAGGAAGAGAGCTTTCACTACCACAGTGAGGGGAAAATTTTTGGAGGAGGGGATTCTAAGGAGATAACACACAGTAGAACTACCCATACACCCTACCTACCTACATTTTTGGATAACCAACCACAACACAACCACCATGATGAAATTGAGGACAATTTTGAGCAATATGCCAAGGAATATGAGTCATTGAGTGCAAGATTAAAATACAAGTCACATTGGACCAATATTGTGGGATCAAATTAAGGAGTAATCCCAAACAATATCACTAAAACAACTATGAATTGGAGTGTGGGGGAGGAAATATGGAAATCCCATACTTTGATAGATCTTCCAAGGGGAATGCGCAATCTTGGGTGCAGAAGCTTGATACCTACTTACAACTTAACCCAATGAGAGAGATGGATGCCATCAAGTTTTCCACCATTTACTTGGAGGGAAAATCTCATGACTGGTGGTACCATGGTTTAACTATACTGGGCCATAATCATATTACTTCTTACACAGAGTTTGCACAGAGGCTTACTGACAGGTTTGACCAGGGGAATCCAGAACTACATTTTAGGGAACTCACCTAGCTTAGACAAACAGGGTCACCAAAGGTATATATAGAGGAATTTCAAAGGATAGTAGTTATGGTGCAGGATATGTCTCAAGTGAGACTAATGATGCTCTTCACAGAGGGGTTGATGGAACCCTTAAGGGGTTGGGTCAAGGATTTTAAGCCTACCAACTTACAGGATGCTATATGGAAGACTAGGAACTTGGGATCAACAACAAAGACTAAATTTACCCCTAGACCTCCTCTAAACCCAAGGGGAAGAGACCAAAGACCCCCCATGAACCAAGGGGGAATATACCAAAGGGGGTTTGTCCGAGGAAGAGGTAGAATGGATGAAACTACTAGGAGGGAATTTAGAAGGAAAAAGTTGTGCTTTACATGCAAATATCCTTGGGATCCAACACACAAATGCATGGGAAAAGGCAAGGCTTACTACATTGAAGTGATTTCTGATGATGAGGAGGAGGAAGGTTTCGGCCATCTACAAAGCATGGAGGAAGATCCCACAAAAAATGGAGATGAGGAGGATGTAGGTCACGGCCTTACAAAAAATGAGAAGGTAACAATAGCATCAATCAGTGGGGTACCCAAATTCAACACCTTTAGGATGAGAGGAGTGCTACAGGGACAAAAATTTTCATCTCTCATTGATGGGGGGTGCTTCACACAACTTCATTGATTCATCCCTACTGCAAAGAAGACATATACCTAAAGTTTTATTTGAAGGGTTTCGTGTGGAGGTAGTAGGGGGGCACACTATGCCTTGTGATAGGTATGTTCCAGGAATGAAGCTTACATTAGGTAGGCATGATTTGGCACAATATTTCTATGTAATGGATCTTCTAGACACTAACATCATCCTTCGAGTTTAGTGTCTTAGTATGTTAGAGCCAATCACTACCAACTACAATACCATGGAGATGTCTTTCATGGAGGAAAATAGGAAAAAGGTGGCACTCACGGGTATGACAGGAAACACACCTAGAGTGGTGACAACGAAGCGCATGGAGACCATCTTTAGAAGGGAAGACATTGTGTATGCAGCATAATGTAGAGTATCAGTTCGAGTGGATAAGAAAGGGAATAGTCATTACTCTCCATAGATTCAGAGAATCATTTATAGGCATGGCAAGGTCTTTGAACTCATTCCACAAGGAGCACCACCAGATAGGGGGTTTGAGCACATAATAGAAGTGGAAGAGGGAGAGAAACATGTCATCACCACTCCTTACAGGAACCCAAATAAGTATAAATATGAGATTGAGAGGGACATCAAAGAGTTGTTAGATATGTTTACATATTAGGCCAAGTTCCAGTCCCTTTGCATCTTCAGTGGTGTTAGTGAAAAATAAGGATGGAACCATGTGCATGTGCATTGATTATAGGGCATTGAATAAGAAGATGATCAAGAACTGATACCCCATCCCTAGGATTGATGAGCTATTAGATGAGCTTCATGGGGATGGATACTTCAAAAATATTGACTTGTGCTCTGGCTATCATCAGATAAAAATGACGGAGCAAGATGTACCCAAGACTTCTTTCAGATGTCACTATGGTCACTATGAGTTCTTGGTAATTCCCTTTGGGATAACTAATGCGCTAGCTACCTTCCAGTATTGCATGAATCATGTCTTTAACAAGCAATTAAGGAAGTTCCTCTTTGTCTTCTTTGATGACTTTTTGATCTACAACAAAACATGGGAGGAGCATCTGCAACATGTTGAACATATTTTATCCATCATGCAAAGACAATCTCTATATGCTAAAGAATCCAAATGTGAATTTGGAATGACAGAGGTACTCTATTTGGGACACATCATTGGAGTGAAATGGGTATAGGTACACCAAGAGAATATACAAGTTATACTTTATTGGCCGACACCTAAGACACTCGCTGAATTAAAAGAGTTTCTTGGCATATGTTTCTATTACAGGAGGTTTGTTAAAGGTTTCTCTCAACTTTGTGCACCTTTGACCGATTTGACTAGGAAGGGGGCATTCAAGTGGATTCTAGAAGCATAGTTTACTTTTGACAAGATGAAGAAGGTAATGAGCACTTGTCCGATATTGCCTCTACCAGATTTCGCAAAACCCTTTACAGTGGAGTGTGATGCCTTGAGGGAGGGCATTGGATCAATGCTTATGAAGAATAGGCACCCTATTGTCTATGAGAGCCGAAAACTAAGGGGTGTTGAGCTTCTCTACACCATCTTTGACAAACATATGTTAGCCATCATGCATGCATTGGCTAAGTTCAGTCAATACTTGGTTGGGGAAAAATTCACTGTGAGGACAGATGACAAAATCCTCAAGTACTTTCTCGATCAAAAGGGATTAAATGAGAGGAAACAAAAATCGGTTAGCAATATCCAAGCTTATGAATTTGACATTGATTTTATCAAAGCGAAAAATAATGTGGTGGAATATGGCTTATCTAGAATACCACCATTTTATGCTATGATGGACATTTTAGTTGACTGGAAGGCCCACCTTTTGGTGGAATACTCAAAAAACAAGTTTGCATGTGAAATGATGGATGGATGGGTACAAGATGACAACTTCAGAATTGTGGACAACATCATATATCACAAGGGTAGAATCTTATTGGTTCTCGAATCAACATTTAAGACCAAAGTGCTACAAGCATTCCATGATTCACTAGTACCAGGACATTAGGGGTTCATCAAGACATACAAGAAAATAAGGGAAAGATTCTCTTGGAAGGGAATGAAGGAAGATGTGATGCGCCACATCAAGGAATGCACCACTTTTCAGGTGAACAAGGATGAACACACTCATCCAGTAGGATTACTGCAACCACTTCCCATTCCTGAGCACAAATGGGAAAACATATCCATGGATTTCATCACGGGATTGCCCAAGACCCAGGGAAAGGATTGCATTTTTGTGGTGGTAGAAAGGTTAATCAATATTGCTCACTTTTTTGTTATTTCCACAGATTACAGTGCAGCATAGGTTGCATATTTTTTCTTCAGAGAGGTTTTCAGGTTGCATGGTTTACCAAAAACCATTATGAGTGACAGAGATAGCAGGTTCATGAGCACCTTTTGACAGGAGCTATTCAATTTGGTAGGTACGACCTTAACCCCTAGTACTAGCTATCATCCTCAAACTGATGGTCAAACGAAGATAGTCAACAAGTGGGTTGAAGGATACCTTTGAAATTATGTGTCAGGGCAGCAGAAGGCATGGGTTAAATGGCTTCATTTGGGGGAATATTAATACAACACCACCCATCATATGTCTATTGGTATGTCACCATTCAGAGCCTTATACAGTTATGATCCCCTCTCCTTTTTGGATATTGTCTTTGGTGATAGCAAGGCTCCCATGGTTTAGGATTGGATTCAACAGAGTCAGGATACACTCAGAGAACTTAAAGACCACCTGCAAAGGGAACATAATCAACAAAATGTAGAGGTAGACAAGTACAGGGTGGAGCGCACATTTGAGGTTGGTGATTTAGTTTACTTGAGGCTTCAACCATACAGATATGCATGCATTAAGAGGAGTGGTGCAGAAAACTCTATCCTCTCTTCTTTGGACCATACAGGGTTAAAATAAAGGTAGAGGTCATGGAATATGAGCTCGATCTACCACAAGGAATCAAATACACAATTTCATTCATGTTTCATGCTTAAAGAGAGCCATAGGTAAACACATCATTCCTATTGAGGAACTTCCACCCTTGTATGAAGAAGGGAAATTGATACTGATTCTAGAAGAAATATTAGAATTAAGGGAGAAAAGATTAAGGAAGAGGAGCATCAAGGAATACTTAGTCATGTGGAATAATTTATCCATAGAGGATGCCACTTAGGAAGGTGAACATGTTCTTCAGGAGACAGGTTCAGAATTGCTTTTGGGCAAGCAATTTCTAGCAGTGGAGACTGTAATGTTCCCCACCTCTTGATGAAGAGGTTATGATAGACTCAATAGTCTATTTGTCCCCACTAGACTATATTCTCATGCATCATGGAGACAAATACAACCCAAATCCATTACTTAAGCACAACGTTATAATATTAAGTTGACTTTGGGGGAAAAAGGTAACTGAAGGAAAGAAAATAAAATGTGTGGAAAAGATAGGGGTTAACCCTAGGGGTTAATTAACTCAACAGAGAAATAGATCTAGAGTATAAAAGAAAGGAAGGGGGAAGTTCTCACTCATTCTAGATTATTATTACATTTTTCATTTGGGCTCTTGAGCACAAAGGAGTTTTGAGGGTTTTGATATTACAAACCCTACAGATCAAATTAGTGGTGAAATATCCCACCTATATTGATCTAATATTGGTATTGGGGGTACAATAATCCTCCCACACCATTCTATAGAAATTATAGGTACCATCCATTAGCCAAGGAAGGAACAATGTACAACCTAGGGGGTTTCCAGTAAGGGGGGGACACCATTGGAAGAAGAAGAGTTTGATCCAGGAAGTAGAGGAGGATTTTGGGAATTTGGACTTCTGGGTTTTCCCTATAGGGCCTCGGCCATCATTTCTATCCTATTATGGGAGAGGCTTACTTTCCATATGATTTGTTACATCTTGGCATGCATTGGAGTGAAGGAGGGTGCACTTCAGAAAAATTTTTCTTCTGTTTGGAGGAGAATATCTTCATTATTCGGCTGGAGACTTCACCAAGGGGTTTATATTGCCCTGATCTACCCTTCCAGCTAGTTTCATATCATTTGGAGGTTCCTAGTAGTGAGGCCGAAATATTGGGTCTCTTCAGTCATCTAGGAGGGCACAACCTAGTTTGGGGTTTCAACTATAGGAGGAGAATATCTCTATCATTCATCCTGCGACTTCATGAGGGGGTTAGTATTGCCCCAATATACTATTCTATCCAGTTTCGAAGTGTTTGGAGGCCTCTAGCAGCAATGCTGAAATATTGAGTATATTCAGCCATCCAAAAGGGTGCAACTCAGCTAGAGGGGTTTGGATCTAATACATGGAAGGAAATAAATCAATATTGTGTTTACATCAACTTATTGTCTTGCCTTTGGAGGCTTATATCTTCAATATTGAGAATTGTTGTAGCAACTATTATTCCGGTTGGATATTCCTATTGGTGTTCTTCCATAGTTGCAGATTTGTTGTATCAAGATCTCTATATTATCTAAATAAAGGTCATATCTGAGTTATTTGGTTCCATATTGGTATTTATTTTTGTATATTTTATTTTCTTATGTTATATATTCAAATCCATGTCTACATAATTTGATCTCATAAACATAAACCCTAATGCGCAACTTCATGAGTAAACTTGGAAGCACACAACTAAACAAACAGTGAACAGTTAGTGTTTCCAGTGAAAAAATGGACTTGGGAAAATTACATTTACATACACCCCCTCTTGTTTAAAAATTCATCCCAAAGTTGTACAGTATATAAAATGAAGTAATAAAAGTATCTGAAAAGATTTATATGTCTAATATATCAAATAAGTAAGGAAATTGTTGATACATATCATTTGCGTCCTCCCAGGTATATGAGTGTGGACTATAATTGTCCCATTGGACCTTGAATTAATCGACTGTTAGACATCATAATTGTTGAATGTGATGGTCCAGAATGCATATTGGCTCTGTCATGAGTGCACCCTCGTCCAACACCTACAAGGAACTCATTCCAATCACATGTGTAGGATCACTAACATAATGTCTCAAAAAAGATACATGAAAACATCGTGCATGTACCTCAAAGAATTAGGAAAGGCTAGTCGATAAGCCACGGGTCCTTTCCTTTCCACAACTTCAAAAGGTCCCACAAACCTAGGAGAGAGTTTAGCACCCTTTCCAAACTTGATCGAACTCTTGTGCGGTTTCACCCGCAAGAAGACTCGGTTTCCAACTTCATAGTTGCGGTCAACACGATGTGCATTAGCATAGCTCTTCTACCAATCTTGCACTTCTTTAATCCTTTGAATTATTGTTTTCATCTTTTCTTCCATTTGTTGGATCACTTCTGGTCCTACCAGGACCCTATCCTCAATTCAATCCTAGTTCAATGGCATATGACATGGTCACCCGTAAAGAAACTTAAATGGCTCCATATTAATGTTACTTTGATAGATGTTGGTGTACACAACCTCTACCAGTGGAAATAACTCTTCCCAACACTTTTTTTGGTCCATCACATGCATATGCAACATATATTCCAAAATTTGGTTCATTTTTTTTGTACACACGTCGGTCTCAGGGTGATACGTTGTACTAAAGCTAAGTTGTGTTCCCAAGGCCTCTTGGAAACTGGTCCAAAAATGTCATGTAAACACCAATCCTCTATCAGATATGATCCTTTTTTGGACACCATGTAACCTCAAAATCTCACTGATAAAAACTCTAGCTATTTTTGGCACCTGATACATCATACGCACAGGAATAAAATGTGCACTCTTCATCAGAGTGTCAACTACGATGAATATTGAGTTGTGCCTCCTTGTCATCAGCGACAATCCAAAAATAAAGTCCATCAAAGTAACCTTGTCAGATGTCTATGTTCATCCTTCACTTGTTGACATTCTATGCATATCGCCATGTAGTTAACTATGTCTTCCTTCATTCCTTTCCAGAAGAATAATGGCTTAAGCTCTGCCCTCATCTTCATGACTCCTGGATGAGCCATGTACACTGCTCTATGAGATTCGCTTAAGATAAAAATTCTCAATTTATCATTAGGTGGTACGTAAATTCGGTTATTATACCTCATAAATCCGTCGTTGTCCATTGTATATTCTTAAAACTTCGTTACCATCATGGTGTCTTGTCCAATATTTTTCTTAACCTCCTTATACCAGTCATCTTCAAACTGTATAGTTAGAATATTTTCTCGAAGATTCGTTTGAAGAGTTATCATCAAGAATATGTGTGGTCTCCAACTCAACACATGGACCACTCTCTTCACTGTTCCTTTTATGTAAGTAATCTCAAAATCATATTCGCTAAGCAATTTTGACCAACACCTTTGTTGCGTGTTCAAGTCACTCTGCGTAAATATGTGATGCAATCCACAATGATCTATTTTTAGTTCGGATTTATGTCCAATCAGATAGTTTCTCTACACTCTTAAGGAATACACAATGGCCAATAACTCCAAATCATGTGTGGCGTACTTCTCCTCATGCTTCCTCAATTTCCTTGAAATTTAAGCGATCACTCGATCGTCTTGCATCAAGACTCCTCCTAAGCCTTCCTAGGATGTGTCTATGCATACCAAGAATTACTTTTCCATGTCAAGGACTTTTAGTATCGGCATTTCCATAAACATCCTCTTGAGCCTTTGAAATTCTTCCATGCACTTGTCGGTCCATACAAACTTCTTATTTTTATTTTTCAATTTCGTAATCGGATGTGCTATCTTCGAAAAACCTTCGACGAACCGTTGGTAATATCCTACTAAACCCATAAAGTTGCATACTTCCGGTACATTGGTTGGTGCATGCCATTCCATAATAGCCTCCACCTTCACTGGATCCACAACGATGCCTTCGCCAAGATAACATGCCCTAGGTAATTAATCCTCGATTGGTAAAAAGAGCATTTCGATAGTTTCTCATATAATTTTTTTTCTCATAAAAATTGTAGTACCAAAAAAAAATGTTCGTCATGTTCTTCCGTCGTCCGAGAATATATCAATATTTCATCAATGAATAATTGAAAAAACTTGTCCAAGTATTCGCGAAACGCCCCATTCATCAAGATCATGAATACCCCTTGAGCGTTTGTCAGTCCAAATGGTAAAATAGTAAACTCACAGTGTCTAAACGTCATCTTGAATGTGGTATTAGGAATATATTCCTCTTTAATTCCTAACTAGTGATAACCTAATCTCAAGTCAATCTTTGAAAACATTGTTGTTGCTTTCACTTGATCAAACAAATCATCTATTCTTGGCAACAGATATTGGTTCTTGATCATAGCCTTGTTCAATTGACAGTACTCAATACAAAGTCTCCACGACCCATCCTTCTTTCTTATGAAAATAACAGGCACACCCCATGGTGACACACTTGGATGTATAATTCATAGGTCCAACAACTCCTTCAGTTGCATTTTCAACTCCTGTAAATCAGGTGTTGACATATGATAAGGCGTTCTTGCTATCAGTTCAGTTCAAGGTTTCAATTCGATTGTAAACTCCAACTCTCTTTCGGGTGGAAATCATGGTAACTCTTCTGGAAACATGTCAGCAAACTCTCGTACTACCATAAGGTTTTCTAATCCTTTTGCCTTGCCCCTATTGTTTAGTGCTAATATTGCATACAAATTACCTCCTTTGTGCATGATCTTCTGTAGTTGTAAGGAAGAAATGAACCTTAAGGACACTCCCTAGTTTCTTCCTACAATCACTCTTCTTTGTCCCTCATCCTCGGTCAAACTCAACCATTTCATCATACAATTGAATATTGCATCATAGGATTCCAACCAGTCCATACCGATCACTATTTCATAAGATCCTAAGATCGTGAAATATGGGTTGGCATTCGTTACAAAATCTCTCAAGTTAATGCGACAATCCGTAACCTTTCCTCCAACCTTTTGCTTGGCACCCAAATCCATTTCTACGTATCTAAACTCATTCTTCTTGACTACCTTTACCTTAATTATTTTTATCATTGCACCATAAATAAATCTCTCTGTAGCACCTCGATCTATCAAAATACTAAAAGATTGTTGATGATGGTACCTGACGTCTCGAGCACAGTGGAATAGTGCTCAGCCTGGTGGTTGTTCACCGCTGCATGAATCATGTGGGCCTTTCCCAAATCTCCAACTGTAGTGTGTCTTGCTGACCTAGCTACTTTGGCCCTCTCAACTGAACAGTCTCCTTGGTAATTTGTCTCTCCACATGTCCAACATATAGTCTTTGGTCCAGTACTCCTGGTCCTCGAAGTAGAAGTTGTTGACCTTACATCCTAAGATCCTGGTTTGTTCTATTGAATAGACCTAAACTGCTACTACTGCAGGTGACACTGCTACTGATGCGGTGGTCCTCTGTAGTGAGTCTTATGCTAAGGAACTAGTCCTTTTGGTGTCGTGAACGTGGATCCTCTTGACGTATCTCTATACCATGATGTCTTTCTGGCTGGCATATGATGTTGTTGCGCACCGTATGTCGTATGTCCAGTCGGTCTTATAGGAGTCCTACCCTGACCCATGTTGGTCAACTATTCCTTGGCTACAAGGGCCTTCTAGACTACATCATGCAACTTCTAAGGCATTAGGATCCTCACCTTCACACAGATGTTGAAGTTAAGAACGAACACAAACTTGTTGACCTTCACCTTCTCCATGTCCAGATGTGGGGCATACCGAAGTAGCTCTGTAAATATGGCCTCATACTCTGGCACCATGCGACCACCTTGTTGTAAGGCATTGAATTCATTGAGATGGCACTCGATGAATTCCTCTAACAAATACCTATCCCAAAATGGCTCCTTGAACAATTCCCATGACATGTCTTCGACGACCATGTTTAGTTGAGGTAGGAGCATCTTGCACCATAGAAGAGCACTCCCCTTTAGTTTAAATACTACCATGTGGACCTTCATGTTGGAGGTGTAGTTGTGAAGTTGAAATAACATCACCATGTTCTCCAACCATGCATCAACAATTGAGCCGTCTGTGGCACCTATGAACTCAAGAAATTTCACCTTCTCGAGTTTTCTGTGAATACTACCACTGCCAATTGGAGTGTGCTATGAACCCTCATTCTCTATAGGCACCCTAGCCTCATCTCTATTGAGTCAGTTAATCAGGGCCTCTGAAATCCTTTGAAAGGACCCCATCAAACCAACGACATTATCCACAACAATCTTCTTATGCCCAATGACTTGTTCTTCTCCTTGGGGGTTAGACCCCTATGGCATGGATTCTATTGGAGGCGTCGCACCACCTCCCCTAGCACCACGTCGTCTACCTCCACAACATCCTCTAACCATGAATACCTGCATGGATACATTTAAATTTTAATTAACGGTAAGGTATTAATCAAGTGTTTAACATAGTGGAAGGCATAATGATCCCAAGTCATGGGGTTGAAATCGATCTCATACCATTTGTAATGGCCCTCCATTACGACAACAAACAACGATGTATTTTTTATTTTTTTGCATTAGGCATTTAGATCACCACAAAAAAAATTAATAGAATTACAAGCGACACATCATCTAAGTTAATAACGACACCAATCCAATGCATAACCGCGACACATGATCACACATAAACATAAATAGTGACACAATTCAATACATCACAATCAACTAAAGAAGAAATATAATTAATGATCAACCACGTCACTGAATAAAAATTACTACCTGCCCAACCTGTCCTGCATGGTTAGGACCTCCAGGACACATAAGAATTGCTCAAGCCTAGGATTCATTTGATTGATTTTGACCACTTAAGGTCTCATGGATGGCGATTGTTCTAAGGAACAAGAAGGTGTCTAAATCCATTAATTAATCACAACTCATAACTCCAATCTAGATTATCAGTCATACATCAACATTATTACATGGCGCAAGAGTAATATAACTACTAAAACTTTCATACATCAACTTGATTTAATGGCGCAAGAGTAACTAATTTCTAAAACAATCATACATCAACATAATTAATGGCGCAATAGAATCTAATTCTCGGATAGCTCATCTATACATTTTGTCTTAAGGAATATCTTCCAGGAGTATGTAAGGCAATGATAAAATTCCATAGTCATTGTGAGAACCCAAAAGAATATAAATATTCTCAATCCGTACATTAACTTTACACTACCTTCACTATGTATCCATCTATGAACTAATAGGATTCATTCATAATCATCATTTCTTCACAGTGCAAGGAATAATCCAATTTATATAGTCCATCAATCGTTGATAAATAAGCGTGATTGAGTAACAGATTCCTACATTCGAATATTAAGAATCAATAGAGTATAAGTGAAATCTTAGTCTCATGTCCAAAAACAAAGCTAACCAGAACAATTATAGTAGCATAAATAAAATTTGCATTCATCGATAACAACACATGACTTATCACTTGAATCAATTTTTTGGAAACGCCTGCAATAACATAGTCTGGGTTTGATCATTTGACAACAATTTACGCCTGTGGGTAAAATTCGCGGAGGTAAGACTGCAAGGGCAGCGACTAAGGTGGTTAAAACTGTGAGAAAACTCAACCAACAAACGACGATGGAGCATCTCAACGATGGTCCCACGACAATCATAATTTCTTCCAAACATTACCTTTTTCATAACTCCAATAAAAATTTCGTAAAACTGTTATGAACAATACTGTTTAAATAAAACATCCAGTTTGTAATAAATGTATCGGATTCAGACATTAACATTTAATAAAATATTTTGTGTTCTGATTAAAATGACGGTGATCATCGTGGGCTTGTTCTACTACTGCCCCAGAATGGCAGAAACCTCAGCGTAAGCAGAAATATATATAGGGTTTGTGAAATCTAGACGACAATCATGCTAACTTTTGATTTATAAAATAAAATACAACGACTCTATAAACCTCCAAACATTGGACTTTCCATTGAGTTTCGCGGAGACCACAGAACGTTTAATTTTAGTTTGCAATTTTTTTTACATTGCGATTAAAATTAATTCCAGAAAACGTTATTGAATATGCAACAATCAAGAACATGTTCGTTTTCTTTCGGTCAAATATCTTAGAAATATATATAGAAAAGTGTACTTTGAGTTGCAAGGGTTTCGTCTTGAAGTGCACAGGTCCAACAAGACTTGTCTAAATTTATATCAGAAATTCAACACCTTACAATAATTTTAAAAACTACATTCTCATTAAAACTAAATAAAATTCAATCTTAGAATCGGAATATTGTAATCGAAGACGACGAAGTTGAAGATGTTCATCTGCGAAGACGCTTCCTCTAACCTTCTTCTTGCTAACCATAGAAACCTCACTAGTACCTCTCATCCAACGCTAGGGGTACTCTTCTTCCCCATTATCCCCCCAAGCCGCAAAGGGGCCATGCACACACACAACTAGAAATCCTATAGATCCCAGCTCGCCTTGCAAGGTAGAGCCACCACTCTCTCTCAAGGTGGGTATCCCAACTCTTAGAAGTAAAACCAATCAAAAATTCTGCAGCATAATCTTACCCATAACCAATGTGTTTTTCTTCTCATATAGGCCATTTGTTTTATAGAATTTCCCCATGACACATCCCCACTTGCACAATTAATTCACTTTTTAATTAAATAATTTAGAATTATTTTCCCCTTACACTTGTCATTATTTCCCTAAGTTGCATAAGTAAATCCACATTTTATTTGAATTAAAATCAATTTCCCTCGCCCTTCCTAAAAGGGCTCCATAAATCACTCTTAGTTATCTCTTTATTCCCTTTATCTAAGTTGAGTTAAAATAGGATTTTTCTTTAGTTAGACTAGTGTTAACTAGACTCTAGATTCCTTTCTATGCATACACATTCTCTCCTCTTTGTTTCTTTCTTATTTTAAAAACTCCCTTTTAATATTTTCTTACACATATGTTCCTTAAACAAAATCATTAGGATTACTTCATTTTACTTAATTCTTGTATTTATTTACCTCATTCCCCTTTTGATTTAGTTATTAATTTCAGTTTGGCCTCTATACAAAACTTAGAGTTAGGCTTAATTAAATTTTATTTGAAAAGGATTAGACTCTTATCGAGATTTATAATTAATAATTTATAAATCATTTATAATTTATAATTTATTAATTAATCATTTTAAATCCGACGATGTCAAATTAATTTATCGTTTTCTAGGCCACCTACATTTGTTGACTCAAGTTTCTTTTTAAATCACACAACGTTCTCGTCAAGACACACTCCCATGCATCCAAGGGTGCCACTTTCCTTTTGATTGGTTTTGGTAGTTGTTCAACCCCTAGAGTCATCACTCCATTTAGACGACCTTGTGAGAGACTAAGGGATTCTAAGGAATAAGGACCCTGCCTTATTGTGTGCCCCTTAGAAATCTTCATGAGCGATTGTCTCAGTCTTCCCTCATGACATTGTAGACCTCTTGAACTCGGTAATCGTTAACCTACAATTTGAGCTATTATGGGAGTGTGATTAGGCTATGACAGGGACTCTGCCACACCTCTTCCTCAAAATATGGTCTATGTGCATGGCCCTTTTACTCCTTATCTGAGTCATATTAGCAAGCATTCATCATTCTGCATCCATCAATGAAACATTGTCAATGATCCCTATAAAAAATCATACTATAATCGATCATATGTGACATATGCATAAATTAAATACTCAAACCAATACAATCCACTCCCTGACTTAATACAGAGTCCAAGGAGGTCCATCGATTCCCTTAACATCCAAAATCCATCAAGTGTCATGCACACTTAGGGAAACTCGTTAATAGCGTATGTCAATATGCATATAACAAATAACATAAAAATCATAATCCATGAACATCATCATAAGAATCCATAAGAGAAACAAATAACCATGTACTATAACCAGATCACTTGCATGCAAGTGTCCTCAAAGAATAATTAAATAACATGTCCTCGCAAGAGCGGTATGTTACAATGCGATCCATCACATATTCATCTATGGCTAGGAAAGACATGTCAGCATCTAGAAAAGTTCTGAGGGTATTCCCAATAATCTTTAAAACCTCCTTCGACCAAAAATACAAAGGAAGGAAAGGGAGATGCACCCAAATGGGTACCACATCCAGGCGTTCATGTTCGCCATCAAAAAAAAGATTCCAGAGATTGAAGAAAATTGGGGTAGAGTCTACACTCCATGGAGACTTAAGGGCCCAAAGGGTGTCTTCCGCTTTCATAAATTTGTAAACAAACCAACCCCTTGCCAAAACTTTTACCACTGATACATAGCCCAAAACACCATCCCAAGAAGAGGCTTCCCATTCCTTTAGAGTTTTTTCATTGAACCTCCTACCCCTCATGTTTCCCACCATCTTCGTAGTTGTTATATCCACAACTTGGGCCATAGGAACGTCCTCTCCCAACACCAAACAAGAATGTCCCCTTTTGGGGTTTAAGTTTTTGATTTTCCTCTTGCGTGATTTTACTGAAGCACCTAGAGAACTTGTCTAATTCACGACTCCAAGAGAGGGGAAATTCTGAGAAGGTCCAAAAGAGACCCTCGACTCTACATTAGCAGATGGATAAGTAGAGGGTTGCTTATGCAACAATACTAAGTATGCAAATTCAACTATCATAAATGGATCCAAAAAACCCCATGAGGTGTTACATAATACTTCCATAATATTCAAAGAAGGAAGCCCTACAAGGGGAATTTCCTCAAAGAGAAAATAATGCGATACTCCACCTAGTTGTAAAAACCTGAAATCTCCATGGATCTATTTCCCCAGGGTCAAAACCTCTTATGCCAGAGCTGATTATGCCCATGAGGAGAGTGGATATGTCTGGAAAGGACCCACCACCACCTGCATGTCTCTAATAAATTATTCAGACTGAGAAAAATGCCACTCTGCATAGGATAAGAAAACTGCGGAGAGATCTCGATGGAAAAGAGGGAACCCAGTAGCAGCCCCGATGAGAAAACTAAACCTCCTAAAAGAACATTCCCGAAATCAAGTATCCCAAAAAATGTGTCGTGTTTAGGGAAGGAAAGAGTGTCAGCTGGCGATTCCCATATATCTACGCCTTCTAACGGATCCATAGATTAGTTGAATAATTATTCCTCCTCGACCCAACCACTAATAGTAAACTGCATGATTCGCCCAAAACCGACTACAGTCAAAATCCATTACCATCGCTAGGGTTGAGACATGTGAAAGGATTTTTAAGATCATGATAAATAGTTACAACGGAGAATGATTATCTTTTTTTTTTGTAAATAAAATTGGATCCTTGTATTAATAACATTTGTAAGCTATACATTTCCAAGTGTGAGCCACCTGTTCTGCCACAGAAGGGAAAGAAAAATAGGTGTCTCTTAGATGCTCCAAGTTTGACACATCATCATGTAAACTGGAACTATTTGAACAAAATTGTCTTAACAAAGATATACATCCCAGTTGCATGAACAAAAATGTATGAACAGTATTCATGTGGCCTCCAGGACCAACTATGAACAAAACTACATGCACAGTGTACGGGAAAACTGTATGTCCATCTAGTCTACTATTGGAGTAAACTAAAAAATTAAGTGTGCAACTATAATGAACGAATAACAGTAACCTAGAGACTTTACTCCATTGGCAAGCCTGGTTTTCCATGGATGTTGTAGACAGGGGTGAATTTTTGGTTACATGTTGGGCATCGAGTCCATGCAGGAGTGTTCACTAGTGCATCGAACTCAATTTCCATTTGTTGGTCGAGGATGCGCTGAGAGTGCATCTGATCATCTTGTTTCTGGATTTCAAAGATGAGTTGGAGGTGCTCCTCCGTGAGGCGATTTGAAAATTGTTGGGGTTGCTCCTCCTCCTTTTCCTTGTTGGAGACCATTGTGGTTTCCTCATTGGCACCAGCGATGTTTTCCTCCTCCTTCCATCTTGGGGGGATTTCCTCCTCCACCATGCAGTTGACATCTCCATAATAGGAGTCCTACGGATTGAGTTTTTCGGGGCCCCAAGAGACTGGTGGCCAGAGGAATGTGCACGCATGAAGGTGGCACTTCCTCCTTAACCCGACTGAGGCCATGGAGAAAATGAGGGGTGGACGGAGAAATGTGCATGCACGAAGGTGACACTTCCTCCTTAACCAAGCTGAAGCCATGGAGAAGATGTGGGGTGGACAGATGCGCCTCCGGCAACCTCTGGTTGTGGTGTCGTGGGATAGTAAAATGGACAATGAGAGCCAATTAGGAGGGGGAGAGTCAATTGTGTTTGGAGAGGTTGTTGTAGTATCACGCACCCCTCTTAGATTTCCCTCTTTATTCGGGAATCCTGGGAAGAGTGTGGACTCTTTGGGCTGTGGATAGGGAGGCAGTGAAATGGTTCTTGGAAAATCTTGACAAGGCCGAGAGCAGGGAGGCACCGGTGAATTTGTAGAGAATAAGCTTGTGGGGGCCTAGCGAGCGGAGCAGAGAGAGGGCATTAGATCCAAGACAATTGCAAGGGTATGAGGAGAGAGAACCCAATAAAAATACACAGAGGACAACTATGCAAAAGTGCTCAGGAGAGTCGAAGAGCATGAACTAGGGAAGAGGGAAAATGGATGAATACACCAGGGAAAATGCTTGTTTATTGCCACACCCCCACGATTTGACAGCCCCCATAGCCATTGGAGTTGATTTGAGAGCCATTCTAGGCTTGATACACCTAGTTTGGCTTGCTCGCGCAACCATTAACCCAGCCTGGTTGTCCAAGCGCACTACCATAACTATCCTCATGGTGTGATCCATGTGGTAGTTAATGGTTGTGGGCTAGTGGATGGGGTTAATAACTCCCCTGGCTGCTTGGTTCCATGTGTACGCAAACTCAATCCAGGTGGCACCCCATCCGAGGAAGGGCAATCCCATTGGGCTAGCTCCATGCATTGGATCTAGAGAGACGAGCTTGGGGACTTCCTTGTATTGATGAAAATGACCCGCTGCGTGGATTCAACCCCTGTATTAACAAGTCTATCTACCACTTTATTTGCACTTTGCCTTATGTGAGAGGTGGTGAGAGTTAGAGAGGGCATGAGAAGTGCCTTGAGACTATTTAGGGGGCCCAGGAGGCGCAAACTGATGGTTATTTTTTTTTAATCTTTTCCATTTATGATTTTGGTGGCTAGGTTGATTATGACTTTGGAGTCTCCTTCAATGATCATGCAAGTGAGATTTTGGTCAAGAGGCATTTGTACCCCTTTAATGAGACCCCAGATTTCCGTTGAATTGTTGGTGTCAAATCCCATATTTTATGTGATGAGGTATTGAATTTGGCATGTGCTTATCCTTATAACCACTCCATATTCT
>JASDQU010102715.1:140136-160674 GCA_032191745.1 Picea mariana
TTACTTGGATCAGTGGGGAAATATTCCTGGGTCTACATATGAAGCTGGAGAGTTTCCTGGAGATTCGAGAGGATAATGGTCTAGGGATAGGTGGGAGGGGAGGTCTGGAAATGAAAGATTCGTCTGTTCCTCTCTTTCCATAGTTTCCATATAATTAAGCCTGGTAGGAGTTGCCAAGTTCTCTTAGGATAGGACTTTTGTAGGATCTGGGTCCCCAATCCCTGATTGTGTTGATGATGTTGTTGTTTGCTTGTTGGGTTCTTCTCAGGAGCTAGGTGGTCTGATTCTAGATTTCCTCACTAATTGGACAGTTGTTTAGGAGGTGATCCATGGTTTCTTCTTGCTGGTAACAGTGGTGGCATATGGAGGGACCTATGAAACCTTGTTTTTGAAGGTTGTCCCAGGTTATGATATTGTTCTAAATTAGAAGCCAAAGGAAAGTGGAGATTTTTGGATAGAATCTTGATTTCCATATTGTTGCCCAAATGTGATCTTTTTGAATATTTTGAAAATTTTCTTGTAGAGTATAGCCCTCTTTGAGTGTGAACTTCCCATGAGGAGTATGTCCCCATACGATAATGTCTAGGTCTGTGCTTACCCGTATTCACCTTTGGTTTGTTATTTGCCTCTAATGTTGCAAGTCGCAATCAATTGCCACTTGGAATTCCTGGTGGATTGATTTCCAACTTCGCCAAGGAGATTTGTTGGGGGTATTTGACCACAATTCTTCCACTTTGAGAGAGGATAGATCTTGAATGTGATTTTCGTAAGATTGTAGGTTGTCTTCAGTTTGAGGGGGTGGAAATTGTTGCCAGGAGTCTATCCATAATAGTGCATTTTGGCCATTACGAATTTCACAAAAAGCATGTTCTTGTATTAATGGTCGGTTTTTCCAGGCCGTGTTCCAAATGTTGGATCCCTTAGTTTTTTCCTGCATCCTAATGAGAAGAGCTTGATGTGTATTTGGGGAATATTTATGTTTTCATATTTTTTCCCAGAGCTCAGTCGGAGTTTTGATCCATCTCCACCATATCTTTGTGCCCATGGTGTTGTTTAATTTTCCAGGGTCCCTGAGGCCCAGACCTCCTAGAGATTTGGGCTTACAAACTTTGTCCCAACTAACTAAGGCCCATTATTTTTCCAGGTTGTGGCCATGCCATAGAAAGTTCCTTTGCAAATTCCTTATTTTTTTATGACAGATTGAGGGGCATCTAGGACTGAAAAGAGGTAGGCAGGAATAGCCTGAAGAATTAACTTTAAGAGAATGAGTCTGGTTTGGAGATTGAGGGATCGAAAGGTCCATTTTCTAAGTCAGTTGGATATAGAAAGGAGGAGAGAGTCCCAGGAAATGTTTCTGTCTGCCGAGTTGGAGAGAAGGAGTCCCAGGTATTGTGAGGGCAAAGAGAAGATGGGTATGTTCAATAGTTTTGATATGTGTTGTTGGATGGCTTCTATCGTATTAAAAAAGAAGAGTTGCAATTTGTCCATATTAAAGGTGGTTCTGGATGCTTCGCTGAATTCATTGAGAATGGATCTCAGTTTTTTATCTTCTTGCATTGTGGGGGTATTCAGAAGCATCGTATCATCAAATAATTGGTTGTGGGAGGTTGTCGGTTGTAACCTGTGTAGAGGGAGGCCTTGAAGCGATCCATTTTGAATTGAGGCTTTGATATATCAGCGTAGGCCTTCATCCATTATGACAAACAGGAAGGGGGAGAGAGGGTCACCTTGCCTTATACCTCTCGACGGGGAGAAGGGTTGGGAGGGGACTCTGTTAACAAGGATTGAGAAGAAAGTTGAGGATAGGAGGTTCATTGTCCAAGAGATCCATTCTTTGTTGAAACTGAAAGTTGTTAAGAGGGCTTTCATGGACTTCTAGCTTAATTTGTCAAAATCTTTTGACAAGTCTAGTTTTAGAAGCATATCTGGAGTACGGGTGATTTTGAGCGAGTGAATGATTTTGTGGACTAGGATGACACTGTCCATGATTTTCCTTCCTTTGATGTACCCTGATTTCTCCTTAGATATGATGAAGGGGATTATGGGCTTGAGTCGCAGGGATATGAACTTGGAGATGACTTTATAAAGCACATTGCATAACGCTATTGGCAGGAAGTTTTTCGGATTTGTCACCCTCTCTTCTTTGGGGATTGGGGTGAGAAAATTGGCATTTAGCGCTGGGAGAAATTTGCCTGAGCTGCGTGATTCCTCCACCAATTGCCACACTTCTTCCTTGAGCATTGGCCAACAGGAGTGGAAGAAGTCTTTAGTGAAACCATCTGGGCTTGGCGCTTTTCCTTTGGTGAGATCCTGGACAGCTTGATCCACCTCTGCTTCCATTATGGGTTTCATGAGAGTCACATTCTAATCCTGGGTAATGAGGGTTGGGATGTTTTGGGTTACCCACTCTACTTCCATGGTGCAGTCCACGAGTTGTTCTGAGAGGAGATCCTTGTAGAAGTCTATCATCTCGTGTGTTATTTCTTGATGAGTTAGCAGGGTGTTGCCCTGCTTATCTTCCAACTTCGTAATGTGGTTTATGAAGTGTCTATGAATCATGGAGCAGTGTAAGAATTTGGATTTTTTCTCACCCTCTTTGAGCCATTAGACCCGAGATTTCTATCTCCAGAGGATTTCCTCATGCTTGTATATTTCTTCCAGTTTCCTCTTGATTTCGTTCTCCTCCTACTGTTGTGTGACTATATGGCCAATTTGTATCATTTGCTCCTGAAAGTCCTCTAGTTTTTGTTCCATCATTTTCCTTTCTTGAAATATGTTCACAAAGACTTCTTTGTTCCATTTTCGAACCTCTTGTTTGAAGTGTTTTAGCTTTTGATGGAAGCAGCACATTTTGGTCCTCTTTTGGATCTTCGCATTGTTCCACCATTTTCGGGCTAGCTCCTAGAAGTTTGGGTGGGTGAGCTAGAATTTCTCAAATCTTAAGGGTTTGAACTTAGGGGTGGTTATTGTATCTATCTAAAGTTGAGAAGGCCAGTGGTCTGAACCCGCCTTCGAAACAATGTTGGAATCTACCATTGGACCTTCTAGCATAAGGGCTTATGAGATTAGCAAGTGGTCTATTATGCGGGCTATTTGTTGGTGTCCTAGTCATTTGTTGGTCCATGTGTAAGTACCATTTCCATTCTCTGTGTCGACCAGATTGGGTTCTTCTATTAGTTCCTGGAATTTTATGTTGTCTTCTTCCAGGCATTTTTTCCCTCCTCCTCTTTCCTCGAGTGTGAGGATCATATTGAAGTCTCCACCTACTATCCATCGTTTGTGCTCTGCTAGAGAGCCTAGGTATGCCAGGGTTTTAAGAAAGAGGTCCTTGTCTTGGAAATTTTGTGGGTGATATGCATTGGTAATCAACCCGTCTTTTCTTTAGCCAATAGCTCGGTAGTGATTTGTAAGGGTTCTTGGTGTGGAGAACCCTTGGTCTAAGATTACTGTGGCAGGGTTCTAGAGTATAGCTAATCCCCCTGTAGTGCCTTTCGAATCTAGGTGATAAAAGTTGTAATTTCTCCAAAAATTTTTGAGAATGTCTTCTGCTATTTTCCCCATGTATTTGGTTTCTTGTAGCATAAGAATATCAGGGTTTTCATCTTTTACACAGTTCCAGATAATCCTTTGTTTGGATCTCCCATTTAGACCTCTGATGTTCTAGGTGATGATCCTCATTATTGAATATTTGGTGGATGGGAGAAGAAGCTCTCTAAGAGCCTTTGTATCTTCCTCTAGTTGATCATGTAGTTCCCTACCTCTTTTATTAGCTAGTGCATTGATTTTCTCTCGCGACTTTTGTTTTCCTTAGGATTTCTCCGGGGATCTGGGTTTGGATCCACGTTGATGACAAGTCTAGAGGTGGCCCCTGCTGATGAGTAGAGGAAAACCTTATGGACTTTTCTAAGTTGATCTTCTGATACAGTTTGGAAGTCCTTCTTATTGAATGCTTCTTCTAGCCTATCTAGGTAAATATCAGCTAGGTCTTGCTCGTCCATTTCCATGATTGTGTCTTCTTCCCACTCTGGGCCTTTCCCTATATTTGGAGAAGCCTCGGAGTCTGCGTGGCTTCCTTGAACTGGGTGCTCCTGTGGCTATTGTTTTTCCTTGTTGTTAATGTTTCCTCTTTTCGTTGTTTGGTGTGGTTTTTCCACCTCTTCAACCTCTAGAAGTTGGTTAAGGGCTTCGAAGGAATTGGTGTTGGGTTTCTTTCTTCCATTGTTGTTGAGGGGTTTTTTCTGTGTTTGTATTTTGTGGTTATGAACCTGTGTGAACCCCCTCCTTTGGTTTCTCTTCGGCTTTCGGATTGGTGGGGCATTTAGGGGGAAATCTCTAAAGAGATGCCTATGTTCATGGAATTTTCGACAATTGAAGGGAATGTGTTCGTAGTCTATGGTCTGAGCCCATTTCTCGTCCTGGTATTCCAGGGTTACTGAACCTGGTAAATCTTTGTAGGTGTTCATATAAACACATATTCTTGCATAGGAGGTGTATTTTCTTTGTTTTGTAGCTTCTGAGGACTTAACATGTTTTCCCAGAGTATTGCAAATGCCCATTAAAATTGCTTCCAACCATAACTCTTGAGGAAGGGAGTAGAGACAAATCCATACTGGGGCATAGGTGAAATATTCTTTTTCGAGGAAAAAGCGGTCCGTCCAGAAGCGCAAGTAGAGACCTACTGAGTTGTAGAAGTATGGTCCTCCTTCGAAGATGCGATCCTTGTCTTCCAGGTTATAGTAAATGACTGTGAAGAACCCTTTGGATATTAGCTAAAGCTTGTAATCTCCTTTGGGATTCCACCAGGTCTTGATCCATCATGCAAGGTCCTTTTCCGAGGGCCAGAGACCCGGGAATTTTCCAATTAGAGCATGGTGTCTCAAAAAATGTGTGTGCTCCCCTATTCTGGTTTATTTTATGACGTATCTAGGTGCTACTGAAGCTTGAGGGATGCACTTTCCGGGTATCCAAACCCGAGCTGCTTTTGGATGCGATGATTCTGCATCCATGCTTTCTCCTTTTCTTCCATATGTCTCTTTTGGCAGATATTGTTCCCTTAAGTGCGACAGAGGTTCGAAGGACGGTCGACGAGCACAGAAGTTTTCTGGATCATTGGCTGCTATGTTGCGGTAAGAGGGGGTTTTCAGCCGCCCCCCCCGTCTACCTGAATTATGTTGTGTCAGTGGGAGCAACAGAGCTATGCATGCCAAGCGCGTACAGAGAGGGCCTACAGTGAATAGGGTGGGAGTCTGTTGATTGCATGAAACCCTAGTCGTTTCATAGTTTCTGCTTAGACCAAAAGTCTCAACGAAGAATGATTATCGGGTATATATATATATATATGTGTGTTTCATTTTATTATTATTATTTTAATACCTTATATTATATGAACATCCATTTCATATTGAACTTTTATATTAAACTATAGAATATCTTTTGAAGAAATTATTATCTTTTATAAAAATTAAAAACAATACTTAACACTTTATATATATATATATATATATATATATATATATATATATATATATATATATATATATTAAAAACAATGCTTAACACTTTATTTATTTATTTATATATATATATATATAGGAATGTTACAATCTTTTTTTTAGTATTTAAAACTATAAAATTCATACATAAATTATATTGTTAGCTTTACAATATACACATAAGCTACATATCATTATTAAAGAATGAGTTAATATCAAACATAAAATATTATAACAACGTGTATTTATATCTATGATAAAGAGGAGTATATTCATATCAAACCTATTACAACATAACACAAACTTAACATCACAAATTGAGGTTGTGTGGTCCTTCATATCCCTAAATTTCATCCAAAATATGTGTATATTTAGGAGATTTCATTATTCACAATGTGAATATAGACTAAGTTAATTATTTTTATTTAAGATTTACTTTATCTTTGATTTTATTAAATAATATAGAGGAATTAAAAATATTAAAATAATATAGTATATATTTAAGAGATTTCATTATTCACAATGTGAATATAGTACTAAGTTAATTATTTTTAATTAAGATTTACTTTAGCTTTGATTTTATTAAATATATAGATGAATTAAAAAAGATTAAATAATATGGTATTAATGTTAAAATATTAATTCTGCACATTTACATACTTAGAATATAATATTAAGTTAATTATTTTTAGTTAAGATTTATTTTATTTTTTATTTTATTAAATATATAAAGAAATTAAGAAAGATTAAGATAAGATACATTAAACTAATTTGTATTCATTTTTATTATTATAATTCATTTTTTCACTTTTATATTATAAATGTCAACTTTTTTTTCAGTTATTTTATTTTACAAATCTAATTTATATTTATAAAGTACATACTTTATATTGCAATAAAAATTTCAAGTATTTTAATGGATACAATAACTATGATGATACCTAATATACATTAAACCTATTAAAAAAATAATTAAAAATTAATGAAAATTAAACTTTAGGACTTTCCTTTGATGTCAGCTTCAGTTCGACGCGTCGAGTGCTTTGCCCCACAAGGCCCGGGGCAATCAAAATTGTTCCGATAGCACGTTTTGACCATGATTACCGATACAATTAGATGGGGTCTTGAAATAGACTTGGTTTGGAATTTCAAAATATATTCTCAAAGTGGGTAATGGAGCACTCTTTCCCTTATGAGAAGTATTATTTTAATGGCCTCCTCATCGTCTAAAGACAAATTGATTTAGATTATTAGTATTATAATACATTTAGTCACACAAATTATTTACTTAGCTTCGTAAATAAATAATACATGTAAATAAATAATCTAAAATATAATAATAATTAATTTAATGTAAATAAGATAATGATGATGATTAACTTTCAATAAGATTTAATTAGTCTATCTAACCTTAAAAATATAAGGGATTACTTGGAATTCTTTGTAATTTTATTTGTGTGTTCGAAATTGAAATTTAATCTAGGTATATGTTGCACATTCTAAGAGAAAATTGTTTTCATCTTCATCGTTTGTTCATCCCATAGTAGTATTTTGAGAATCTCATAGTAGTATTTTGAGAATCTACCA
The DNA here is from genome assembly GCA_032191745.1 of Picea mariana. Classification (NCBI taxonomy): domain Eukaryota; kingdom Viridiplantae; phylum Streptophyta; class Pinopsida; order Pinales; family Pinaceae; genus Picea; species Picea mariana. The sequence goes on from JASDQU010102715.1 coordinate 147,216, forward strand.
ACACAACACTCAGTACATAGATCCAATGGTGCAAAGCGACGAGTTTTTCATTGTTAGGAAAGGTTAAATTCTCGTGAGGGCTTTACCTGGAGCCATGGGGGCACCTTGAGGTCATGGTCGAACATGTGGTTGCACCCATAGATACTATATTAAATGGTATTGTGACCCATGCACGCATATGTGGATTAAAGTTGTCCTTCAATTTTTTTATGGGGGGTGGATATCGTGGGTCTGTGGCTAGGATTTCCCTGGCCACATACCCCTCGCTTGGTTTTTTCCTTAAGTTCGCGTGGAGATTGATCTTTGTCTTTGATCTTGGAGTTTGCCCTCTGATAGCCTTTGCTTACGTAGTCACTATCTCCTCGGCTCTTTTTCCTGTTGGGGCGACTTTCTTAGTTTTTTTGTTTTGTTTTGTTTTTTTCGGTTGGGAGTTTTTTATCTAAGGCCTCTGCTTGTGCGGATTGGGCTCTATTTTCTGGAAGAGATGATCTTCTTGAAGGTGGCCATGTCTCATATTTTACCCTTCTACTTGGCATGTTTTCCTATTGAGGTTTATTCTCCGGGCCTATTTTCTCTGTGCGACGTTCTTGATCTTTGGCTTCTGTGGATCGGGCATTTTTTCTTGGATGAGTCAGGTTATTTGATGGTGGGCGTGGATCATACTTCCAAGATCGCTCTTTACTTGCCCAAATCAGTTATTCCTTTTGGTAGCGGTGCCTCTGGGTGCTTGCATCCTCCATATCACAGATCATACTTACTGAGTGCGCAAATCTGGGTTTTTCTTGGTGATTGGTCCTTTCGCTCTGTTTTGTTCCTGGTTTGCGGTTCCTCTCTCTGGCCTCTTTGGTTTGTTCAAGGTTTGATGTATGCTCATATTTGGCTCCCATTGGTAATTGTCGATGGTTTTCTCACCTATTTGACAAGGGTTAGTGCCAAAGCTTTGAGGTCCTATCCTTGGGCGTGTGATGTTTGTATAGTGACACTTTCAGGTCCTTTGAGAGGGCATGCAGCTTCTGGTCTTTCCTTTTTTGGTTGAGGTTTTCATCGATGTTGCTTCTATCTCGTCTATTGTTGTGAGGGTTACATACCTCTCTAACCTGCTGCATCCTGCCACCAGGGTTAAATTGTTGGGATTTCTTTTTTTGGGGTTATTCTGTGGCAGGACTTCTTGGCCCAGATTTTGCGGCCTATTTGGGGTTTCCTCCCAATTTATGTATTTATATATACTTTGTGGCTTACTAGCCAGCGTTTTTGTCCCTTTGGGAACTTTCTACCCATTATTGGGTCATGCTTAAGGCACCTACATAATGTAATTTGGTTCTCTTCGGATGAATAGAAATACGTTTTTTTTCATGGAAAAAAAACAGAGAGTACATAGAGATATTTTTATCTTTTAAATTAGGGTTTATTACCTCTTTATAATATCTTAATTTTCTTTTTCCCTCTAATTGTTTATTGACACTACATTTTTTCCTTAGATTTTGATGTAATAATACTTTTAATATTATCCTTACTATGTAATATGTATGCTCATTTATTCCTCGATGGTTTAGCTAAATCTGGGAATCATTATGTCATGCCCACTTGAGCCAAAGTTGGTTTTGGATGTAGTTTGAATCTTTTAGGAATCATGTTGTCTTCCATGTTTAACTTGTTCTTATACAATACACACCCGGTCATAGTTGTGCTCTCAATGGGGGAAAGGCTTTCTTTTGTGAAGAGGATACAATACATTGTATTTCCTTTAATTTTGAGATTATAGGTTATAAAATTATTTTTGATCTTCTCTATCTTTCTATAGTACTCTCTAGAGATACTGCATCCCCAAAATTCACATTCATATACAATAATAGGAGTAAAGAGAGTCTCAAAGAGGATTTTTTTCTTATCCCTTATCCAAAGATCCACCAACTTACAATTGTTTTCAAGCCATAATAAGCTTTCCAGCCTCCATTTATCCTTTTCTCAATGCTATAATCCTAGTATGAAGGCACTTCCTCCAATTTGTTATTTTCATATACAAAATTATCATAGGTGATCTTATTGGATTTAATTATCATGAAATTTTGTTTTCTATATTAACACTCATACCCATATTGGAGCAGAATTTTTTGAGGATTATTAGCTTCTTGATAAGATTGTGGGAACTCCTCTCAATAAAAACCATATCATTAGTGTAAAGAAGAAGAATGATGACTATACCATAGTGCTAGCGGGAAAACCCCCCTATAACTATACCAGGGTTCTAAGTATACACAGAGAAATGACTCCCTAAAAGTCAATCTAATTCCTACACTACCCCAAACATTCCACACAGATGAACTAAAAATGATAGAAGAGTAATTCGGGGATAGTACCTTTGATCCAAACATTTGATGATGACTTCCTCGATCTTGGTTGCTTCCTTGGACGTTGGTCTCCTCCCAAAGATGACCTGCATCCACTCTTAGGCAAACAATGCTACCAATATTCTACCTCTATTCATTAATTAGGGTTACATATAACTCATTTTGGATAAACCAAATAAAATACATAAAGATATCATTTGGGAGAGGGAAACAAATTCTTTTATTCAATATTCAAAGATTGGAAATTACAAGTTTTGCAGGCCGACGCTTCGTGAACCTGGTTCGAGCTCCTCTTAACTTTGCTCCAAGTGCACCTTCAAAATTCCTTCTCTCACAATCTGTTGATCACTTCAATGGAAGGGAAGGGATTGTATGGGAGAAAAGGGCTAGAGAGGGAATGTTGAGGCAAGAACTCAAAAAAGGTTGCAAGTACTTGGGAAAGGAGGGAAAGGGAATTCCAACAGAGTTTCATCGTTCTAATGCTTGATTATGGAATGAGACCCCAAGACCTCCTTTTATATTAAAACGGGATAGTTATTTGGTTTGGGTACAGAATATAGTAGGTGAAATGGTTGGGAAACCTCCAATAGCCCATTAATTCCACCGAATTCCTTACAACTTTTTAATTTTTTCAACTTTTGAAGGTATACGTGGGTTGTTTAGTGTGCATATAGAATATGTAAGTGGGTTTTTTAGCATGAAAAAAGTGTATGTATGTGGTCAGTAGTGAAATAGGACGTGTACATGCTCTAAAAAATGTTTTTTAAATAGATCTCCTCAACAATGATTTGGAAAATTATGTAAGTAGGAAGGCCAATTCCATGTATACATAGTTAGGGAATTTTAGGGCTATAACATATGCCCCCTAATGTATGAGGTCAGAAGAGAAATTGATGGCCGAAATACATTACAATATCTTTACCAACACAAAGTTGAGTGAGCCCGGGACCATATTTCGGGAGGTGCCATCTGCAAAACAACAATTGTCTCTCCAAGGTGGGTATACCCATGCTCGAGATGAACTAAATCATGGTTTCTAATAAATTACATTGTATATCCATGTCATACAAATGTATAAAGTGTGGTCGTGAGCAATACACAGGGGATCTACATCCCAAAATCAGTCAAAGATATATAAGTACAATATGCATCTTCAAGAAGCTAGTGACGCCTATGGCAGGAGATGAAGACTTCATAGCTCGAGAAACAACTTCAATATCTTCAACAGCTCAGGTAGGAGAACAATAAGAGTGTAAGACTCACTACCCTGAGGTCTTTGACAAGCCGTTGGGAAAATATTGGAGGATCTCGGTGATCATGCAAACAACTTCGTCGATTTCGAATCTGGACTTGACTGGACTCAGGGGATGGCCAACTCATGAAATTCAAGAGACAAACTGCAAAAAGTTTGAATCAGGTTGGATAAAACTTCCCTTGGACAAAATCATGAAAGATGATCAGACTCGGGCAGCATAACATTGACATAAGTCTAAGATGCAGGAAGCATCACAAAATCTCCATATGTTTGGAAGAGTAAGAAAACGAAGGAGGACACAACTCTATGTAGCGAGAACAACTTCCTAAGGCCATACTAGATCCCAATGCTTGACGAACAAATGGAAGGATGTGCTTTGTCCAAGGGCGACTATCTTTGTTGCCAAAAAAATAATGTATATTTCCCATCCCCTCTTTTTGGAATATTTGAATTTTTTTGTCTTTTCCAATTTTTCAACGAGCTTGAAAAAGAATACAATAATGCTACGTTAACAAGGAGGAATGAGTGTCGTGAGAATTCAAACTAGTTCTAAGTGCATGGAACATACTGATGTTCAAGGCAAGTATACATGTGTAGGATAAGGACACTTGGGGAAAATTCCTCCATGGATCAAGGTGTCAGATCGTAGAGGCAACAAGTGTTGCAAGTCTTGCGTATAAGGAATGCTTTAAAGGTTTAGTTGAGAGAAACATGGAGTTGGCATTAGGCCAAAGATGCAAAGATGAGACCCACAATGTGATTAATCATGACACAACAAGACTCCTTCCATGTAAATTTTACGATCCCAGAGAAGGTAAGCTCGGTGCTTTTTTCATGCTTAGAGAGTCTGAAAAAACACTAAAAGAAGACTCCAGGAAGTACCTTTTTTGCAATTATTTTAATCATCTCGAAAAAGTGGTAAACTTGCACTAAAAGGACGTCTTTTCAAAACTGTTTTAATGAGTGTGGCAAAGACAATATCACTCAGCTATCTTTTCAATCTTAAGGAATCTGAAAAAAATCTTAACTATGGACTCATATCCTTTTTCTGAGTTTAGTCTCCTTAGCCCGAAAAAGTATAAAATTAACTGAGGAGAAATCTCCCAACGAGACGAATCTCCTGAGGCGTACATTTTTCCGCTATAATCTACTCATTGGAAAAAGGGTTAAAATCATGCCAAGTAGATGTTCTTCTGGACCAATTTAACGAGCGTGAAGGAACAAGGTCACTCGACAATATTTTTAATTTTAGGGAGTCTGAAAAGATCTTAACTATGGACTCTGGGGGGTTCCTTTTTCACAAGTAATCTCCAAGACCCAAAAAAGGTGATAAACCAAAACCAAGGAGAATGTTTCTTTTCAAAAATTTACTCCCTCGGGCCCGAAAAAGGGTTAAAATTATGCCTGAGAATACTCTTCTAGCGAACCGAAGTTCCTAGAGCATACCTTTATTCGTAAAATTAGCCATTCGGACCGAAAAAAGGAGTAAACTACCATCGGAAAGATGTGCCTTCAAATTTGAGTTTGGCGAGCGTGAAGGGCAACAAGATTGCTTGGAAATATTTTCAATTTTAGAGAGTCTGAAAAGGGCTTAAAGAAAACTCCAAGGGGCTACTTTTCTCAAGTAATCCAAACAAGATCGAAAAGAATAAATACAATCGCATTGGATGTTTCTTTCAAATTTTAAAGCAAGCTTGAAAGACAAAAAAACATGTTCATTAGGGATTCCTTGAGGATAAGGCCAAGAATGATGATTAGGAAGAAAAATGAGGCTTAAAAATGTAATCATGACGGGACTAACAAGGACTCACAAGCCTATAGTCAAAACTGACAGCATGGATGCCAAAATGAAGCAAAGGATCTACCCAGGGAATCCACGTAGAGGTAGTCTCTACCACCTAATTACGACACTTCTAAATAAGCAAATAAGGTTATGTGTTGCACTTCAGTGGGGTTGATCCTATGGCAAACCGAAAAAGACAACAAGATGCAGAAAGTTGGGAGTGAAGACCTAACTTATATGCAAAAGTTGGAAAAAATGACTTTTACCAAAGGATGACGAAAATGTAACCAATCCCAAAAATAATCACCAAAGAAAAGTACCCAAATGACTAATAGATAACTCTAAAGTGAACTCGAGTAGTCACTGTGCCAGAAAAAGTGAAAAGGGGGACCAAAAAAGGGAAAAGAAGGCCAAAAGAGTCTATAAATAGAAGTGGACAACTCATTTTCACCATTTCAAATTGGAAATTAACAAAAAAGTCGAAAAACCCCTTCGTCAAAAGAGTGAATTACGGGAGCTACAGTGGACAAAAACCCCCTCTACTTGGACCAAGTAAGTATAAAAACCCTCCTCTTACATTTCAATTCTTCCATTTTATTTAGTCTTGAGTTTGGGAAGTGTGCGCCCTTGTAAAAGGGTCGCTCCTGCATGTACGTGGGTTGTCCAAGGTCAGCTCGCGTATGTACGTAGGAAGAGTAATAAACATCTTGTGTACATATGCGACTGTGTAGTAAAAAACCTGTCTACACCTACTTTGTATTGAAAAAATGAAACACAAGTATCAATCCCTCTCCAACTTTTGTATGTGATAGGATGTATGTTCATTGGAGGGGAATAGAGCATGAGGAGCTGGATATCTTGGTCGAGGAGGACCCTATGTCTATCGCCTCACTAAAACAGTGTGTCTTATGGAAATTCATCAAGTGTCTGTTCATGAGGTCACAACCAAGGTTGCTTAATGCTCTTGTGGAGTATTAGCATCCTGACATAGAAACTTTCATGTTGGAGGGTCAATCACTGACCCCAACTACAGGGGATATTTACTTCCTGACCAGCCTCTCAATATGAGGGGAACCGGTCAACTTGAGGACCTTTCCTTCGGTTTCATTCAACAACGAGGACTACATCAGCATGTATTGTGAGGTTGGTACTAAGAAAGTGGGATCTCAAGTGTCGATTCATAAGATCACCAGCCTCTCTCTATGAGTGATTCTACTCATGATCGCGCAGATTAATGGATCCACAACACTCCATCAGGCCTCTCGTACACATATGCACTATGTAATTCAGTGTTTAGATGAGACAATATTTGACTAGAATACTACCATGTTAATATGCATGAAGAGACAACTCAAAGAGTGTCATAGGCATAGCAACAAGAACTTCGGGTTTGGTACCATCTTATGTTCCTTCTTCTTTGAGATGGTTCCCAGTCTCAATCCTAGAGAGAAAGTACGGGGGCATATAGCCTCCTTCCCAGTAGTGAGTAGGTGGGCGGTTTTACTGCCTAGACATGGTGGAGGAAGGATTGTAGAGGCCTTCAACGACAAATTCTTCGACTAGTGAGCATGTCAGATCCTAGTCATATAGGATTATCCCTATGTAGGGATAAGCTTCCTTAGAGATCTAGACATGCCTGTGCCCCCTGGTGAGGAGGGTGGCGAGATAGGTAACATATATTTTTTAAGTTATTAAATTTTTAATTTATATATATATATATATATATATATATATATATATATATANGTGCATGCCTAAGTACTTACTTGTGAATCAGTTATGTGCAGATGTGGGACTTGTTCAACTGAAAAAATTCACCCATACTAGGCATCGTCCTAGACTAGAGGCAGGACCAAAAACAGTAGGAGGACCCCTAGCTAGAGAAGTTGACAGAGTCCTACGACAAGTGGATAGAAACCTCACTGCTCTCACTCGTGCATTTCCTATGGCTGAAATTGAGGATCTCCCCCCAACGATGCAGCCACATGTAGTAGGGGTTCCTTGGACCTGGGTCCAGTTATTCCATCTTCTTGTGAACATCGTTTTTCACTACAGTAGGACCAATAGACCTAGACCTTATATAGTGTCGTACCACTTACGTGCCAAGAAAACTTTTTGTACTATGTATTAGGAGGGCTTAAGCCTGACAATGTATACCAATGAATTTTGAGTATTTCATTCCCACTTTTGTACTCATGACACTATTTTTGACATATATATATATATATATACACACACATACATTTTTTTGTTTTATGGATAAAAATTTTACAAATGTATTTACATGTGTATGTGTGTGCTTTTCTTTTACATGTGAGCAAAATGCCAATCTAAAATTTAATTAGCTAGAGTATCAGTCGTAGATGGGCGGGATGATCAGATCTCATACAAGAATGTGATGTTAGATCATCAAGGTATGCCTCGACTATGTGTTTGAGGTCGTGAAAAGCGAACGACATGGCCCGCTGAAAGGTAGCTCCAACATTCTTTAGGAAAAATGACATCTTTCGATACATGAAGGTACCCCAAGGACAAATAAAAGTTTTTTTTTGTTGGTCCTCGGGTTTGATTTGAATATGATTATATCTTGAAAAACCATCCAGGAAATAAAAAACTTCACAACCCGCAGACTCATTAACAATCTGATCAATAAACAGGGTTGTAAAATTGTCTTTCGGGTAGGCTTTGTTCAAATCACATAAATCCATACAAAAATTAATCATGCCCCTTTTCTTGTTGACAGGAACTGGTTTGATACCCATTCCGTCAATTGTATGGGGTAGATAAAACCATCTTTGAGAAATTTCTCTACTTTTGCCTTGATCATTGCTGCTTTTTTAGGATTGACCGAACGAAGCTTCTGTCGGACCAGTTTGACATCGAGATAATTCATGATTTCATATTTGATGATTCGTGGGTTGATACCCGACATCTCCCCATAAGACCAAGCAAAAATGTCGCGAAAATCCTTGAATAACTCAATGTAAATTTTAATCTCTTCGGGGGAGCAATCCTCTTTGACAAAAACATTATCCACAACACCAGGGGTTATGGAGATATCGATAGGAATAGTTGCAACAATTATTGCCATGTTACCCTCAGCGTAAACTTTGTGCATAGCCAGACGATTGATAGGACAAGGGCTATCTCCATTCACAGTCAAAAGAAAATCTTCCACCTTGATTCTCCTAAGATCAAGAAGAAAATAAGATCTATGATGAAGAGTCATCCCAAGGTCTATCAGGACTAGTCATTTCCTCTAGAATCACCTCGTCATAGGAAAATACCAAGTCTAAAGGATCTTGAATAGTGAGAGAGTCCTAAGCCAAAATAGGCTCAAGAACTAGATCTAGCTTCTATGAGGGAGCTGGATCGGGGTTGACTGAGGCTTGCTGAACAATGTTGTACACAACCTCAACCGCAGATAATGGCATGGCCATGCCAAGGTTCCCTATCACTTCTATTGAAGCTGATATGGAAGGTAAAGTCCACAGGTCGTGAAAGTAGCTCATTTTAAAAGATGACATTTGAAAGATTGCATCCCTCGATTGGTCAGGAACAACCGATATAAACTTTACATCGTTGGAAGGTGGCATATCATCAAAGGTTCCCATCAATGATGGAAATAAACTGGAACCTAAGTTAACAGTTCCAGGTTGCGGGTTATCAATCATCGGGATCATGGAAGCCCCCGATGAAGGGTCAAAACGAGAGAAGGAAAATTGGTCGATGGTTACAATTCGACCCTCGTGTGGAAATCACAAGACCCGAAAAACTGTGGCAACCATCGCATGAATCACATAGGTCCAACTTTGTCCTAACAAAATATTGTAGTCAAGAGGTGCATCGACTACTTCAACTTTGATGCACACAATTTTACCTCCTAACTGCATGGGGAAAGAAGGAATTATTCTGTGTGTTGTAAATGACTGACCATAAAAATCCATAAGAAACACAGGCGACGTAGACAACTTAGGTTGGTCAATGGCCTTCCAAAATTCCAACTACATTACGCAAGTCGATGCACCCTCATCAACCACTGTATGAAAAATATTCCATGTCAACAATTTCATGGTGTATGCCACTACTATCTGACAGACGACGTGGTGAGGAAGATGAGGTTTAAGGTCGGTTGGATTGAAAAATATCGTTCCTAGGTTACTAGTCTTTGTCGCTCCCAACACGGATAACAGATATTTTCTCTATGAGGGGTAACTCTAGAGAACCTCTAGAGAAAACATCGCATAATGGATCTATGTTAGATCCTCCATGACGAAGTATTTCTGAGAGGCCCTCGCGTTTGGATTATGGGAAGCCTTCTTATATGCACCTTTAGGGATGTGATTCATTGTTTCTCCCACTATCTTCTCAATTTGGAGAGGATTCAATGGTTAGTGGCCTCCTTTCCCTTATTGACAGATTCCAGTGTTCTGTAGTAATGATTCCTGGTGGATAAATGAGCATCAGTGTTCATCATGTAAATGTTCGTGGCCGGGTTGTTAGGAGTAGGTGCGGGGGGGCCTGACTACCCCCAACCACGCTTGTGGATGCGGAAACCTGAGCCATATTTTTCCCTTGTGGAAAAGGGGTTTTCAACACAAAAGGTTGTTTTTGTGATAGTATTTTTTGGGCTTCTACAAGCCGAGGGCATAGGTGAGTCGGGTGGTATTTCGTGCAAAGATTACATGGATACTTCGACTTCATCTTAGTTTACCCCCCTCCAACATTGTTAGGAACCTTTTTATCCACTTTACCCTTTTTGTTTATTTCTTTGTTCTTTCCCTCGGTCTGTTGGTTGGCCTTGGGAGTCGTTGACTACACATTGTGTACATCTGACGTCTAGGTAGAGAGGATATTTGAACTAGGATTCTGGTTGGCCACAGTCTGTTGTATCGACAATTGTTGCAATTGATTCGACAATAGATATGAAAACTTTATTTGTATTGAGCCCACTAAGCCATCAGCGTGGGGCCCATACTTTTGTTTGGCCTTATTGAGAATAGATCATTGCATGTTGAGTATGATCTTGTAGAGCATTCTAGACTTAGAGTAAATTAGGTCTAGTTGTTAGGGCCTCATAATAGCATCTTCCTCAAAAAATACCCCAATTTTTGCTACGTCTTTGGACACACAAGGAACCAAAGACTTCAAGAACCACTCAAGAAAGAAAGTAGGAGGGGCCTTGACCTTAATCAAGCTCTTTCTTCATTTCCATTCTTGGATATGATCAGAGATATGTTCAACCTTGGTTTTCTTGAAGTTGGCCAACAATTCAGTTTTGGCATCGTATCTCACTGGTAACTGGAAATGGTTCAATAAAACCATCACCAGGTCATTAAAGTAAGAGTACCTCGAGCCGTCGATCTCGATATGCCACTTCGCAACAACCCCTATAAGAGTGCTTTGAAAAAGGTGCAACTGAAAAGAGTCATATTTCAATGAGTTTGACAAGCACCACAAGTGAAAGGTAGTCACATGATCACCTGGATTCTCACTAGGCTTTCCCTCAAATTTCAGAATATCCGAAGGAAACTTAGTCAGCATGGGGGGCCAATGCGGATTGTGATAGATCTAGTCATTCAGTAATCTCGACAATTTTGGCAAATGTAGGGTTTCTAGAAAGGGTAGTTTTGGTTGTGGATTATTTACAGAAAAAGAGGGTCCTAGATTTTGATGCGGCACCTAATTCAACCTTTCTGCAGTTTGTCTCCTGACTTTTATGATTTGGCCATCTCGTGAGTCCATTCAAGTCTAGATTCRAAATCAACGAAGTTCTCTGCCTGATCACCAAGATCCTCCAGTATTTTCTTGATGGCTTGTCGAAGACCTCAGGGTAGTGAGTCTTACACTCTTATTGTGCTCCTACCTAAGTTGTTGAATATCTTGAAGTTGTTTCTCGAGCTATGAAGTCTTCATCTCCTGCCGCAAGAATCACTAGCTTCTTGAAGATGCATATTGTACTTATATATCTTCGGCTCATTTTGAGATGTAGATCCATTGTGTATTACTCGCGGCTACAATTTATACATTTATATGACATGGATTTGCAATGTACTTGATTGGAAGCCATGATTTAGTTCATCAAGAGCATGGGTATTCCCACCTCGGAGAGACCATTGTTGTTTCGCAGATGGCACCTCCCGAACTCTGGTCCCGGGCTCACTCTACTCTGTGATGGTAGAAATATTGTAATTTATTTTGGCCATCCGTTTCTCTTCTGACCTCATACATTAGGGGTCATCTGTTATAGCCCTAAATTACCTAACTATGCATACATGGCATTCCTACTTGCATAACTTCCTACTTGCATAATTTGCCAAATCATTGTTGAAGAGCTCTATTTAAAAAACCATTTTTTGGAGCATGTACGTGTCCTATTTCACTACTGCCCGCATACATATGCTTGTTTCATGCTATACATCCTGCGTACATACGCTATCTTCACACTAAACAACCCATGTATACCTTCAAAAGCACAGCATTATCTGGTGTCAAGCAGCACACTGGCCCTCTCATTTGCCAGCTCCCACATATACGACTCTTGTATCAGTCCCATGTGCAGGCTCGTTTCCATTCAATCAGTTGAGTGACTCATTCCCYAGCCTCCTTTGTCAGGCAAGCAATTCTTCCTTACCAATGAATGTGCTTCTGGCATAGTGAATGACCAACTAGTTAGGCGTCCATCCTTTACTAGGGGCATCCACCCAACCTTGTTTCTCTCTCATTTACACTGATTGCTATATGTGTTAGAAATTTTCAAAAATAAAAAGTTGCAAGGAATTTGGTGGAATTAATGGGCTATTGGAGGTTTCCCAACCATTTCACCTGCTATAGCCCATCACGAAATCGAATAAATATCTATTTTTCATATAAAAGGAGGTCTTGGGGTCTCATTCCACAATCAAGCATTAGAACGGTGAAACTCTACCCAAATTCCCTTTCCCTCCTTGCCCAAGTACTTGCAACCCTTTTTGAGTTATTTCCTTGGCATTGATTTGGAAAAGCATGCAAGTAGGAAGGTCAATTCCATGTATGCATAGTTAGGGAATTTTAGGGCTATAACACGGAGATTTGGGCTAACACAACTAGCTTCTTCCAAAAAATCTTCTAATTTGTCAATGTATATGCCAAAAAGGCTAGGGGACAAGGGACAACCTTCCTTTACTCCAATATTGTAGTTAATTTCTTCTCACCATCCCTCAATATTCCTAAACTTGGAAATAACGTTCTCATACAACCTTATTGCAACAACCCTCAACTTGAAAGACAATTTTATCTCTTTCAACCTATCTCAAAGGTTTGTCCCATTCACTATATCAAAATATTTTCTAGATTCAACAAAATGACATATGATATCGATGATATTGTTTTGGCACTCTTCTATAATGATCGTAAGTGTAACAAGGTGCTTCAAAATTGAATGATATCTCCTAAATCCGACCTTGCCTTTAACTCTTTTTTCCTGGCTTTCTTGCCATAAGCTATTCTTCTTTTCCAAAATAATTTCGCACAACTTGGATGAAATGGGGCTAATCATAATGGTCATATAATTAGAGGGAATGCTTTTGTCACCACTTTTAAAAATATGTACAATGAGGCTTTGTGTCCATGGTTTAGGGAACCCTGTTTGACTATTGAATTGAAGAGCTTATGTATGTGAGGGATGAGGTAGGCCCTCTAATTTAAAAAATTTCATCTTGGTAGCCTTCAATTTCCTTATCTTTCCCATTTTCAATCCGCTTAACCTGAACTCTATGTCTTCCATAGAAAAAAGTGCAGCTTTTGTATGAACATTTGGAATTGTGTCCATGGCATTGGGGAATTCATAAAGACTTTTAAGGTAGGAATTTTAGTCCTTCAAGAGAATCATAATATTTTCTTTAGCATTATTGACGCAGCCGCACCCGCAAGCACGCCCGCTCACACAGGATCTTTTTCTTCTCACGGCCCGAAGAACTCAAACGTTCTTCTAATTCCCTATCGGGAATTTTGCTCCCACAGATCTTCCCGCACGATTCCCCTCTCTTTACTTATCGGGAAATCGGAACTCGCAACTTCACAAGTTTAGTGGTC
>JASDQU010102715.1:167332-177840 GCA_032191745.1 Picea mariana
CGCCTTCAGCGTCTTCTACCTCAACATCCCGCCTCTGCGCCTTGGTGATGTGAGCTTCTCCGACATCCTTCTTTTTTTCTGGACACTCGTAAGACTTGTGCCCATTCTTTCCACATGTGAAGCATGTGATGCCTCCACCTCGACCTCTTCCTCTACCTCGAGTACGAGGAAAAGTGTTGTTGTCAGCATAATCTCCCCTCTGCTCATTATGTTGCCCTCTCTGTTCAACATACGGCCCCCGCTGTGAGGTTCCACCTCTCTCAACTTTACCCCGAGGTTTCTTCCATTCCTCCTTGGGCTTCTAGTATTTGTCCTGGGCAACTGCTTTGCCTCTGGGCTGACTTCTGCCTCGGCCCCTCTGACTTTGCTTACGGCTCAGCTTCTCCTCAGCTTTCAGAGCCATCTGATAAGCATCCTCCACCGTCCTGATGGTTACCATGCTCATCTCGTCCTGGATATCATATCTCAGGTCATTCAAATACCTGGAAACCTTCTCATCATCACTCTCCCGATGACCTACACTGATATTCAGTCGATAGAATTCCTCCATGTATTCTTTCACTATCATCAGCTTCTATCTCAGGTTCTGTATCCTCCTGAACAGAGTAATTTGATAATCTCTGGGGATGAACTTCACTTTCATCTTCGCGATCATCCTGTCCCAACTCTTGATTTTCTGCTTGCCCTTGCAGCGTCTGTCAGCTTGTAGCTCATCCCACCACAATGCTACATGTCCCTTCAAGCGCGTAACAACATGCTTGACCTTCTTATCTTCTTCGATATATTCATAATCGAAGTATGTATCCAGAGCTCTAATCCAATCTAGAAGCTCCTCTGCATCCAAGTTTCCCTCGTAAACTGGAATGTCCATCTTTGCTCTTGCACCCATCCTAGCAATAGCTTTGATCAAACGCTCATTTGATGCATCTTTGACTGCAACTTCCTCTTCTCGTTCAGCCTCAATCTCGCTCTCGGAATCACTGAGATCCCCTGCACTAGCTGTGCATCTTTGCGTTGTCTCCATGTCCTCGAGTCTTGCCCAGAGATCACACATTTGTCTCTCCATCTCTGGATTGGTTACTTGCCTGCCTCTTCTTCACACCTCCCTATCCTCTGGATCAGGTGATTGCCTTTCTCTCCTCGACGGCATGGTGAATTCTCTTTTTTCTCTGCTACAAAGAGAAAAGAAATTTTCTCGCTCTGATACCACTCTGATACCACCCTGACGCAGTGGAGAAACAATTGAAACTCATTCCTTCACCCTCTCAGACTTCAATTCATACATGAAATCATATACACAGCATATAAAAGAAAATGTATGACAGGAAGCAAACATCAATTGAGCATATCAACATCAAACACACATAGAACAACACAAACCATGAATTTGAATCAGAACTCTTCTATTAATTCAAATATCAATACATGGGTGTTCTTTACACAGCTCTCTGCTTCTCCTATGCTCCAGATGCTTTTGAATTATGTTACAATACACAATGAGGGTGTCTATATCTATTTTCCCTCCTTCTTTCTAAAATTGTCTAGTCTAGATTTAAAATCCTATCTACCTGCATTAACTATATTAAATGCCTCCTATCTACTAAGGACGAGAGCTTAAAGGCTCAAGGTCCATTACAATATACAAGTGCGCCTTTTCTTAATGGCTCATTTAATATTTGCGCAACAATTCCAAAGTGTTTTCAAAATTTGTGCTGGCTTGTCCAGCTGTCCTCCGCTTCCGCGCTGGCTCGTTTGATGTGTGGGCGATGCTCCTGCATCAATTATGAATTAGAATTTTTTTCCATAAATTCTTAGGATCAAGCTTAGATATGAGTAAAAGTCTCTCTTGATTTCTATTTAGATAGTATCTTTCTTTCCTTCTAATTATGGATTTGTATGCATTTGTCTTATCATGTTTTAAGGACTCATTAGAAGCATCCCTAATGGATTTCCTAGCAATTTTACATTAGTTATCATCTAAAGGGTTGATTTCTCTATTATTATTTTTACATGACACCTCAAAAGAGAACTTGTTAATCGAAATGGAAAGAGATATTGTAAAATTATGATAGAGATCTTCCATGTTGTCCTTATAAATTAAGAGATTCAATTTACTATTTGAATCCTTTAAGAAATATCAACTTTACTATTGTCAAAAAACAAGTATCTTTAAATAATCATATATGAACATTATATTAAGAGTGTACATGTTCATATTTAATTGTATAAACATATTCAATCTCAACCACTAAACCACAATGACATATATAAATCAATATATATATATATATATATAGGTTTAGTAATTATTATTACTAAAATGACTACATAATCCAATTTGGACATATATAAAAACAAATTGTCCAACCTTAGATTTGAATAAATTCTATGTTAGTGTGGGGTTTCTTTGAATATGAAAAAAAATGTAATTTATATATAGTTGTGGATTAGTGATTGAGATTCGATATGATTACACAATCAAACTTCGACAAATGTAAATCTCTTTATTGTTCCCTTCCCCAAGTTTGACTAAGTTCTATGTTAAGGTGGGGTTTCCCATGTTTTCCCTAGCTTTAAATTAAGGTAGGTCTTTCCAAAGTTTAAAAAAAAAATCGACATTAAAGTAAAGTTTCATATAATCATTATTTGAAAAAATCGTAAGAAAGAATGATGAACCAAATAACATTAAAATATAAAGGTGGTTCAAAGTAATGGTACTATAATGTGTAACAATTAGTGAACCTTTTAGTAGACCAGAGGAAAAACAATATGAAGTTATAATTTTTTTCTTATATAAAAGAAAAGATAAAGAAGAATATCATGTACAAGTAACAACTACAATAGAGTCCATATAATCTCTAAAAATATTTTGATATTAAAGCATTAAACATTTCCAATATTAAAACATTAAACATTTCCAAAACTTTGTTGTGTAAAACACTATCCATTAATTTGAGTAATCATAAATACTCATTACATTTCCAAAAATATGTTCCACAACTTTGTCGTGTAAAACACTATCCATTAATTTGAGTAATCATAAATGCTCATTACATTTCCAAAAATATGTTCCATAGTTTATCATTTCTAATAACATGGTAGATAAATTTTCATAGGTGTTATGCATGGAACTTGAACATGAGAAGTGTATTGTCCACTTCAAGTTATTTGGAAAAGTTGAGATTCACAATTTTGGTTACATAAACCAATGTTAATATGGCTATGTGTTAATATCATATAGGAACTTCTAACATCCTTTTCACTTCAGGCCTCTTCAAGTGATTATTGGGTTAAATTGAGTATGTAATTGTGCTACTTCCAATATCTCCCCGAGTTCAACTTTGTTGTAATTAGTTTTAATATATTTATGTATCATGAGGTCAAGACTACTCTCATAATGTATTTTTTATATAACATACAAGTAGTATAAGATGAACACACAAATTAAGAGTATATTCTTCTCTTTAATTGCTCTTCTTTGTATCGATGATATCATGTAGTATTGGATTGTACTAACTTAATGAAGCATCACTTGTTTTTGGTTTTTTTCCCAACTAAAATATAAATCCTCTTGTCTAATAATGAGTTCCATCAATATCCTTGTATGGGATGTTGGGGTGAAAAACCCGGGGACACTCATCCTTGAGGATGTATTTAATGGCATGAACGAGGAAAATCCCACCATCTTAGAGCTCATACCACTCGAGGTTCCTCTAGCTAGCACGTAACTCCAGCATTCAATGCACCATATCTTACCCAAGACAGATCGAGCGACAAGTCAGGTGGGATCCCACGAGTCTTATGATACCTTGCATTGCTTGAACCCCAGTCAGCATAGTCATATGGATGGGGAACTTAATGACATTAATTTTCCAACCTCAAGCCGAGTCTCGACATTCTCCACACATGTCTAACACTCTTCATGTTGTGCTCTGCATTGAAAAAAATGAATGCAATGCATAGTAGAGGCTCGGTGCCTACTGTGCAAATATAGAATCCTTCTCTTGAAACCAACATCCTTCACTCCATTGGTGGTGATTGACACCCTGCTCCTTTTCTCTTGCAGTTGTATCATCCCTCTCTCCATGCTTTAGTCTGCACCATAATGGACCCTCGGTATGGATATCCTTGAGGTTATCATCGATGCTCGGGGGCTCCAAAATATTCCTCCTCTCGTGATATTGGTGGATAACGGTGGCCACCCACCTAGTCTAACTAGCTCAAAAAAGTCTTCTGTAAATTTACTATTTTTAGCAAATTTTTGGTTCCTAAACTTCTTGAGCCATTTTGAGGGCCTGAACGAAGTTTTTTTGCGATCAGGCACCTCAATGATGACCAAAATATTTGATTTAGACCCCAAAATGAATCTCCTCATCGATACCTTTCCAAATATCTATCATGCACCCCAAATAAAGATCGTATTCGAGAGTTACTCCCTCGATAAGTTGATACACCAAACTCCCCAAAACTGGGTCCACAAAACTATTGGATTTTCATCTTCGGGGGTTAGGATTTTGGAATTTATTTATGTCAAAAAGGCCTTTGGAACCTCATTGTAACAATCCATCTTCTTGTGAAGGAGCATATCCATCACATCTCTTATCAAAGATAAGATGCCACCATTCTAGCGAGTCTTTCACTCCGTATTTCTACAGTTTTGTACATTTCGCTCATTAATAGAAATTATGTATTATTGTATATCTGTGTTTATGATTATATATCTGATATATCTTTGTTACATTATTGGATATATTATATATCTATGTACATTTCTTTATTATTTCTCTACTCTCATTTCGCACCAAAAATAATCTGGATCAGTGGTATTACAGTAAGTTGCTCTTGATTGTTTTTCAGTTCATATCCCCGATGAGGTCCAAGTATAGAAATTTTGGTATCGAGCTTGTCTCTCTTTAGGAAAATCTCTCTCACACTCCCAAGAAACCCTCCATGGTAGAAGAAAAGAAAAACGACAGACCTGAAGATCCTATTAATCTATTGCTTGAGCAAGCTCTCATGCGACAACATGATGAAATAATGGAGAGTTTTTCCCATATCCTTCAATTCCTACCGATAATAGCAGGCATGTCTTCATCAAGAGACCAATTCAGAGGCACCTCTCCTTTCAAGGTACAGGTGAATTTTGATATTCCCATATTTGAAGGTCAGATTGATGCGGATGCCCTAGAAAAATGGTTAAATCTGCTAGAAGGTTATTTCTTTGTTCACAACTTTTCAGACAGGGAAAATATTACCTTTGCACTCCTCAAGAATCTCCCTCATGTCAAACATTGATGGGAAACTTATTGGGAACAAAGTTCCATAGACGAATATGGAATATATGGGGTCGATCCCACTTGGGATTTTTTTTGGATGAGGTCAAGCAACAATATTACCTTGTCGGTAACTATGAAGACCAATACATGATATGGAGAACACTACAGAAAGAGAGGGACCAAATAGTGTCATAGTTCACAAATACTTTCCATACCTTGCGCACCAATATGGGTATCAAAAACTCAAGCAACATCTAGTTCTAAAATATCGTGAGGCTCTGTATAGGTACATCTAAACCGAAATGGATTTCCTAGACATCTCATCACTAGGAGCTTCCTATCGACATGCGGTCAAAATCGAGCATAAATTTAGACACCAAAACAAATGGGAGTTCGAGCCTGCAAATCCGCAACAACCAAATCATGGTAAAGACAACCCTAACAACCAGCATCCAGAAAACCAGTCCCTGCCTCAGGAAAAGAAGGGTAATGGAAAAATGAAGAAGGTCACTAGAAAGTGGTGCGATTTCCACAAAATCCCCTGGCACAACACCAATGAATGTCGCTCAAAACAATCATTGGTGGTTGAAATCAAAGAAAAAGAGCCAAACCCAGATTCATAATTTGATTCAGAAAATAATGGAAGGAGAGAGATCATCGACGCAGATCCCACTTCCATTGTCACAACCACAATAATTCAACTAGAAGATCTAGTAGATACTAAAGATGGGGAGAGCCTCTTCTATTCATAGATTTGAGTGAAGGGGACATCGCTACATTTTATTGTGGATAGCGGAATAAAAAATAACCTCATCTCAGTAGAGGTAGTCAAACAGTTGGTATTGTCGACAACACGACACTCGCAACCATACAACATCGGGTGGCTTTGCCATGCATGAGATATTTGTGTCAACCAACAGTGTCACCTGTCCTACAGAATGAATCCCTTCAAGGATGATATATTGTGTGATGTTGCCCCTCTTGATGTCTATGATGTTCTTTTGGACCAACCATATATGTGGAAACACCATGTTGTTTATGAGTCTCGACCCCGTAGTGTCATTGTTACTCTGGGGGGTCAGCTCAACCAGACACCAGAGGTAGTTCCGACTACTATTCCACCAAAATAGTGCCGCAAGTTAATCTCTCATACTGCAAAATTCAGCCTCTTCATAATTTGTTCAAAAGGTGAAAAAAAGGACACTGCAACCACTGCAGCCTTGGCCCAATACCTTTCTTTCCAACAAAAGTAGATTTCAGAAGAGACGAAATATATTGTTTCTTCGCCTACAATGGTACTTACACATTGCCCATTCAGGAAAATATACAATAGGTTCATTGAACAGATTCAACCCCACTAGCAACAGGTTTGTGATAGTCTTTGACAAGATAAGGTACGCAACTTATCCAGCAAGGAAATCAACTCACCAAAATTCAAACTCAACAAACGCTTCCCCCTCTCCCCCAAGAACTCAATGTAATGGAGACTATTGTTTCATAAGGAGGGAGTATCGATCCAGGTGGATATCAGTGGCCACCCACCTATCCAACTAGCTCAAAACATTCTTATGGCAATTTACTATTTTTAGCATTTTTTCGGTTCCTAAACTTCTGGGGCCATTTTAAGGGCCTAAATGAAGTTTTTTCACAATCGGGCACCTCAATGGTAGACTAAGATTTGGATTGAGACCTTGAAATGAATATCCTCATCGATAGCTTTCCAATGAGCTATAGTGTGCCCCAAACGAAGATTGTATTCCAAAGTTACGCCCATGGGAAGTTGATACACCAAACTCCCCAAAAAGGGGTCCACAAAACTGTTGGCTTTTCTTCTTCTGGGGTTAGGGTTTTATACTTTCTTTATGTTAAAAAGGCCTTTTGAGCCTCATTGTAAAAATCCATCTTCTTGCGAAGGAGCATAGCCATCACATCTCTTCTCAGAGATAAGCTGCCACCATTCTAGCAAGTCTTTCACTTTGTATTTCTACAGTTTTGTACATTTCTCTCATTAATAGAAATTGTGTATCACTGTATCTCTGTGTTTATGATTATATCTATAATATATCTCTTTTACATTATTGGATATTTGATATATCTCAGTACATTTATTTATTATTTCTCCACTCTCATTTCCTACCAAAAATAATCTGGATCATTTGACCAACTCAAATAAGAAAGACTAGTTTCACGAGTGAAAAAAGAGGCACACAATGCAACAATAAACAATCAGAGCAACGCTCCCCATCACTTTCAAAAGAGTCTAGATGAAGTTGAAGTTGCGGTAACCTGGAAAGAGACATGACCATGGACTCTGAAGTGGCTGAGACTATGATTCATTGGGTTTCAAACGTAGGGCATACCAGAGAAAAGGAGACCCGCTACTGGAAGATAGTATAATTATATTGGCACATCAAAACCTCCATGGAACAAATGCTCCAGACAAGGGAGGATGCCCAAAACACTAATCAACTTCAGCTTGATGGTCTCCACCTAATGATCAGAGAGATTCTCACTCTCTTTCCTCCTGCTTCAACCAATCAGGAAACGCAAGTTTCAGCTCGCAACCACCAATCTGGTCAAGGCAACATTAAGGAAGAAAAACCCTCAGGTGCCTCATGTGAACCCTATGCTCTCTAAAGTTTGGTACCTCTTAATTCTTCTTTTGTTGAAATGTTACACAAAAAAAAGAATATGCACGTTAATCCTATCAAATTTCCTCATTGAGCATATTTTGTATTTGTAGTTTTCAAAGTTTTTTGGATAAATTTCAAATAGTATATATTTGGACTGATGATATTCTCCTCTGCTATTGGTCTGGTTTCCCAAGTGGCAGGCCAACAACAAGGAACTTTTGTCTTTATGATATTTTGAAAATCCAATAGAATTTTTCCCGTGAATTTAGAAAAAAAAAAGAGTTCTAGCAATAATAGGCCAAATCCAAATACATTGGTATTATCAGAGGGCTAACTAGTTAAAAGGTACTTAGAGGATACATACTAAATAGTACCCTTAGTACTTCTAACTGTTGTAAGTATGTGCGGTTCTATGTGGTTCATATGTTCTTTAATCCAAATCCGCCAATAATAACTTCAAAATATTTGTTTTATAAGATGTTTCCTAGTTTAAAGGATTGTTGACGGGCGTAATTGACACATCGTCAACTGGAAGGTCAAATCTAGACCAGGGTTGTCTAAATAACCAAAACTGTTTGGTATGAAGTGACCTGACGGGTTTAATGGCTCCATTAGCCAACTATAGTTCTAAAAATAACAAAAGAAAGGAAACTAATATAAAAAGTTGTAATACTAATGATATAAATTTAATAATTACAAATATCACAAAACGAAGATGACTATGTGCATATGATTATAAACAATGTATATACAATTTTGCGAGATTTACTAGATATCTTGCGAAATAAATGTTTTTTGGAAGTGTTTATGAAGTAGATAAAGAAAACACATACATTTTGTTTAATATTTAAAAGCTAAAAAAAAAAACTAAAGAATACTAATTCAAACACAATTGAAATAAGAACAGATTAACAATCAAAGATAATTGAAGCTATTATGATTTCATTGATGAATAAACTAACTAAAGAACAAAAATACGAATACACTAACCTGTAATTAATCAACTAAAATGAGTCTATGTCCCTGCGCAATTCAAGATCCTAGTTGTCCTTCCTATGAGGAAAACCTGTAATAGAATAGTGCCAACATTCCTAGAACAAACTCAAAGGTGTTTTGGAACAAGAATATAACAATAAACAAATAAATATACAGATCTGGTGATCTTATAATGATGAAAACTTATAATAAAAGAAACTTAATGCAAAGCATTCATGTAATACACCATCCAATATCCAGCATCAATCCACGATATTTAAATGAAATATTGATCATAGATGTAATATAGGACAGTAAATTATGGACAGAATTAAAGTGCTAAAATAATATGAAATATCATATGATGATAAGACTAAATATGTATAAACATATTAACATTCCATAAGATAAAGGCAAAACATAATGAGTAAGAGCCACGCTGGTCTAAAGCCAAGGAGTGAACATCTTCTCCATATCAGTCTTGAAATTCATATATCCATAATGTGTCCAAACCAAAGATGCCCTCACTACTAAGAGTGACTAGTATTTAAACTAGTTCAGGATTCAAATKCTCTTACGATACAAGATAGAGTTGAATCCACAAAAATGAGATAATATTACAAAAATAGTGAAACATAGAAACCACTCATGCATGAGTCGGTTTGTCAAAAATAAACCAAAGTTTTATAAACATAAAGAGGCAGAAACTATTTGAATAATTGAGCATATAATTCAAGGTGTTTCCTCCATGCAATCAGCATCATAATCGTCCATTTCATGTAGATAGAAAAACCGATTCGATATTTAGATAACAATACTAATTATTATTCAAAAGAGTTTTATAGAAAAACCGATTTGATATTTTATTATGTTATAATAAAATAAAATAATGAGTTTTAATTTGATTTCATTTGCTAATAATAAGACTAGCTACAGAATCATAGATTCTATAGCTAGTCTTATTATTAGCAAATGAAATCAAAAGAAAACTCATTATTTTATTTTATTATAACATAATGGAATAAAATGAAAAAAAAATCGTTTTACCATCAGAAATTAACAAAAGAAGGATCTGACAGTTCGGAATTTATAATGGCTTTGAAACTGTTTGTGTTTTTTATTATCATATTGTAGCACACCTTTTATGCTACTAACCACTTTGTACATAACTCATACATATGTTATACAATCCACATGCATTTAAACAAATAAACACATTTAAGTTCAGAGTAAAACATATTATTTACTGCTATAATTAACAATCAATAACGTATCATATTAATTCATATACACAGTGGAAATCATGATACATAAGCAGCACAGTCATGCAAAACATGATTAAAGCATAATCATATACTTATCTTCTAACAATGGTAGATTCCACCAACCAAGTGCAGGCCTTCCACAAACCTCCCAGCCTTAGACCACACTACTCATCAGCTCAGCAGTGGGTCACCCCTGAGCTGGGACTAAGCTCCACCCCTAGGCAAGGAATCCTAGGCTAGGCTGAGGTTACAAGGAAAACAACACATAAAATCTGGAAGGATTCTTCCCAGGATGCCATCTTACGCCCACTACTATCAGACTCTCATTCCCCACATGCATGTTCCGCCCAGGAGTATAC
>JASDQU010102715.1:181537-213254 GCA_032191745.1 Picea mariana
TTCTGGGAAATCCTATGATAAAATCCATTGTTACCATGTCCCATTTCCATTCAAGAATAGGTAAAGGCTGCAGCAACCCTGCTGGGTGCCTGTGCTCAGCCTTAACCTTTTGGCACTCCATACATCTGGCGATGCATTCAGTGATTTCTTTCTTCAAACCCGGCCAAAAATAATGGCCTTTGACTGCTGCCATAGTCTTCTGATATCCAGGATGTCCAGCATAAGCCACATTATGCATCTCCTTTAGAATTTCCAGCTTCAATTCCCCAACATTGGGTACATACACTCTGTTTTTATATAGAAGTAAACCATCAGCTTCCAAGGTGTAACTTTCCTTGGGCTGTGGTTCTTCACACTATTGTATCTTTGCTACAAGACCTTTGTACTGCAAATCAGTAATTGCAGCTTCCAAAATTCTGTCTTTCATCTCAGTCCTGTACATGCTAATGGTTGCAGCATGTAATTCGTGCACTTTTCTGTTGAGTGCATCAGCCACCTTATTTTCTTTCCCTTTGATATGCTTGATATCAAAGTCATATTCGCACAGAAATTCCAGCCATCTGATTTGTATGGCATTTAAGGTTAGCTGATCAAATAAATACTTCAGACCGTTATGGTCTGTTCTCAACTCGAATCTCTTGCCCATGAGGTAATGTCTCCATTTCCTCAAGGCGTGGACGATTTCTGCCAGCTCTAAATCATGAGTGGCATAATTCTTCTCATGTTCCTTCAACTTTTGGGATTCATAACAAACTACAAATCCCTCTTGGCTGAGAACTCCTCCCAGCCCCTCTTTACATTCATCTATGCACACTACGTAATCCTTGTTTGGATCTGCAATCTTCAGGATTGGAGCACTAGTTAGCAGCTGCTTCAATCGCTGGAAGCTGCTCTCACATTCTTCAGTCCACTGGAACTTCTTCTCCTTCCTTTGCAAGGAAGTGATAGAATGAGCTATCTTTGAGAATCCGGCTATAAACCTCCTATAGTAGCCCACTAGAACCATAAAATATCTAACTTCTGCCACATTCCTTGGCACTGGCCATTCTCGAATGGCCTCTACCTTTTCAGGATCCACAACGATCGCTTCTTCAGATATAATGTGTCCCAAGTAATGGGTCTGCCTTTGATAAAATGAGCACTTGCTCAKTTTTTCGTACARCTGGTGTTCTCTCAACACCTATAGCACCATTCTCAGGTGTTGCTCATGTTCTTCCTCTATCTTGGAATACACCAAGATGTCGTCCAGGAAGACTATGACAAACTTGTCCAAATAATCTCTAAACACTCCATTCATTAAGCACATGAAAACAACAGGCACATTGGACAGTCCAAACGGCACCACCGTGAACTCATAATGATCGTACCTTGTTCTAAAGGTGGTCTTGTTGATGTCCTCATCCTTTATTCTCACTTGGTGATATCCTGATCGGAGATCTATTTTCGAAAATATTTTTGCATCCTTCAACTGATCAAAAATATCATCAATCCTTGGCAGAGGATACTTGTTCTTGACAGTGACCTTATTCAACTGTCAAAAATCAATGCACAGCCTCAACGTCCCATATTTCTTCTTCACGAATAGGACTGGGGCTCCCCAAGGTGACACACTGGGGTGAATGTAACATTTCTTCAGTAGCTCTTCGAGCTACAATTGCAACTCCTTCAGCTCTGGTGTACTCATTCTATAAGGAGCCTTTGAAACTGGAGCTACTCTAGGCATCAAATTTATAGAAAAGTCAATGTCCCTCTTCAGAGGTAGTCCAGGTACCTCTTGAAATATGTCCTTGAATTCTTTGAGTACTTCGTGGTCTTCCGGATTCGATACTACATCTCGGGATGCTTCTTCCACCCGGGCTGCAAATAATTGACAGCCTTTCCGGTAACATTTCTTCAGCTACATGGCTGAGATCTCCCTAACAGCCACGGCTCTAGGAATTCCTTGGACTATTACCTGATTTCCCTCCTCGTTCAGGCATGTAAACCTCTTGTTACGGCAATCCAGAAGGGCATGGTGTTGTTCCAACCAGTCCATCCCAATTAAGCAATCGTATGAGCCTAAAGGTAGAATGTTCAATTCAACCTTAGTGCTCATTCCTTTCATGTCCACTGAACAGGACTTAACCAATTCAGTGACCTTCCTCTTGGTCCCTGTGGCCAACTGCACTAACCAAGACTTCTCATGTTTGCTTCTCGTTAGATGCAAACTTTTCACCACTCTAGGATCTACATAACTATGGTTAGCCCCTGAATCAATTAAAATAACAAGTGGTCAGTTGTTTATCGTACCTTCCACCTCAATCATGTGCGATTGAAATTTTGCTTGCTTGTTATCCAGAGATGTGTAGATCCTTGGCATTCTGCTGCCCATATCCTCCACTGTTTTAGCTTGCTGAACAGTATGTACAGCTCTCGCTTTACCATTTTTATGGGGACAATATCTGTACTTGTGGTTTCCTTGACAGCCCCAACACTGAATGGGCGTCTGTCTCTGTCTTTGTGCTCCCTCTTCAGTCATTCTTGGCTCTCTAAAAGATGGATGTCCCTGATGATTGTTTCTGAAAAAGGAAGACTTGTTTCCCTTCTGCCTCTGTTCCTTCTTAAACTTCCTCTGATCATTCCAAACCTTTCAAAGGATGGGCCTTTCTCCTTGCTATTCATACAAGCATTTCGCTTTTCTTATTGTTTCTTCCATGGTCTTAGGATCATCATATTGAATCTTGTCACTCATGGAAGGTGGAAGTCCACTCAGATATCTCTGAATCTTGACAGCCTCATCTTTGATGAATGGAACATACTTCAGTAGTTATAGGAAACTTTGTTCATACTCATCAATGGTCATGCTGCCCAACTTGAGTTCGAAGAACTTCTTCATCTTTCTGTCATAGTATCTTTTAGTCAGGTATTTCTTCTCAAAATACCTCTTAAATTCCTTCCAAGTGACCTCTTTCTCTCGGATGTGTTGCACCTGCACAAACTGATCCCACCACATGGATGCTTTTCCTTTCAGTTGGTACATTGCAATTCTTCCTTCTGCATGGGCAGAATAATTCTGCAGTTGGAAGTATTTCTTCATGCCAAGCAACTAGGTCTCAGCATCTTCCTCCTTCTTATGTTCTCCATCAAATGTTGGAGGCTTAATCTTGTTCATATCCCCTTTCAATTCCTCCTTTCCAGATTTTTGATGTTTTCTGGTAGGGGACGGGCTTGAACTACTGTGTGTCTTCCTGTCAGAATGCTTCGGGGAGAGACGGTAATGTCTGTTACCACTCCTCGATCTTGTTCTCCTCTCAGGGGTTCTGACACTTCTTGATCTGCTTGTGTCACTTCCTTTTTCCAATTTCTTTTCTATTCTTTCTAGGCTCTTCAACATTTTTAAGTTGAATTCACCCTGTCGATCCCTGATTTTCGGGAGTTTTCGGCTATCAGCTAGGCGAGTCTGGGCATCTTTCTGCAATCTTTCAATGAGTTGCATCATATTTTCTTCCTTATCCATCTCTTTTATATGCCCATTAGAGTTTTTTCCTTCGAATCCCAGGTTGACATCCCTTCCTACCCTTTCGTCCTCTGTTTCAGAGGCAATCTGCACCTTTTCCCACTCCATACTCGGCAATGGTTAAATGGAGTCCAGACCTTCGTTGAACTCTGCACACACACTGTGCAATTAAATTCGAAGTTTGTTAGACCATTACTTCTTCAGAACAATCTATAACATTTATAAGCCAATACGAGAAAGAACGAAAGACGTTTTGATTCAATTAAGTTTTCTAAGCTCTCATTCGGTTCTGCAATTTTCGTGTTTTCGAAACTTTCATTTTCGGCACTTCGGGATTTCAGGACTTCGGGTTTCAGTCCACGAAGATCCAATCAGTTAGATATTCGTAAATAGAGTCACCCTTTTTGCAACTCGTGAGTTTATGAGTCGAAGGCCCTCGACTCATTTCCTCTAACCGTCGATACCCGAGATGCGACACGGGTATGGCTCCCTCCTCGCTAGCGTCTACTACGCATGACCGTAGTCTAATGCTAAGTGCTATCACTCTTCGCTACTCGCACCTTTGTGAGTTGTGGCATCCAACCCTAGTGCATCCCTTTCACGAAACCCTGAGAAGCGATGTTGACTTTTCTCCTCTCGTTCTCGCTACTTTGCGACTTCACGAGTTTCAATGTCAAGCTCCCATGCCCTTATCTCGCAAGTATCCGAAATTGCGAATTACTTTATCCTCTGGGCCCATGGCACAGCTATTACCCTTCACCACCGTGGCATGTGGTACATTCAGGAGGGTCCACGTCTCTTTTAACAATGTCATCGGGTCCCACCACTCTCGCATGTCTCCTCGACCCACTGGCACGTGGTACATCTCCATGTGTCCACGTCCATTCCTAGAAAAATCCAACGATCAGATCTTTCTCAGATCTACGGCATCAATCGCATCGCACCGCAACTTAAAGCCGGCATCTCTTCCTCACATTGGATGGTCATTACAGACCCTGAGATTCCCCGAAAGAATCTCGTCCGTTCATCGGGACTTAGCCACATGCTAACGTCTCGACATTATGGGTCAGGATTTATCAAGGCGAGAGACCCTTGATAAATCCCGGCATCGCGCCCCAACTTAAAGTCGGCATCTCTTCCTCACATCGAATGGTCGTTACAGACCCTGAGATTCCCCGAAAGAATCTCCTCTGTTCATTGGGACTTAGCCACATGCTAACATCTCGACATTATGGGTCAGGATTTATCAAGGCGAGAGCCCGAGTTCTTGTCAACGGAACTCTCGAATCCCCAATCCCTGATTTCCCGAAATGGGTAATCTCTCGACATGTGGCCTTCTCAAATCGGACGATCCACGACCTCTCTGGGGTTTCCACCATGGAAAGTCCTGATCTCTTGTTACCAGGGCTCCCGATATCGCGATTCCCGATTTCCCAAAATGGGAAATCTCACGACATGTGGCCTCCGTCGTTCAGACGGTCTAGATCTATTTCGGGGTTTTTTCCCCTATTCACTGGGGTTTTAACCCTTGGATATCTCTTGACAGATCCAATGGCTATCGGGCTTTCCAGCCGAGATCTGACGGCTCAGACGGTTCCTAACTAATTCAGGATTTCGCGTATCGCGATTTCCACACTCCTGTGCAATTCCAAAGGGCTTTAAACCCCGTGCACACTTTCCAAATCTAACAGTCATGAGGGTTCACCTTCCCTCCCAAACAGATCCTAAAGCTCTTACACTTCTGGTGTAGATTCCTCTCTCCCTGTGGACTTATACCACACTGGCTACGATTTCATAACGCCGCTATACCTCCTGAGCTTAAAATTCGTCAAGTAACTCCTTGACACTTTGGAGCATACCAGTGTCCGAAATTAGCCTTCCAGACCCAATTTCCCCTCGCATTCTCGGTCCAAAGACCGCTCCACTGGCCCATCTAGGCTCATTGTCGAAACCTTGGCTCTGATACCAAACTGTAGCACACCTTTTATGCTACTAACCACTTTGTACACAACTCATACAGATGTTATACAATCCACATGCATTTAAACAAATAAACACATTTAAGTTCAGAGTAAAACATATTATTTACTGCTATAATTAACAATCAATAACGTATCATATTAATTCATATACACAGCAGAAATCATGATACATAAGCAGCACAATCATGCAAAACATGATTAAATCATAATCAGATACTTATCTTCTAACAATGGTAGATTCCACCAACCAAGTGCAGGCCTTCCATGAACCTCCCAGCCTTAGACCACACTGCTCATCAGCTCAGCAGTGGGTCACCCCCGAGCTGGGACTAAGATCCACCCCTAGGCAAGGAATCCTAGGCTAGGCTAAGGTTACAGGGAAAACAACACATAAAATATGGAAGGATTCTTCCCAGGATGCCATCT
Organism: Picea mariana; assembly: GCA_032191745.1. Taxonomy (NCBI): domain Eukaryota; kingdom Viridiplantae; phylum Streptophyta; class Pinopsida; order Pinales; family Pinaceae; genus Picea; species Picea mariana. The sequence goes on from JASDQU010102715.1 coordinate 187,442, forward strand.
TACGCCCACTACTATCAGACTCTCATTCCCCACATGCTTGTTCCACCCGGGAGTATACACCTTCACAAGAAAAATCCATCGGTGCTAACCTCCCTCTCTAGGTCTCAACAACAAGCTGAATCAGGAAGTCTCAGAGCCTGAAGCTAGTGCTAGACACTCTCTGGAAGAAACCTCTTCCAACAACATCCACCTCCCTCCCCTAGAGAGAGATCACACACAGGCTCAATCACAACTCGCGCTATCCATCAAGCCACACACAGTCCAGATCTGCGTGGTTACCATAGCCAAATGAAAATACAAACACGACCTCTCAAACAGGCTCAACAATGGCTCGAGGCCTCACAGTGATGGTTCAAAGGAATGCGTGATGAGTAACTCCTGTAGGGGTCGACACAGACTCCACGACTCAGAACGGAGGGTGAGACCGGCTCTTCAGAACAACACAGGATTTCCCACTGGTTCAATAATGGCAGAATGGTTCAGGGTTTCGGCTTCGGAATAGAGCCTCCATGCATAGGTTCGATCAGTCGAACAGAGGATGTGCACGGACTATCAAAGACAATACGGGTTCATGACTCTCAGAACGCACGCGGTATTCTTGCAAAGGTTGGGTTGGTCGTACTGTTCAGCGCTCTCTACACGCTCATGTAGTCGGGTGGAATGGAGGAGGAACCCTTCTCACGGCTCACCATGGCCATTTTATTTTCATGTGTCAGGGTTGACACTTGTCACCCATGAAACTGCATGCGTTCCACCAGCACACGTCTCCCTTGCATGTTCTCCCCTTGCTAGAAACTTAGGATAAAACATAAAATGCACATGTCTTTTGGGATAATATTAAAATATTATTCCTAGGCTTAAGCCCCCTAGGCTCAACACTTATCCCCTTTTCCCACCTTCAGCCCCTAATTCCTTTCCCACCCTATGGATGCTTAGTCCCCCTTCACTCATTCATCGTGGTTGGTCTGCACATGGCGGTGTTTATGTTTTATTAATTGTTCTACATGATTACATATACAACAACAGGCTCCTGACCTTCAACACTTAGGCTCCCTGGCCTAACAAAACATAAGCCTCCAGCTTATAAGAACTCAGCTCACCATCCTATAAATCATAATTACAATTCCTTTCAGAACATGGTTTACTACGGGGCTCGGCCTTGGGGACACTACACATATTCTCGAACTTCTTGGATCTTTTGTTTTCCCTCTTTGTGTGTTCCTTCAAGTCAAACTTCTCTCATTCCAATAGGGCATTCTGAGTAGCTAAGCATTTAACTTAAGCCTGGGAGAGTGGAATATCTCTATAATAATGGTCTATCAAGTCGAGGCAGCTATCACAGTGTACTGGGGTAATGGCAGACCGACGTGGAACACAGTCGACAATGGGTGCTTCATTTTTACCTGTGGTTTTTTCCAGGTCGTGACAAATACCTGAAAAACCTTCTTTACCCTTGAGACATGGGGGTAAATTTGACATGAAGTCATACTTTTCGACCTGGGTAACAACCTCTTTCCTAGGACATTGATTTTCTGGGTCTTCACGAGCCAAGAAATCATCCATTTCCCGATCTGAACACCGATCATCTATCTCGAATGGATCGATCGATCTCATATGATTACTCTTTCGATTTCTTAGTTTTATATAAATCAAATGACCAACCTTTTTATTACTAAAATTTAAATATGAACTCTGTTGTTTCTTTCCTCCAAAGAAATTCTTCACAATAGGTTTGTCGTTATTGTTCACATTGGATTCGTTCATAGGCACAGGGTGATATTTTTCTTTTAATTCGCTAATTACCTATTCCAAATATCTTTTAGGTGAAAATCTACATGGTAATTCCTTGTCCACAGGGGTTTCATCAACAATAGAAGCTAGTTCCTTGAATTCAGAGCCATCAAGTGAATTGAGGACCTGGCTTTCGATCACTGGTCTATCCAAACTGGGGTTTACAATTAAATGAGGGTTGACTTTATCGTCGACCTGGGTGAAGCCATTTCGGATCAGGAAACCCTCCCAACTATCACCGATTTGCGACAGTTGAGAAACCAACATTATCTTAATGAGTCTGTGATGAAACAGACTAGACAGAGAATTTTCGCTCTGTCGCTTATAGCGCTTAGCTATTTTGTAAAGGCTCATTAATAGGTAGAAAGGCATACGCAACTCATAACCTATGAAAATCATAAGCAACCGAATGTGGTACAGAAAAACCAACCCGTATCAGCCTTCACATGTAAAGAACTGTTTTAAAATTAAAATGAGACTGTGCCATCTAGGTTTTAGAAAAGAAATGGGGATACCTTTTGTACAACAAGTGGATTTGCGGGAAGCCATGAATAAACTCCATGGGACATCATCTATCTTAGTGTTCTTAAACCACTTTTCTCCTTTCAATGGAAGTCATGTCGCCCTTCTTATGAAGTCCTCTGTTATTTCTAACTATACATCCCTGACCTTGGCCCTAAAACTGTCAAAACTGTGTGCAAAAGCCTGTGCAACTTGGAGATTGTAGCCTTCGAAATTTTTGAGGAACACATCCCACCCATGAGCCTTCAGGTCATCTATGGCGTCATCATGGGACAAAATAGATTGGAATCCATTTGGCTCAATACGAACCACGGATGCCATTGCCACTGTGACAAGGATACAACATATATCACAAGGGATAGGTTTAGGTTTCCAAGGGACGATCAGCAGAGACAGGTCTAAGTGAACTGTAATGGCATGAAAAATGCAAATTTTGGGAACTGTCATAACTTGGAAATAAGATTTAGGGAAAATGAAAAACAGAGGGCTGAAAAACTAAGAACCATTTCCCACGATGAGTGCTAAACCCTCCATAGTACAAAACCCCAATTCACATAATGAATGATCTCATTAATATTCAGGCCAACAAAGTGAATTGAAAACGTAGGTACAGCATGGCTGTACCAATTGATATGAATGTTGATATGACAATTTATCTCATGAAAATTATATCAAATTTTGACCAATGTTTTTGTGCATTTAACATTTAACAAATTAAATCAACAATAAAATATAGAACCAATGATGTCAAGGTACCCATAATACATAAATATTTTGATAGTGTATTAATCAATAAGTTCATAAGACTTGAGTTTAAACCATGTATGGGTGCCTTATAAAATGATATTTCTAAGGTAAAAGATATGTAGCCAAGACCAAGTTTTATATTTAAATTCATGCTTACAGTCATGAATTTAAAACAAAACAAATGAAAATGCAAACGAAGACTCAATAAGGTAAGATTAACCCAATCATTGCTTCGAAACTCAGAAACATAACATTTACAAATGAAAGGGGATGGCAGCTACAGAAAGACATAATCTCTTTGTGAAAACTTTAAAACAAAAAGAATCGAAAATCATTGGTGGCTGCCAACAATGGCGACATATTGGGCAAAGCAATTACCTCTACATCACCAGAAAAATTGTGTTAGGGTGAGTTAGATGAAATGAATTTTTAGAAACAACTAACAACAGTTCAAGCATTCCGATCATAACTCAGAAATAACGTAGTTAGCATCAGATGTATTTGTGTCTAAAAAAATGTAATCTGGCATATAGCTTAGATTATGAGTGTAGTGATGTTTATGGAGTTGACTTAGATACTATTGACAGGGCCACTGCTTCCAGTAGGAGTCCATATCCTCGACAGGGATGTCATTTGACCCACTCTATTACCTCTATCATGTCCAAGAGTCATCCAATTATGATATGGGACATCTTTACACTTTGATCAAATTGAAAAAATAGACTTGAGGATATTCTCGAACCTGGCATTGCTTTGCTACCAGCAGGCTTGTTCAGTACCCCAATGAAGTTTCCTTGGTATCATGTATGCATTTACCCGCTGCTAGCAGACCTGTTCAGCGTCTCGACAGGTTTACATACACTTCCCACACATTACCGTGCTTTCAACCCTCTAGAACTCGTTTATAATTTGCAGAACTTAATACTATTCAAGAGGGTGGGGTGATACTGAAAATATCATAGTTTGGCATAAAAATTTCGATCAAAAATTATTCTCCTTGTTGTTGATATTCATCATACTTTAGAAACTTAGATTTCTATTATGAAAACATCTCGAGGATGCGAAGGTACATTTGAGTTGTTTTTCTCAAAATAGGGACAACGTTAGAAGTTTGTTAATGACAATCGCGTCTACTTGTAATTTCAATGAGAAACCAAAAACACTGATTTGAATAGAAATTCACTTCTGCTGATCTAAGTTCTAGCACTTACTGCTCAGGTGCTTGGGAAGTTATCAACTACTGCTGATGAACAGAAATTCTGATTCCCTTGCACAAATGAGATTATGACTCAGACATAATTATGTAGAAAACAAATCAAAATCAAGCAAAATGAAAAGAACCAAAATAAAAATCAGAAAAGAAAATTTAAAATATTTACAAAAGAGTGGAATAGAAATCATCAGGTGAAATACCTCTTGAGGGCCTAGCCATTCACTGGCAAAGTGTCTGGTTGTCCCTCCAAATTATGCAGACGGAAAGAGCTAGGACCCAAATTTTCAGAAATTACAAATGGTCCCAACCACAGGTTTTGGAACTTGGTATGTTCCCCCTTACCCTCATGGGCTTTATCCCACTTGAGAACCAGATCTTCGACATTAAAATTCTTGTCCAAAGATGAATTTGAATCAAACCAACTTCTTACAATTTGCTAGTGCTGATCCGGTTTCTGCTTTGCCTGTGTTCTCACTTCCTCTAGTTTTAATAAGGCATTTATTCGATTTTCTAGAGGAGTACACTCCTCTTCTTGAACTTTCTGTGACAATTGCAGGGAAGGAAGTAAGACATGCAGGGGGAGAATTTATTCTCTTCCGTAGATGAGGAATAAAGGGGAATTACCAATAGAGGCTTTTGGGGTTACCCTATCAGCCCAGAGTGCATTATACAGTGCATTGTGCTAGTTCTTGTGATTTTCTGAAACTGTCCTTTTAATAATCTTGATTAAATTTTTGTTTCTTGATTCTGCTAGGCCATTTCCTTGAGGGTAGTAGCTTGCAGAATACTCCAGTTTAATTCCTTTTTTCAGGGAAAAAATGTTCATATCAAGGGACGAAAAGTAAGAGGCATTATCAAAAACTAGACATTCGGGAATGTTGAATCGAGTGATGATATGAGAGTTTAGAAAAGATACTACCTGACTTGTGTTTACCACTTTTAAAGGTACATCTTTGGACCACCTTGTAAAATAGTCTGTTTTTGTAAGGATATACTTGTGTTGCTGTGAAGAAGAGGGACTAATTGGTCTTATGATGTCTAGGCCCCATAGCTGAAAAGGTGAATCCACAGTTACAGGTTGCAAAGGGAATGCTACGTTATTTACCCGTCCTGCAGCCTTTTGGCAAATTATGCATTTACGAGACAACATATGGGCATATTTAAACAAAGTAGGCCAATAGTACCCAGCTCTTAGCAATTTTTGGACAATGGTATCTGTTATCACCCTAACAATTTTTATCGGGATCTAAAAACTTATGAAGTTTAGAGAGACACTATACCATAGTAGAGGCGCGATACTTCAGGGCGCTCGGCTATATTCCACGGTGTATGAATGAATGTAGCGGAAGTGGGAAGGGAGTGGCTCGGCAGGTCATCGATCTTGAAGAATCTCAGATCTACGGTCGAAGCCTACATCGGACAAACAAATAGCATGGAACTTAACATCGTGAAGGTAGACTGGGGAAAACTACTCTAGTTTCAACTGGGAACACGTGGCGCTCTTACACATGCATCAGGGGAGATGGCAGATTGATCAAAACCACTTTTCCTATGGCCCCGATGTCACGTGGTTCAAAATGTCATGTCGATAGCTCGTAGGGAGGATGGCTGTTAGTCAAATCACCTCACATCATCGGTCCAGGTGCTTTCCCAGATGATGTACCAAAAGGACGCCGCCACATAACTAACTCAAGGCTCATCATTTGAAGTGGATTGATGAAGCGTGGCACACCAAGGTACTGTGACATTAATTCATGAGCAAAGTACACAAACCATCAAATCTTAGATATGAATCATTTTATCCTATTCTGGGAAATTGTCATCTTATGCGTAAGAAAAACAAGCTTGGCCTGTGCTCCTGAATTCTGTAAACTCAATGGGTGGCCAAATCAAGGTCTCTGCGAAGTACGGAAGGCATGGATAATACCCATCAAACGGTGTCTAGCACAACTGGGTTCTCAGCTAAGGTATCAGGTAGGTCAATAAGTAAGAATGAAAGATGGGTCTTACAAATGCTGGCGACTAAATTTCATACCGAATCTGAAACTGAGACAAAGTCGGGAGTAAAATTAAACCTCGTTATGAGGGATCTTGTCATAAATGAACACGCAGACAACACCTGCCACCCAGCTGCAAAGAAGAAGAGGAGCAAAAGGAGGAAATCAGAGGCCAAAACCGAGATAATAGAGAGCATCAGGGAAAATTTCGATTGGTGGAGTATCCTGGAGGAGGAAATCGCTAAGCTTAGATGAATCCTCAGGTAAAATTTTGGTGTATTTCAGATAGTTTTGGACAGATTTCATCTTAAGAGAAGGGAGTCCTGATATGACAGACCGATTACTAACGGTCCCTTTAAATAATACAACTATTCTTCTTTTTTGTAACTTGTATCTATTTTTAGAATTATGAGGAAGTTGGAACATTTTAAATTCCATATGAAATTCCTCTATATATGCTTGGCCTCACGAGTATAGAAGCATGGAGAAAAGAGGAGCCTGCCCTCTGTGCAGGAAAACTTTATAAATCTCTGGGGCTGGAATGAATACATGGGTGTAGAGGCAGATTTTGGGACTTTTTATGAAAAGATTCTAATTGGTGGTGTTATGAGTCTCGTTTTCTCTAAAGTGTGTGATTCTTGTTATTCTGTATTTTCATTTTTCTTTGTTCTGTCTAAATTGAGAAATTAAAAGTCCAAAATTCATTATTCAATGCTCTCATCTTGGCGATTTAGACTATGTTCATCTCTTCTAAACCATTTCAAAATTCATTATTATAATGCTCTGATAATAGTTGTGTGTTTTTTTTTCTTCTGATACCATCTAAAATTTTCAAGCATAAACTCAGAAGTGACTTCCTCATTTAGCCTTTTCCTCTTGATTGTTTTCACGATTTGGAAATGCATCCTACATTCCTTGACAGGGGCAAGGAAGGGCATCATGAGGGAAAACAGGTACTCAAAATGGGACCTCTTACAAAGCATTTTACTTTTCATTTTAAGTTGCCTCTGCTCCTTCCTTGAAAATTCCAAACAAACTTTCTTTTACCTATTGTATCTTAATAATGATCATGAAATACTTAAAATTATATTTCCTCCTCTATACGTTGCACATGCATACCCTCGCCTTGTTGTTGGTTATGATAAGAAGGTTTCACCTAGGCCACACAATGACAATGACTAAGTTGATGAATCCCGTGAGACTCAGACTAATGTCTCTCCCATTTTTCTTGGCCCAAAACCCCCCAAGGCCCGACATAGATATATACCCTTAAAGCTACCCCAAACCCTTCATGATTTCCCTCCAAATTACTATGATTTCCTTCCTGTGTTCGACGGAGAATCGGGTATCATATCTACTGAAAAGCACATTCAAGGGTTTGAGCATTTTATAGATTTATTYGAGATTGACCACAATGATGTGTGTATGATAGTTTTCTCTCAATCTTTGAAAGGAGACACCAAACACTGGTTCAAACACTTACACCCAGAAAGCATCAGCTCATGGGTGGAATTGAAGAAGGTTTTTTTTTAATTTTGGGCAAGGAGAAATCCTTAGAGMTGCAACTCACTGAGTTTTACGCCTTGAAAAGACGCAACAATGAATCTATTTCTGTATTCAGTAGAAATTTCTCTAGCATCTATTATAATTTGTCCAAACAAATTCAACCCTCTGAAGCTGCTGCCATGCTCCATTATGCAACTACTCTTCATCCAGATTTTTCTTTCCTCCTGATGGAAAGAAGACCTGGGTCCTTACAACAAATGTTTAGTGATGCTCAGGACATTCAACACAACATCCAAGCATGTAAACAAACCCAAAATGAGGGGTTGAATGTTCAAGGACATGAAAGTGAATATGAACAGAAAATAGTTGATTGAAATCTTGAGCATAGAATTGACAATATCATAGGTCCTCTTGAAGTTTCCAATGCTAATGATTTTGCAAAAAATTACATCCCACTTGTTGAAAGAGGAGGTGTTAATCCATCCCATGATGAGCAGAAGGTTGATCATTTTATGTATTCATTTGCAGATATTCAAGAATATGAGTGTGAAAAGCAGCTTGTTGAAGAACAGGTTGATGTTCTAAGTTTGTTCTTGTTAGATGACATGGCATATGTTAATGATTTTCCTATATATGATAAATATGATGATTATGATGTTGACCCCCTGGAACAATCAACCACATGTTCTCTATCAGAAAATGTTCCTTTTCAGCAGTATAATGAAAGCAATCAAGTTGCATATCACAATTACAAAGAAGAAAGTATTGAATCAGCTGAAGGGAATTCCTTACCTCTATGCTTTTCTTCTTTCAAATTGCTGAAAGAAAATCCTAAAATCATCATCGAAGAAAAAGAATCTGTGCTTATGTAAAGCCACGCTAGATCAATGGAGCAGAATGACAAGATGTCACAACATTCTTTTCATTGGCTTGAAGACCCTATTGCTTGCACTGAAATACAACCATATGTTGGCAATGAAATTGAAGACGGTTTCAAATCAAGTAGGACAACCCTACCATTATGTTTTGCTTCTTTCGAATTATTGAAGAAAAATATTTGTAGTATCTCAGGACAGGGATCCTCCAAGCATGAATAGAGTGGTGATGATAATTCTATGGACAATCACATAAAGGGTCATGTCAGCTCAGATTTGCAGTCTATGTTCAGCTATCATCCTGAAAGGGAAGAAGAATTTTCTCCAGAAAGTATTGTTCAAGGTCATTTTCTCCATCCCGAAATCAGTATGGATTCTCAACGTGAAAAGGTGTTTCAGAGTATTTTCACCTCCCTTGAGAATGACATCGTGGTTAAATTTTTAATCAACATAGACATGGATGAAGATTTTGAAATTGCATCTATGGAAGTTTCCAGCAATAAAGAAACAAATGACATAGATGAAGCAATGTATGCCATTTGTCCATCAGAAACACAGAAATATAATGAAGAGGCAATGGTTTTATTCAAGTCATTTGAAAATTAGGGTTTTGAAAATCCATCCGCGGGAGCTCTAGAATCTGAAGTAGTGCATGAGAAGGAACTTATTTCTATCCATTCACTGGAAAGTCAAAGTGGTTGTCCTCAAACAAATTTCCAGAAATTTAATGAAACCACATCAGAGTTGTTTGATGAACAAGAGGATAGCCTTGGTTCATATTATATGGCTATCATATTTGAATATGTTCAAGGATATATGAATATTTTTGTTGATATGCATGGCCAAGCAGACAAACCTATCGTCACCATTTCATTCGAAGATGTTCTTAGAACAGAAGAAATACAGAAAAAACAACTAACACTCATGAAAGATACTTGCCTTTCAGTTTTTGCTCATTAGGGATAAATGATTTTTCATGATTTTCAAGATCCGATGGCCATCCTATTACAGTCTTCAGTGAAGGATGAATTTTGTTCATTCATAAGCTCATATTTTGGATTCAATTTGTTTTTTGAGCAGCCATCCTTTACATTTTTCTACCATCTTGAGAAAAATGTGAACAAAGAAAAATCAGGAAGCCAATTGCTTGATTGGTTTCATTCACACTTTAGCATCACTTGAGCGAGTGGTCATCCCAGCAGTTTTAGGGTAGGTAGGGATGTGAAAATAAACTTTTCGATCAAGCATTTTCCAGTTTGAGTTTTCTACCACTAGATACAGTTAGTTTTCAATAATGCACTCGGACATCCCCCATGCAGTTGGAAGTAGTGCACAGAGCTTAGTAGGAGCAAGACACACACATGTTTTGGGGAACATCTCCATGGATCAGGCACCGGGTATACGAGTTCTTTTCTACCTCACTGGGAGGATAGCATCCCCAGTTGGATCCAGTGTTATCACCCTAACAATTTTTATCAGGATCTAAAAACTTATGAAGTTTAGCAAGACACTATACCACAGTAGAGGCGTGATAGTTCAGGGCGCTCGGCTATATTCTGCGGCATATGAATGAATGTAGTGGAAGTGGGAAGGGAGTAGCTCAGTGGGCTGTTGATCTTGAAGAATATCAGATCTACGTTCGAAGCCTACATTGGACAAAAAAATAGCACGGAACTTAACATCGCGAAGGCAGACCGGGGAAAACTACTCTGGTTTCGATGAGGAACGTGTGGCGCTCTTACACACACATCGAAGGAGATGGAGGATTTCCCAAAACCACTTTTCCTATGGCCCTGATGTCACATGGTTCAAAACTTCATGTCAATAGCTCGCGGTGAGGATGGTGGTTGGTCAAATCACCTCACATCACCAGTCCAGGTACTTTCTCGGATGACGTACCAAAAGGATGCGGCCGCATAACTAACTCGAGGATCATCATTAGAAGTGGATTGATGAAGCGTGGCACACCAAGGTACTGTGATAGTAATTTGTGAGCAAAGTATACAAACCATCAAATCTCAGATATGAATCATTTTATCCTATTCTGGGAAATTGTCATCTTATGCGTTAAAAAAACAAGCTCGGCCTGTGCTCCTGAATTTTGTAAACTCAAAGGGTGGCCAAATAAAGGTCTCTGTGAAGTCCGGAAGGCATGGATAATACCATTCAAACGGTGTCTGGCGCGACTGGGTTCACAGCTAAGGTACTAGGCAGGTCAATAAGTAAGAATGAAAGATGGGTCTTGCAGATGCTGGCGACTAAATTTCATACCAAACCTAAAACTGAGACAGAGTCGGGAGTAMAATTAAAACCTGTTATGAGGGATCTTGTCATAAATGAACACACAGACAACACCTTCCACCCAACCACAAAGAAGAAGAGGAGAAAAAGRAGKAAATTAGAGGCCAAAACCGAGATAATAGAGAGTGTCAGGGAAAATTTCGATTGGTGGAGTACCCTGGAGGAGGAAATCGCCAAGTTGAGGTGAATCCTTAGGTAAAATTTTGGTGTATTTCAGATAGTTTTGGACAGATGTTGGCTTAGAAGAAGGGAGTCTTGATATGAGAKATCGATTACTAATAGTCCCTTTAAATAATACAATTGTTCTTCATTTTTGTAACTTATRTCTGTTTTTAGAATTATGAGGAAGTCGGAAYATTTTAAATTCCATATGAAATTCCTCTATATATGCTTGGCCTCACGAGTATAAAAGCATGGAGAAAAGAGGAGCCTGCCCTCTGTGYAGGAAAACTTTATAAATATCTGGGGCTGGAATGAATACATGGGTGTAGAGGCAGATTTTGGGACTTTTTATGAAAAGATTCTAATTGGTGGTGTTATGAGTCTCGTTTTCTCTCATAGTGTGCGATTCCTGTTATTTCGTATTTTCATTTTGCTTTCTTTTGTCTAAATTGAGAAACTAAAAGTCCAGAATTCATTATTCAATGCTCTCGGCTTGGCGATTTAGACTATGTTCATTTCTTCTAACCCATTTCATAATTCATTACTATAATGCTCTGATAATAGTTGTGTGTTTATTTTCTTCTGATACCATCTAAAATTTTCAAGCATAAACTCAGAAGTCACTTCCTCATTTAGCCTTTTCCTCTTGATTGTTTTCATGATTTGGAAATGCATCCTACATTCTTGACCCCATAGCCCAAAGGTCATCTTCAACTCTTCAAAAAATTTATTAAAACCCCAAAACAAACCAATTCTAGCCATCGATTTCCATATATGTATCAAGTAACACGAGAGATCCCTCTCTGAGTTGAGCAGTCTAGTGCCTCATCTCTAAAGCTGGTTGAAACAATTACCTCTGTCGTCTGTCTATTCAGCCGGACATAATTTACAGAGTGCTAACAGTATCTCCACCAAAGTGACCACCGGCTTCACCTACATGAAGTTCAGATAGCACTTTTTATGACTCTTCCTTTTCCAAACAACGCAAAAAAACACCATCAAAGTTCCTTCGAAATAATATATCATTTATTAACTGAAAAGATGCAGATTTAAGCCTAAGTTCTCTTATGTTTTTGGGATCAATATGGTGAGGAGCAGATCCATGCGTTAAATAAAATTTGGTGTTCTCATACCAAGAATTAGCAGTAGCTTGTGCACATTTGATCTGTTTTTCATTATGCTGGTTCATAGTTGAGGTGTTTATTTGACTTTCTTGTTCTTCAACTGAATCAACCACTAGTTTACACAGGCGTTGACCTCTAATCATTTGTTCTGGGGTTATTTCAAGGTCATATTCATGTAGTGATGTCATCCAATTTTCCCTTTTCTCACCCAGTTCCTTTTGTACTAACAGGTTTCTTACAGCTGGGTAAGGAACAATAACCTTGGTTCTAGATTTCAATAGGTAAGAACGGAAGTGTTTCACTGCTTTGAAGACAACATATGCATGTTGATCTATTGATGGTTAATTAATCTCCACTCCTTTAAAATCTTAGCTCATGAAGGCAATGGGTATCTCATTGCTTTCATCGTTTTTCTATGTAAGCACAACAACATAAGATCGATCAGAAGCAAAGGTGTAAAGATTGAAATCCTGAGAAAAATCGGGACTCGTCAAGGAAGGGGCCTATATTATTGCTTTTATAATTGAATCAAAAGCCTAACTTTATTGTGATCCCCAACGATATAAAACATCCTTTTTAATTAAATTTTGTAATGGTCTAACCATTTATGAGAAGCTTGGGACAAACCTTATGACAAAATTAATCTTGCCCAAAAAGGACTGGATGGCTTGTTTGGAAGAAGGAGGGGGAGTTTAGCAATAGCTTGGGTTCTTTCGGGGTCAATAATCATTCCATTCTTAAAGACTATAAATCAAAGCAGATTGAATTTATCTACTACAAAGAACGATTTCTTAGGGTTGAGAGATATGTTGAACTTGCGGCATCATTATAGGACAGTCCTAAGGTGAGACAAGTGATCTTTCTTGTTTTTAGAGAAGATGGTGACATCATCAAGATATACCATGATGGACTAGTTAATGAGGCCACGAAAAGGAATATCCATTGCTCTCTGGAAAGTGGCACCGACATTTACCAGTCCAAAGTGCATTTTCCTGTAGGCGTAAGTGCCTAATGAGGTACGAAAGGTGGTTTTAAGTTGGTCTGAGGAAGACATAAGGACCTGGTTGTATCACTAAAAACCATCTAGCAGAGATAGTCTTTCAGAACCAAACACCCACTGTAGAATTTGTTCCATTGGAGGAACAAGGTAGTTGTCTTTATCAGATGCTCAGTTCAAGTTCCAAAAATCGACACAGAGTTGAATTTCACCACTTTTCTTTCTTACAGGGACTAAATTAGACACCCATTGTGTGTGCCTAACTGGGAAAATTGTCTTTGCAATTAATAATTTGTTTAGTTCCTCTTTAATAGTGGGTTCTAATTTAAGATGCATCTTCCTCAATTTCTGTTGAAAAGGCTGAGTTTGGGCTTTAATAGGGATTACATGTTGTATGATGTTGGGGTCAAATGTTTTCAAGTCATCATACGCCTAAGAAAAAAAGTGTTTAAATTATTTAAATAACTTTATAAAAGAGGATCTTTCTTGCTTGGAACATCCCCTTCCCAAATTAATGTTTTGAGGATTATCCCTTATTCCTAAATTAACCATTTCATAGATCAGAGAGGAACTGTTAGTTTTACAATTTACCGTCCCTTTAAATTTATCATGCAAGTCATAAAATTTCTCTAATATCACAACAAATATGGAGATAGAGTTTACCAGCTCGGATGTTGATTCAGGAGATCGAGGATCAGATATTACCATGAATTTTTGGAGGTTCTCGTCATGAGTGCCTTCATCAATGACTGCACCTTGGAAAGTGTCTTCCATATGAAAAAAGTTGATGATATGTTGGTCATCATCGAATACTCTCCAATTTGTGATGTTATTCGGGATCGACGGCCTAAACAACAGTTCAATTGAAAATGCATTAGGGGAAAGACCTTCAGTGGGCAATAGTTTAGAAGCAACATTGGCCAATAAATCAGCTTCTGAATTACTCAATCTGGGAATGGAATTTATGTTAAATGATGAAAATTTATGCATCAAACTCCATACCTCGGTTTGGTATCTTTTCAGATGTGGTGATAAGCAATGTATGGTGTTTCTTAAATTCTTAACCACGATTTCTGAATCACCGAATACTATCAAACTTTGCACGTCCATATCCAGTGCTTTCCTAAGTCCTTTTAGTAGTGCTTCGTACTCGGCCGTGTTGTAAGTACAATCAAACTCTAACTTGGAAGCAATAAAAGTCTTATTACCTGTAGGATCGATGAGTACACARCCAACACCTACTCCTTCTTTGGATTTGGATCCGTCAAAGTATAAGGACCATATATGTGCATTATCAGTAGTACTTGGCATACTTGGTAAAGTTGGTGTATGAGTATAGGTTATAACTTCAGATTGCTGCCTAGGATCAGTGATAGAAGAAATTTCGGTCATGAAATTACCAAAGAAGGTATTCATTCCTTATGTTTCAAATGAATTTGCAGATGTAATGAAAGGATCATTTGTATCATTCAGATATGTTACAGTATGCTTGAGATAACGTTCTCTGTTTATCCTAATTTTGTTGCGCTGTCCATTTTCAGGCAGCCACAAGTGAGACCAATCTGTGGCAAAGTAACCGTGCAACTATTCTGACCAATCCCTAATTAAAAACATGTCATAAACTTCAAGGATATAAACAACAATAATATCAATTATCTAATGGAATTTAGGATTGGATGATAGTCTAATCAACACATTATTAAGCTCACCAATTAATTTAATGTTTGTTCAATCTAGTTGAATGATTTTGAGATCAGAAGTTTTAACTTCTGCATTAATTTTTTGGCATACAGATAGAGGCATCACGTTTGATGATGCACTATAACCGACCATACAATTATGTACATTCCTATTAAAAATTTCAAAGGTTAACAAAAACGACAGGACATTTTTTTGAGTGTTAACAGCAAAATTCTGTTGATTTTTTGTTGATGTCCCTAAAACAGTTTTTCCTACATTTGCTACAGGTTTTTCTGCTAAGTCCCTTTTGTCTGGAGGTTTAGATGTCTTTTTAGCTGGGACATTTTTAGCTACATTTGAATCAATTTCTGTTGATTTCTTGCTGCTAGGATCATTCTTTTTACTGTTTTCAGCTATGCTTTGAAGCATTTTCTGCAAAATAAGGGGAAATTTCAGCAGTTCAAAAACAAAAATATTATCCCTCAAATTTTTTAGATCTCCAATTAAATCATATTCTAAAACTGGGGCTGCTAAGATTTGTTTAATTTCATTTTCTTTGATTGTTTCAGAAACACATTTTTACTTACTTCAAAAGGGGGTTTGTTTTGCGTTTTGCTTCTTGTGTTGTAGGGGTGGACAATTTCGAAATTTGCTTGGAAGATACTATCTGACAAGTGATCGAAAACATGGGGAGATGAGTCCTCCTCTTTTGGTACCTCTTCCTCATCTGCATCATCATAATTTTCAGGAGGAACAGAAGTAGAATTATCATGTGCTTCTAAGATAGTTTGCAAAGCATATTGTAAACTTTCAAAATTTAGACCTTCTGTGGTCAGGTTTGGCCGGTTGGGAGGGAAAGAATTTATGAAAGGAGGTTTGAAACATCCTTTGCTTATGGATGCCTCCTCGACTGATCTCTTCAAGTCGATGACCTGATTGGACAATTTTTGGAAAGATTTCTGTAAGCTCTCTAAGTCTAAAGTTTCTTGTTGATTTTTATTTTGAGGAGGCCTAGTGAGAATTTTTATTTTCCTTTTGGACGACGAGGATGTTTCAGCTTCACTATTAAGATTATATTTTAAGCTCAATATATCTTTCTCAATTTGACTTGCCTCCTCAAAGGATTCTAAAAAAATGTTTTTCTTGGACCTTTTAACCCATATAGCTATGTTATTGTGAAAGGCTTTAGCATAATATGCAACAATTAAAATTTATGCGAGCATTGAATCAGTAGGGATATTTTTCTTTAATGTTAGAAATCTTTGGTTAAATTCCTTTACTTTTTCCTTAGGATTCATTTTTAATATGGAGAGTTCCATAACCAAGACTTTCAGAGATTTATCATCTCCAATTTTTTCCAAGAAACAAGTTTCGAAGTTGTCCCAAGAGACAATGATCTGGGGTTGTTGAGAAAAATACCATTTGGAGTCATTTCCCTCAAAAGTATAAGGAAATAATCTGCATACTACATCCTCATTTTCAACATTTTGGAGTCTAATGGCCAACATAAATTTCTTCAAGTGATCCTCAATGGATTGCTTTGAATCTGGATCGAATTTAGGCAGCCATTTCTCTGGATGCTTAGGTAATGGGTGTTGGGGTCCAAGTACAACCACGACATCTTGATCAAGGGAAGGTCTGGCAGGATTATTTTGGTTTTCCATGGGAGTTGGTGGTGTCGAAGGCTGAGATGGTTCTGATGAAGAGTTGCCTTCGTCTAAAGACTCTCCTCCTGAAGAGGATGGAGAATAATTAGGTGGAGATGGTGGAATACCAGATCCTCCTACTCCAGGGATGAGTGTTTCAATAGGATTGGTAGTATTTCCACCTAAAGGGTTTTGGAGAAGATCAGTGCCTTGAAGCTGTTGTTGGATATCCATGAAGTCAAGAGGTTGATTAAGTGGCCTGTCGGGTTGTCTAATATGGGCTAAGGCACTATGAGTTCTTATGAGTGACTAATAAACAATTTCTTGGACATTGACCCCTTGAGGAACTAGTGTCACTGGTTCAACGGGAATATCAGGGTTATCGTTTGAGGTAGTTGTTGTTTCAAGTGTAACGTTATTGTCTGATCGAATACACGTTACGATAGGAGTGCGAGTGTGTGGGGGAGGAGTCTTGCGACCTCCACGTGCCATCAATTTAATTCAGGCCCTCCTTCTAGCATCATTTTTTGGCGGGCGTAATTGACACACCGTCAACTAGAAGGTCAGATATGGATCGGGTTTGTCTAAATAACCCAAGCCATTTGGGATGAAATGACCTGACGGTTTTAATGGCTCCGTTAGCCCACTAAAGTTCTAAAAATAACAAAAGAAAGGAAACTAATATAAAAAGCTATAATACTAAGGATATAAATTTAATAATTGCAAATATCACAAAAGGAAGATGACTATGTGTATATGATTATAAACAATGTATATACAATTTTGCGAGATTTACTAGATATCTTGTGAAATAGATGTTTTTTGGAAGTGTTTATGAAGTAGATAAAGAAAGCACGTACATTTTGTTTAATATTTAAAACCTAAAAATAAAACTAAAGAATACTAATTCAAACACAATTGAAATAAGAACAGATTAACAGTCAAAGCTAATTTAAGCTATTCTTATTTCATTAATGAATAAACTAACTAAAGAACAAAAATAAGAATACACTAACCTGTAATTAATCAACTAAACCGAGTCTATGTCCCTGTGCAATTCAAGCTCCAAGTTGTCCTTCCTATGAGGAAAACTTGTAATAGAATAGTGCCAACATTCCCAGAACAAAATCAAAGGTGTTTTGGAACAAGAATATAACAGTAAACAAATAAATATACATATCTAGTGATCTTATAATGATGAACACTTATAATAAAATAAACTTAACACAAAACATTCATGTAATACACCATCCAATATCCAGCATAAATCCACGATATTTAAATGAAATAGTGATCACAGATGTAATATAGGATAGTAAATTATGGACATAATTAAACTGTTGAAATAATATGAAATATCATACGATGATAAGACTAAAGTTGTATAAACGTATTAACATTCCATAAGATAAAGGAAAAACATAATGGGTAAGAGCCATGCTGGTCTAGAGCCAAGGAGTGAACATCTTCTCCATATCAGTATTGAAATTCATCTATCCATAATGTGTCCAAACCAAAGATGCCCTCACTACTAAGAGTGATCAGTATTTAAACTAGTTCAGGATTCAAATGCTCTTATCATACAAGATAGAGTTGAATCCACAAAAATCAGATAATATTACAAAAATAGTGAAACATAGAAACCACTCATGTATGAGTTGGTTTGTAAAAAATAAACCAAAGTTTTATAAACGTAGAGAGGTAGAAACTATTTGAATAATTGAGCATATAATTCAAGGTGTTTTCTCCATGCAATCAATATCATAATCATCCATTTCCTGTAGATAGCAAAACCGATTTGATATTCAGATAACAATACTAATTATTATTCAAAAGAGACTGGCTACAGAATCATAGATTTTGTAGCTAGTCTTATTATTAGTAAATGAAATGAAATCATATCTCCTTATTTTATTTTTTTATAAAAGAGTGGAATAAAATGAAAACAAAATCGTTTTACCATCAGAAATTAGAAAAAGAAGGATCCGACAGTTCGGAATTTATAATGGCTTTGAAACTGGTTGTGTTTTTTATTATGATATTCCTAGACTTCTTGGATCTTTTCTTTTCCCTCTCTTTGTGTGCCTTCAAGTCAAAGTTTTTTCATTCCAATAGGGCACTCTAAGCAGCCAAGAGTTTAACTTGAGCCTGTAAGAGGGGAATATCTCTATAATAATGCTCTATCCAGTTGAGACAGCTATCACAGTGCACTGGGGTAGTGGCAAACTGACGTGGAACACAATCGACAATGGGTGCTTCATTTTTACCTGTGGTTTGTTCTAGGTCATGACCGATACCTGAAAAACCTTCTTTTCCCTTGAGACATGGGGGTAAATTTGACACGAAGTCATATTTTTCAACCTGGGTAGTAACCTCTTTCCCGGGACATTGATTTTCTGGGTCTTCACGAGCCAAGAAATCATATATTTCCTGATCTGAACATTGATCATCGATATCGATCAGGTTGATCGATCTCAGATGATTACTCTTTCGATTTCTTAGTTTTCTATAAATCAAATGACCATCCTTTTTATTCCTAAAATTTAAATCTGAACTCTGTTGTTTCTTTCCTACAAAGAAATTCTTCACAAAATTTTTATTGTTATTATTCACATTGGATTCGTTCATAGGCACAAAGTGATATTTTTCTTTTAATTCAGTAATTACCTGTTCCAAAGATCTTCTAGGTGAAAATCTACATGGTAATTCCTTATCCACAGGGGTTTCATCAACAATAGAAGTTGGTTCATTGAATTCAGATCCATCAAGTGAATTGAGGACCTGGCTTTCGATCACTGTTCTGTCCAAACTAGGGTTTACAATTAAATGAGGGCCGACTGTATCGTCGACCCGGGTGAAGCCATTTCGGATCAGGAAACCCTCCCAACTATCACCGATTTGCGACAGGTGAGAAACCAATAGTATCTTAATGAGTCTGTGATGAAATAGACTAGACAGAGAATTTGTGCTCTATCGCTTATAGCACTTAACCATTTTGTAAAGACTCATTAATAGGTAGAAAGGAATATGCAACTCAAAACCTATGAAAATCATAAGCAACCAAATGTGGTACAGAAAAACCATCCTGTATCGGCCTTCACATATAACGATTTTTTTTTTTTAAATTAAAACGAGACAGTGCCATCTAGGTTTTAGAAAAGCAATGGGAATACCTTTTTTACAACAAGTGGATTTGCGGGAAACCATGAATAAACTCTATGGGACATCATCTATCTTAGCGTTCTTAAACCACTTTTCGCCTTTCAATGGAAGTCTTGTCGCCCTGCTTATGAAATCCTCTATTATTTCTAACTATACATCCCTGACCTTGGCCCTAAAACCGTCGAAAGCGTGTGAAAAATCATGTGCAACCTGGAGATTGTAGCCTTCAAACTTTTTGAGGAACACATCCCACCCATGAGCCTTCAGGTCATCTGTGGTGTCATCATGGGACAGAAGAGCTTGGCATTCGTTCGGCTCGATACGAACCACAGGTGCCATTGCCATTGTGACAAGGATACAACAGATATCACAAGGGATAGATTTAGGTTTCCAATGGATGAGTAGCAGAGACAGGTCTAAGCGAATTGTAATGGCACGAAAAATGCAAAGTTTGGGGACTATCATAACTTGGAAATAAGATTTAGGGAAAACAAAAAATAGAGGGCTAGTAAAACTAAGAACCATTTCCCACGATGAGTGCTAAACCTTCCATAGTACAAAACCCCAATTCACATAATGAATGATCTCATTAATATTCAGGCTAGAAAAGTAAATTGAAARCGTAGGTACAACATGCTTGTACCAATTGATATGAATGTTGATATGACAATTCAGCTCGTGAAAGCTATATCAACTATTGACCAATGCTTTTGTGCATTTAACATTTCACAAATTAAATCAACAATAAACTATAGAATCAATGAAGTCAAGGTACCCATAATAMATAAAGAKYTTGATAGTGTATTAATCAATAAGTTCATAAGACTTGAGTTTAAACTATGTATGGGTGCCTTCTAAAACGATATTTCTAAGGTAAAAGATATGTAACCAAGACCATGTTTTATATTTAAATTCATTCTTACAGTCATGAATTTAAAACAAAACAAACAAAAATGCAAACGAAAACTTAATAAGGTAAGCTTAACCCAACCATTGCTTCGAAACTTAGAAACATAAACATTTACAAATGAAAGGTGATGGCAACTACAAAAAGACATAATCTCTTTGTAGGGACTTTAAAACAAAAATAATCAAAAATCATTAATGACTGCCAACAAGAATCAAACTAGTTGTACAAGTACACAAATATTTTCACAACTCTAAGAGCTGTCCTCTTCCTTGTTTTCCATGAATTCAAATATCCATTAGTTTATTTTACTTGAAACCAATTCATGTCATGTGTAATAAATACTAAGATGAGGAAAAATGATATGCAAAAATACAGAGTCTCTATTCCACACATATTTGATAATTAAGTACATAACTTGAATATATCAAAGACTTTCCCGATTTTAGATTTATTATAACAATTTTATCATGAAAATAGATAAAGAGATCATTCTTTATATGGAAAATAGAAAATGAACACTAAATTAGTTTAGATTTATTATAATAATTTAATCATGAAAATAGATAAAGAGATCATTCTTTATAAGGAAAATAAAAAATGAACACTAAATTTATTGTCATGTTTTTATCTTTTTTCTTCACGAAAAACTTTTGGCTAGCATGGAATTAGTTAATTTACGTGTAACATTTGAAACAATTGTTTGGGCTAATTTTTTTGACGTATCATGTTTCTATCCATCACAAGTGATCATTGAGAAAATCAATCTTCAAAAAATATATTTTATTCATCTAAGTTAATCCAACCAAGTCAACCAAACAATAGGGCACTTGATATGCTTGCTAAATTAAGATTAAATTAATTACCTAACAGTCCCCTTAAACTTGACTTCGAGATAAACACCTACCCATTTGGAATACAACATGTCTCTTTAATTGTGTCACCTAGGTGACCTTACACCAACAAACTACAAAACCAGGGATATTCATGTCTAAATAAAGTCTTATATCCATATTCTCCTTTATATGTAATCAATTCCAAACACAAAAAATAAAAAACAAACCTAAAATGTATCTTTGAAAAAACTTAAAAGTGCATCACATTTCTACTCCAAATATAATTAGTCAATTTAGAATTCAAAATTAACTATTATACCTAAATATTGCCACCAATTTTTTGAACCAAAGATATTAAACACTAGTTTATTCTTCCACAACAATAACATTTAACCAACCTCAGAAACCTGTGAGCATCCACAACCCACTAGATTATCCATACTACATGAAATCGGCCTCTCAAGCACCATGGAATCGAGCTATGAAATGGTTATAATTCTATGCTCCACCATGGAACTTGACCAACATGCGAAGCTCATCTATAATGTATTCCATCATTGTTGCCAAGTAAACAAGTGCACCAGTACCAAACATTATTCACATCATTAATGAACGAGGTCGATCCATGCTTCTCATGTCAATTAGAAATACAAGTATGTATTTGATTATCCCACAACTTTATCTTTTAGGACGGGTCACAGGTCCCCTACACTATCCTGACTGCCCAATCATTGAAACAATAATGTCTCCTCTCAGCTTCATAACTACCAACATCAAGTATTTTGGATTGGTTTACCATGGCCTCCATGAGGAGCAACAATGCAAGAGAGGGATCTCCAACAAAACACACTGCTACAAATGGTCAGCATAAGATGTAAATAGGTCTTCATTGCATGGGAAAACCATTGATCCACTAGATTATGCACTCAGTCGCTGCCATATGAATCACATATGTCAAGAGATCCATGATCCTCCATCTAGACTATTGATTGATTCGTTGCCACTACTCCCTGTGGTCCATAATCCTCCATTCCTAGAGTAGTGCCCACGATCCATAATGCATACACCAAATGAAAACAATTTTCAAAAAACCCTATACTTAGAAATGCATTCACCAAAAAAACATTAGAAATCTAATCTCCTTAAATCTTTCATCTTTCACATCTTTGTGTTATTTTTATTATTAATCATTCATTTAACTTAAACTTTCAATGAAAATACTTTCAATGCTTACATATGCCATAGCTTTACATACCACTTTAGTGTTTTCCCTAACTTTTCACAATATGTAAACATGGAAAATAAATGTACTCCTATGCAAGATTATTTCCTTAAGGATTTCTACTTACATGAACATAGAAAAATCATAAATGTACTCCTATGCAAGATTATTTCCTTAAGGATTTCTACTTACATGAACATAGAAATGCATTCACCAAAAAAACATTAGAAATCTAATCTCCTTAAATCTTTCATCTTTCACATCTTTGTGTTATTTTTATTATTAATCATTCATTTAACTTAAACTTTCAATGAAAATACTTTCAATGCTTACATATGCCATAGCTTTACATACCACTTTAGTGTTTTCCCTAACTTTTCACAATATGTAAACATGGAAAATAAATGTACTCCTATGCAAGATTATTTCCTTAAGGATTTCTACTTACATGAACATAGAAAAATTTTCTTAACATTTATTGTTATCACAGATTAAATGTCCATGCTTTCCTTTCAGAAATTGTTCAAAAAAAAATATCTACCTAAGAAGAATTGTCTTTCATGGCACTATCATTATTATGGGCTCTATATACCACCATTGTCTCAATTTCCTAGCAATGAGCAATGAAAGGCCTTATTTGAAATTGCATGATGCTTTCATAAATATTTGAATGCTTCTTTCAGTGTGATTATGTTGATAGCATTGCAACTTTGTTAAAGGATAAGGTTTTTTTTTTTTTTTTTTAATTATAACTAGTTAGTTTTAAAGTTGCCTTAATCCAATTATAACTACATCTATGAAACAATGTAGTCTGATACTTTATTTTATAAATTAGGATTTTTATATCAATTAACTACTAGTAATATTTTGAATTGTTATTTTGCTATGGTAATTTTCATAACATTGCAAATTTGATGAAGACCTTGTTTTTTGATATGATATCTCACCATTACTTTAATCGGTAATAATATCTTTCCACTTAGTATATATATGTATAGACGTCAGTATTTTAATATTTTTAACTTCAATTAAATATTTTTTCTTTAAATTCTTTTTGTTACATATTTTCATGATTCTTTTTGTTACATATTTTCATGTAGCCTCTCATGCTATAATAGAATACTATAATAGAATAAGTTGATAGCATTGCAAATTTACTAATAACAATGTCTCACCATGTAGTAGATACATATAGACTTGTGCTTTATTTTCTAGCATAAAGCTTTTCAATTCAAGGCTTGTGCAATAATCTTTTTACTGGTTACATTTTAGTTTTTTATTTTTCAATTGGTTCTTTTCCTCCTTCTATAGTTTTATCTAGATCAC
Organism: Picea mariana; assembly: GCA_032191745.1. Lineage (NCBI taxonomy): Eukaryota > Viridiplantae > Streptophyta > Pinopsida > Pinales > Pinaceae > Picea > Picea mariana. The sequence continues at coordinate 211,456 of JASDQU010102715.1, forward strand.
CTAAGTTTTCTTTTATGATATGAGAGGAATGGTTACCTTTTCTAACTTAACATAGCTTTACATTAAATTTAAACATTTCCTAAATTTTACAAAAATTTATTTTAATTTTTCAAAATTTTATAAGCTTTATATTAAAGTGGACAACATTAATAACCCAAATATATTGGTTAGATTTTAACTTATAACATATAATTTTCTGTTTAGATATCATATCTTAAATATATTATTTAATCTATCAAATCAATCATATATATAATATTTATATATTATAATAATTATTATTATTTTATCATTATTATATAATAATATATATATATTATAATTATTATTATTATTTTAGCATTATTATATAATGAATTAAATAATTTTAACTTAAATAATAATATTAAATATATTATTTTGAGAACAAATACAAAGAATTATAGGAATTCACACTTTCAATGTTTACCTCACATTTCTGGTTGATTCAAAGATATAGCTAATCTTTTGAAAAAAAGGAACCTTGTTGATTAAAATATAGACCTAATCTTCTAGAAACACTAAATAATGTACCACAGAATATTTCGACCGAAGTGATAGAGAACTTGTCAGAGTAAAGGTTGGAGTTAGAAAGCGTGAGAGAAAGATTAAAAAAATAAAAAAAATCATAGAAGCTTTCCTAAGCTCTTTTTCTCTATCGTGCATTTCCTTGTTGCACCTAAAATAAGATAATAATTTAACCCTAATCAAATATACGATGCAATCTCCTTTTCGCAACATTATGAAATAAATGAAATATGATCAAATCATTATGAGAAACATGATGCTGTAAAAGATTATTGTCGAAATATTATTTTTAAACCGTGTAGAGGCCAAACAAAAAGGGAAGTCAAATGTTCTGGCCTTTAGTTAAGAAGTGCACTTTGCACTTTAACTTGAGTCATAAGAAGTTTTTAATTGAAGAATGGATTTTAATTATTATCACGTTATCAATTTTTATATTTTTAATAAAAAAATTATAAAGATAAATTTATAATTAATAATGTTTTTTTTAAATAATATGTAATTAATAATAATTTTATAAATGATGTGTTTAAATAGATGATAAAAATGAAAAACACATAATAAAAATAAAAGTGTAAAAACTTATAAGAAAAAAACATTATTCGATATATAAATTGTTTGAACACATGTAATTATATTTTATATAATTACTTTGTAATTTTTAATAAAGATTTTATGAATTTTAATTTATAATTAGTAATAGATTTATAAACTATGTGTTAAAATAAATGAGGAAAATGAAAAATACACCCAAAAAAAATAAAAAAATTAAATTAAATTAAAAATAAAAGTATAAAAAATATAAGAAAAATAATACTTTATATAAATTGTTTTAACATAATTAAACTTTATATAATTAATTTATATAGAATTATTGTGTTTTAGTAACATAATATTGTTATACAAATAAGACTCCAAAAATAATAATATTTTATATTAAAAATACAAATATAAAATATAAAAGTATTTTAAATTTAAAATAATAATTATAAATAAATATTCATTATTAATGTATTTATTTTTATTAAATTATGATATTTTATAAAGATTAACAATAATAACTTATACCCTGGATGGGGTGCCATGTCGAATAGGTAGGACAAGTGGCAACAAGTTGGGCAGCGCCATAAATAATGGCCACCGCCTCCCATCTCCTCACCATTAAAGATGGGAGGGTGCCCGCGTAGACTTAACCAGTTGATGAGTCCTCTTAAGTGCGTGAAGAGAACGACACACCAGAGCATTAAGCACTTAGC
>JASDQU010102716.1:945-13844 GCA_032191745.1 Picea mariana
GATTTACAATTATTTTCAAGCCCATAAAAAGCTTTCCATCCCCCAATAATCATTTTCTCAATGCTATAATTCCAATTGAGCTTGTGGTGAATATCAATTCCAAGATATTTGTATGAAGTCACTTCCTCCAAGTTTTCGTTGTCATATACAAAGGTATCATAAGGGATCTTGTTGGATTTAATAATCATGACCTTAGTCTTATCAGTATTAACAGTCATACCCATATTGGAGAAAAAGTCCTTGAGGATTCTTAGTTGGTTTTCAAGATCATGGGGACTCTTTGCCATAAGAATGATATAATTGGCATAAAGAAGAAGATTGATGACTATACTAGTGAGAGTAGGGCCGACACAACTTGCTTTTTCCAAGCATTCTTCTAACTTATCAATGTAAATGCCAAAAAGGGTAGGGGACAAGGGACAACTTTGTTTGACTTCGATATTGCATTTAATCTCTTTTGACCAGCCCTCGGTGTTTTTAAAATTAGCAATAACATTCTCATACATTTTTATTGCAGCAACCCTCAACTCAAGAGGCACTTTTATCTCTTCCAACCTATTCCAAAGGTTTTTCCTAGGAACCATGTCAAAAGTTTTTCTAAAGTCAACAAAACAACAAAAAAGATTGGTTTTAGTATTGCGGAACTCCTTTGCAATGATCCTAAAGGTAACAAGATGGTCCACTGTTGAATGATATCTCCTAAACCCGGCCTGGCCTTTATCTCTTTTACCGTGACTTTCTAGCCAAATGTTAATCTTATTTTCCAAAATAATTCCATAAAGCTTGGCTAAAATCGAGCTAATCATAATGGTCCTATAATTAGAGGGAATGTTTTTATCCCCATTTTTAAAAATAGGAACAATGAGACTTTGCGTCCAGGGTTTAGGGAAGCCATGGTTGACTGCTAAATTGAAGAGTTTGTGTATGTGAGGGATAAGGATTGGCCCTTCAATTTTAAAAATTTCATCTTGGTAGCCTTCAATGTCCTTAGCTTTCCCATTTGCAAGCCTCTTAACCCCGAACTCTATGTCATCTAAAGAAAAAACTTCTTCCTTTGTAAGGACAATAGGAATGGTGTCCATGGCATTAGGGAGCTCGTAAAGATTTTTAAGGTAGGAATTCTAGTCTGTTAAGGGAATCCTATTATGTTCTTTAGTATTGCGTTTTAGAATTTGGCTCCAGAACTTCTTAGGATCCAACTTGTATAGTTTTGAAAGTTGTTCTTGCCTTTTGTTGATATAGTATCTTTTTTTCCTTTTAATTGGGGCTTTTTACGTATTGATCTTATCGAGTTTTAAGGGCTCATTAGAAGTTTTATACATATATTTAAAACTTTACAAAAAGACAAATGCTATATGCCATATGATCCAAATTAATGTTAGATTAATAAATGAATGTAAAAGTCAAATGCCATATGATAAAAATAAATATTAGGATTAATAAATGATTAAGTAAATAAATGTTATAACTAATAAATGATTAAATTTGAATTATTTGATGAATAATTAATACAAGTGTCAGGATTAATAAATTATTCTAAATTTAATTTATTTTGAAAATAATTAATATAGTTTTATTTTAATCACTTATTTATTAAATATTTTGATAAAAGAACATAAAATATTAATATAGATTAAATATTATGATTAAAAAAATTAATATTGATTTATATTGAGATAATCGATTTGAAATATAGGAATTAGTTTTTATTAATTAATAATCAATAAAAATAACTTTACATATTATATATATAAATTTGTCTGAATTATATATGTGTGTGTGTGTGTGGCTCTTAATAGAATGAAAGATAAAGAAATTATTAAGAACATGGTTCCCTTCCCTAACCTTTAAAAAACGTGTTATGGTATGGACTATTTATATTAGTAGAGGCGATGATTTGGCATAATGTGAAGTGTCCATTGAGTTTAGATCCATTTCAACCTTTGATTTATGAAATCAAGAGGGATCAAATATGTTGGGTCCTTTTGGTCACTCGAGTGAGAAAAAAGAGGACCCTTAACTGTGTTGTTGGACCAACAAGACAACACATAAATTATTAGTAGATTAGTGAATCCACAAGATAGTAAGTAACAAAACAAATAATCAAGAAATGAAAGCAAACTAAGCACATATAAATTCTAAAAGATGCATGAAATTGATGCAAGAGATAACTACCCAAATGACAAGTGATCCTTGAATTGAGAACACCAAAGGAGAAAAGTGGGACTATAGATTCCCTATTCCTCCTTGGGAGGGCTCTTGAGTCCCCCAAAAATAGAGCTTGGCTCTCCTATCTATGACTAACAATGGTGAAGAACCTATTGGTCAAGTTTCTCAAGAGGTGAGAAGCTTACCAAATGCTATGATTGCTCAAATAGCTCTCAAGAGAATAGATGGATTCTCTAAAAGAAAATGCGAAGCATAACAATACAATGAATTCCTTCCTTTTTAGCATCCAATGGTCATGTATTTATAGGAAAATAGCAAGATATTTCATAATATGTTCCAAGTGTGAATGTAAGGCCTTTAGAGGTAAATCCCATCCTTCCAGTCATCCCAAGATGAAATTTTGGGTCGATCTTGGGGTCTTGGCCTGATTGACTTCAACCTAAAAGTGGTTGAGGCACGACCAAATCCATAAATGTGTCATTTTCGCATCTGCACGAGTTGAATAAGTGACAGTCACGCGGACCATGCAGAGTGTGCGTTCAGTGCTTTGCTTATTTGTGTGGATGTGCATGTGTTAAATTTGGTGGAAATGCGTAGAAATTCATGGCTTGTTTTATATAGTTTTTTCATCTTGTTGAAGTCGGTTTTGTAAATGTTGGAAGTATGTTGTGTTTGTGCTGATATTTTCTTGGACCATTGTTTGTATTGCTTCTGAGCAATTTTTCAATGATAACAAATGCCCCATGATGTGTGAGGTTAGGAACATATGTATAGACAAAATACATCATTTTTTCTTTTGTGAATAGGAGAGTTGTAGCTATTGTCTGAGAGGACTATAAGAGCGATCCTTTGGAGGAAAAGGGGATCTTGAGGGGAACCAAGTATTCTTCAAAAGCTGAAATATATATCTAGGTATAAACAAGGTGGGCATGCCCCATGCTCGTGTCATGAAGCCGTAAATGAAATGATAGAAACTGAGTATTGTTGATGAAGTAGATATCTACAGTGCCCTTAGGAGCGTCAAAAAATGACAGATGATGGTTATGATTATTCAACGGGCTCTGAATTGAGGTATGAACAACTTGGAAGAATTGATGGCCTAGCAAATTCATAGGTCTTCGGCGATTACTAAAAACTACAATGGTCGCATAGTAAGACCCACCGTAACATGGAACTTTGTTCGAGTCGAATGTTATGGGGGTCAATGACATCAAAAAATGATGAAGACTCTTTATGTGTCGTCCGAGACTGTTCATTAATAAGGGAATGAGAACCAAGATACTGTCGCCTTCTTGGAAACTTGCGCCGACGTCGAAAGGAAAAGGGAATGACTGGAAGAAGCAAAGGGATTCTTATTATCGATTAGATCAAACGAGTATCGAGGACTGAATGGAGGAGAGGATGGATGGAATAGTGACATGAACGATGTTCAAGATGTATGGGAATCGATAACTTCTCGTGGTTGGGCGAAATGGAATGATGATATCAATCATAAAACATGATCTGGTGTCAGGGGGATGACCAGATATTGGGTCATTTGTTGAATAAGTGAGACTGTAAAGGAATGGATGATAGGTCAAAATACAGATATTTGGGACAAGGGTGTCGGTGATATTTGGTATTTGGGCCATGATATGAATACATTTTCAAATATGGTGATGAAAGGGGAATGCCCCGACCAAGGGCAGCATGGATTGTTGTGAGCCAAGGAAAAATACATTGTTGGGGGCGACGAAAATAATCTACTCTACTTGTTGGAACTTGAAATGTGTTGTATACAATTACCAAATTAATAAAGAATGATTGGGATGAAAGTACATATACAGAAATGGGTGCCCCAGTGAATGATGGCTTGGCCCTCTTGGGGCACAAGTGGTGCAATGTAACTGATGAGGGGTGGGGGCCCCATTGGTGGGGTTTTGCACCAAGTAGGTGAATGGAGGATGAAATTGTGGATGGGGAATTAATGGTGGATGATATGGAGGATTAATGATAGTGTGGAAGTGCATTTGATGTAACCATCTAAACATGAAGTGGGAGTCCATAATGGGGTAGTTTAGCAAGATGATGAGAAAGAAGTATGGGGTTCTTGCTCTGGGGTGTAGTGCTACCAGGACTCCTGAACCTAATGGATATAACAACATAAGTGTCAAATTTCCAGGGGGTAAATATATGTGGGACAACTCATGGGGGTGAGAATGCTACCAGATAACAATACTTGAATGCAACAAAGGTGGGGGTACTGCAAAGCCGGATGTGGGGGTCCCAAAGGTGAATGTCAAGGGGTATGACTTAGATATGCATATGTTTGCAAAGGGATTAAGAACATGCCAGTTGTGAACATATACTTGAAGGGGCTGAAATACAATTATGATTGGATGGGTGAGAGACTATTGTATGAAGTAACTACACACACAAACATCAAATACCCGATGTGAAACATATCTAAAAATTAAAGAATATATGACATGAATTTGATAAAAATGATAATGAGTGTGTGTACCTATGCCCAGAGTTGGGTGAGGGCATCCTGGGACTTCATGGTAAAATGACAAACGAGTGATACCAACATGTAACGGACAATGTATGGATGGTTGTGCCACAAATGATGTGAAAAATGGAGCTCCTGGGATTTAGAATGAAGGGTTCAAAGTTTTTGGAGGGGGCANGGGGGGGGGGGGGACACAATGCAACCTCATTTGTAATTATGCAAGTTGAGGGATAATTGCTTTATTGTGTGCATTGGTGAGCGTTGTGAGAGCTTGAGGACACCAGTTGGACGTGGGAGAGAGTATGGTGAGTGCCCTCAACCTCATGCATAGTTTAGTTCAATTTGAGATGGGATGGGGGGTCGTACGGTCATTTTTGGTTGGGCTAGGTGGATCTACATGGGTAAAACTTGGTTTCCTATGCATTTTTGCACGAGTAAAATTGTCATAGTCAATCACAATGTGTGCGACTGTGGTGGTTTTTCCTGCACATTAGTGCATGAGGGATCATGTTTTTAATGCACGACATCCAATGTGGAAGTCACATAGAACTTGTGTGAATTGATAGAAAATGACCGCATATGATGTGCGCGACTGTATTGGAAGCAGTCGCGCAAGGTGTGCGTAATTGTATGGAAAACAATCATGCAAGATGTGTACAGTTGTATAGACAATAGTCGTGTAGTATGTGCGTAGGTGTACGGAAAAAAAATGTGTGATATGCGTGGGATTGTCTATGATACAACCGCATTGATGTGCATGCCTGTATGTGAAACAAGCGCAATGGTGGAAATTAATTTTTGTGTGGTTTATGTGGATTTGGTAATGTAATTATGTGACCTAGCTTAATTTTTGGTTTGGGTGCTGGTTTACGACAGCATTATGTCAATCAGATGGAGGGAGAGAGACTAGGAGTCTCTTTTGGGGGAGGAGGGGAAGGATACCCAAATTTTCTGAAGATTTGTTTGGGCGGGTTTATTGCATTTTTTGTACTGCTCACTCATACAGTCGCAAGAGTCGCTCCAGCAGTTCATCATTAGGATGTGGAGTCTGCAATCACAATTGTTTATCATGTGGAGCTATGATATTCGTATGTCGACCAAGATGGATATTTATTTTAACACATGGCTATCATTGCGAGGGGTTGATTTGGAGGCCACGCTGTGGATTCTATCAGGGGAGACCATGACAACGATGGCTAGGTGACATTGTTTGCATGATAGGCCTCTCACCGGGGGTGCATTAGTATAGGGGCTATTGATTCACTTGAGACCGAGGTGTTTTTTCCTTTGGTAGTGAGGATTTTTGGGTCACTGGGGAACCACAGTATTTTCAAGGCACACATGTCTATAGTGGAGAGGGAGATGGTTGGACAAATGGATGCATTATAATGGTTTATGTCCACTTGTATGGTGACCCAACTAGATCGATGTGTTGGGATGATGTCGAGGTATTTTGTAGTTGGGCCAGTCCTTTATGCTTTCTTCCTATAGCGAGTGATATTGTTGCCTGAAGGTGGTATTGGATTTTCCTTCTCCGTGTGATCCTCATCTGCAGTGATGGGATAGATATTGGCATGGAATGGTGTTGTGAGAAATTCACCCTACGGACAAGTTGAAATATCCTTAGATCAAACTATGATCTAAGTTAGATATGAAACAAATGGTTACTACTTTCCTTGCAGATCTATTTCATTAACCTATAGATAGAAGAAGGGAGACTTACTTGTTTCTCGAAGTTTGTCCTCGTTGCTCCATCCTTTTCACTCGATTCTCCAACTCCTTCAACGATCAAAGAGACCTGCAAAACAAGAGGCAACCAAACCTTTCTACTTCTACTAGATCTTGTTAGGTAAGAACTAAATCTATCTATACCAGATTTCACTTAAGCATAGACACTATCATGAACAACATAGTGAAATGAATAGGCCAAGTTGATATTAATGGAAACACAATAAATAAGGAACTTACAAATCACCTTTTATGCTACAAAAATATTCTCCAAGATCTCCAGTCCAGCCCTTGCATGAATTCCTTGAGATCATATTGATGATGCTTCACTGGACCCCCCACCTTTTACCCATGAATGACCTTGCTTATATAGAGTTGAGAGGTTTAACCACCATAACATTTCAAGGGAATGGTTGAGATATTTACTCCTTAGGTTAGGATTTAGTACCCAAAATGGAGGGAATGTAGATGACTCGAGTGTATGAGTCATCCTTTGACCATGATCATACAAAAGTATCTTAGGATTTTCCTACAGAAAAAGGTGGATTATCTCTAATTGAACTAATGATCCCTCAAAACTGGCCACAGAGCGTTAGTAACGCTCCCCCATAGTTGATTAATTAATTCTCCCTATACATGGGAAGGGGGGCATTAGTGGTAAAACAAGGATCAAAACTTAGGGAAAGTGGTTAGGTTTCGATTTTCTCAATGTTTTCTAATTCACCATGGCTTAGGGAACACAACCAACATTTAGTCATGGTGTCAACACTTACGAAACTCAGTAAAGTGCATGATATGATTATTAAGGTGCACACGACACTTGCAAAAGTGCATGCGACACTTAGTGAGGTGCGTACAACACTTTGCGACACTTAAGGTGTGTAAACGATGTGACACCTAAGTGTGACATTTTGGTGTGTAACACATGGAGGAGGGGATGGGAGTCACTATTTTATTGAGGCTTTTGAGGGTGTTTGAAGGTAGACCCCACAAATTATTTTGGACTATCCTTACTTGGGGATGGAATTCAAACACCATCCAGATATGAGGATATCCCCTCAAGAGCTATGTGACCAGTGGGGTATGTGAGTGTTATATTGCATGTATGATTTTCTATATATCATTATTGGTTATGTGAAAAAACTAATGAGCTTATTGTATTTTGGTAGTTTTTGGGCCAAACAATCGAGAGAGTGACTTTTCCCGAGAAGGGATCGAGAGCGAGTGAGAGATGGAGGGGCGAGCGAGGTGACGATGTTAGTTTAATGATCCTCGGGCAGGCCCGTTGCATGACCCAGTGTGAGGTGAGATGGATGATTTGTAGTGGCAGTTCGAGATGGTGTTAGAGGGGGTGTTGTAGGACTGGTGGCTTGATATTTGGGATGACCAAATTCTTTAGAAGTGTATTGGGGGATGCCATGAGTGGAGGTCTTTGGTGTGGCATGCAGAAGTGGTAAGTGTTTTGGTGACATGACATATGCCCCTAGGAATACCTTCAGGTGGGGAGGTACCCCCAGATGAGAGGGACCCACCAGTGGACCCTCTAATGAGTGTTTTCCCATAGCTAGAAGCACCCTAGGTGTTTGTACCATATGGGTGTTTTCCTCCATTTTTGTTTTAGAGGAGTTGAGGCTCCTCATATGTATATAATGAGGGCATGTTGTAACATTTTGGGCCTGAGAGTGTCGTTGGGTGATGTGTATGTCTCTTTGAGGAAACATTTATGATACCATGGGTATATGTGTGTGTGTGTGTGTGTGTGTGTGTGATGGATCATGTTTTTTGAGTATATGTGTTTTTGTTGAATTATTCTGATATGGGATGAATCAATGTTGAAAATAATTGTATGTGTATGTTTAATGTGATAAATTCCAATTGAGTACTTGATTCTCCAAGGTATATGTGATCTGGTTTAGGCTTCTAGGAATGTGTGTGAATGTAATGGATTCAAAATTTGGAGTGAGAATTTTAACTTGCAGGTACTTGCGATATAGGCATGGATCAAAGACGTGATACACATTGTTCAACTGCAGAACAATGAATTGTGAATATATAAGAATGCTCAGGTGATGAATATGGAAATGACCATATTCTGCGAGAAGTCCAATGATGAAAAAATATTCATCTTGGTTATTGGTGGTGGGACCGAGGCATATACCATTGGAGTGAAGCAGTACATGTTCTAGGGTGTAAAGGGTCTGAGATGCTGAAGAAAGATTATGAGTTCAATGGCTGGCACCATATGCATACCCAATGTAGTAAGCAGATGGATGATTCATCTATCAAAACAAGGACAAAGGATTAGACCTATGTTGTGGAAGGGTTTTTGGTAAAAAAAACTAAAAACACTAGGATAATACAAGAAGATCCTAAGGTGGGGTGGCTATGCTTAAGGGTATAATTTCTTTAAGTATAATCCATTGACAGGGTCTTTGAGGGTGGATCCTTCAAGGTAAGCCAAGATGTAGGCTCCCTTAGTGAGACAATGGGGAACGATAAAGGGTCCTTTCCTAAAGCATCATGGATGATATCGTAGGCCAACACTGAATCACCTTCTTTGAAGGATCAAAGGTTCATGTGGCAGTCAAAGACTGCTTTAGATTGTTTCTTTTTCGCTTCTTTGTTTTGTAGGGAAGTGTGGCAATATTTGTCTAAGGAGATCATCTTAAGTAATCGTTGTTCCATCGGGGTTGTGTCTGGTAGAAGCTCAATTGTTGTGTGCAGTGTGGGGATTTCACATTCAATGGGAATGATGGATTATACACCATGAATTAAATGAAGGGGGTGAAGCCAATTGTGGTTTTGACAGTCGTGCAATATGCCCAGAGTGTCGAAAATAACATGTGATGTCAGTTAGTTTTGTGCTTATTGATAGTGTGTTGGAGCATGGTTTTCAATACTTTATTGATCACTTCGACCTGCCCATTCAATCGAGGGTAGTATGATGAAGATAACTCATGAGTAAATCCAAGTTTGGTAGATAACTAAACAAATACTTCCTTTTAAAATGTTTACCATGGTCAAAAAATACTTGGAGAGGGACTCCAAATTGGGTAATTACATAGTTGAAAAAGAAGAGGAAGGCTGTATCAACTTTGTTATTGAATGTGGGCATGGATTTTGCTCATTTTTTGAAGTAGTCGAATGTGACTACAATATACTTGTTCCCATTACTAGATGGGGGGTTGAAATTCATGAAATAAATGCCCCACTTACAAAAGGAGACTTTCGTAATGATTGGATGGAGAGGTAAGGGTGGCATGTTGACTTTGTGTGTGTATAATTGACATTTTTCACAACACTTAGCAACATGAATGTAATCAGAAAACAAGGTGGGCCAAAAGTAACCAACCTGAACCACTTTCTGTGGTGTGGACATTCTGGAGAGGTGAACCTGCATGCGCTGTGACTGTGGCAATCATTTAGGATGTTTTATGCCTCATCAATGGAGAGGTAGTGATGAAGAATAGTGTATACCCCTCTGTAATATAGGACATTTCCAATGAGGAGGTAACGAGAGGCATGGATCGGTGATGGATGCAGTGATGATCATCGCTGGAGAGATGAGGGAATTTTTTTTGTGTATGGAGATAGAAAAGAATGTCACCATACCATGTGTCATTAGATGAAATTAATAATAAATGTTCATCCAATAAGTTTTCATTGACTAGGGGGTCAAATGAGTTTGATGGGAAGTTGTCAATTATTTCTGCGAGGATGGGGGAATTTTTTCTCTTGTGAGTTGTTAAATCAAGATCATATTCTTCGAGGATGATTATCCATCAAGAAAATTTTACATTGATCTAGAATCAAATGAGTAGGTATTTCATAGGATTAGAATCTTCCATGACCTTGGTAGCTGGAAGCAAGATATAGTGGTGCAGTTTCTGAACTGCAAGGACAACTTCCAGGGATAGATTATCTTCATGATTATACTTTAGAGGTGGCCCTAAGATATTTTTCTTATATAGTAGTGGACATACTTGTGTTGGTCATCACCTACCTGGACTAGCACTCTTGTGATTGAAACCTATGAGGCAGAAAAGTATATTATATAATCCCTATCGTAGTATGGGGGACTGATTAGCGGTGCTTTATTGAGTGCTTCTTTAATAGATTCAAAGGCATATTTGGAATGTTGGTCCCACTGAAATGGGATGTCATTCCATAGTAAGCATAAGAAGTCGTGGGTGCAGATAACATAGTTGGGAACAAAGCATGATAGGAAATTAGCTTTACTTCGGAGGCTTTGTAATTGGAATAAGTTCTTGAGGGGAGGAATCTCATTAATGGCCTAGAATTTGAGGTCGTCCACAGTGATTCCTCGTTGAGAAATGATGAAGCCAAATACGCATCTGTCAGTGATGAAGAAGACACATTTAATAGGGTTTAGTCAAATATCGTATGTATGGCAGCGTTGAAAGACAAGATGTAAATCCTCTATGTGTTGGGAGCGCTTCTTGGAGTGAACAATGAGGTCATCCAAGTAAGAAAGTATAATATGGGCAAGATCGTGAAATCCATATGTCATGGCTTGTTAGAAGGCAGCACCCACATTTTTTAGTCCAAATGGCATAATCCAGTATGAGAAGGTACCCCATTGTGTTGTGAATGCTATTTTGTATTGGTTAGCATGGCGAATTTGAATCTGGTTATAGTCGAAGAACACGTCCATGAGTGAAAGGACTTTGTGACTAGCACAATCATCGATAACTTTATCAATGAAGGGGGATGGAAAGTTTTCTTTCGAACAAGCTTGATTGAGATCATGAAAAACGATGTAGATCATAATGGTTCCTTGTTGTTTGTTGATGGGGACGAGTTTTGAGACCCAAGATGTGTATGCGATAGGGTAGATGAAGCCAACAACACACAACTTATTGATTTCAATTTTGATAGCCATGGACTTAGAAGGGTGAAGGGGATATTGATTTTGATGAACAAGGGTGGCATTGGGCTATGTGTCAATACAATGTTAAAAAATGGCAGGGTATAATCCATTTATGTGTAAGACCATGCGAAAATATCCTAGAATTCCTGAAAGAGAGCTTTGTAGGCTATGCTGTCTTTGGGAGATCATGCATCGCCAAGAGTGATTTATTAGAAGATGTTGGATTTGATAGAGATGTCGATCTTAATTGTAGGGGAGATGTTTTCCATGTTCCCTTTTTCAAAGGAATCAGGTGCGGGGATTGGATTTTTGAACCAATCAACATGACCAGGGGGAATACAATATTTGGTTTCAATCACAAAGACTTGAGCATCTGGGTGTTGTTGAAATGTTGTGTGAGCTAAGAAGAAGGATGAATGGTGAAATGAATGCCAAGGAAAATTTGGTGTTTTCATGGCCTCTAAAATGTCTTCATTTGTTTGAAAAATGAAGGAGTGTAATGGGTCAATAACAGTTTGAGTAGAAGATAGAGAAGAGGTGATGGCTCTAGTGAGATTTGGGTTAGTAATGAGGGGGTCGTCTATGGAAGGTATATGAGATGAGGGTGCATGATCACTAGTTCTGACCGAGGTGGGTAGACTTGCGGGAGAAGGTGATGAGGTTTCACTAGATGACATGAACCAAATATCCATATACTTTTGTGGGGTATGGAAGGTTGGAGGAGGAAGAATCTCATGAATGGGAATTACAGGCGAATTCAATGGATGCAGGGGAAAGTATTCAGATGGTGGCAGTGTGGGGATATCCAGTGGGGTCAAAGGTAAGGGTTCTAGCCTTGCTATGGGTATGGTATGTCCTCCATGTGGAGGTATTGTCAAGGTTGGTTCAGTGGAAGGTGATGTTGGTGTGTGGACATGCAGAAATGTGGTTGTATGTCAACTTCAGGCAGAGATAATGAGAGGAAACCTATATGTGCAATGGTCTTGTTGTTCACATAATGCGCAAGGGAATCACATTCATTTGTTTACTGACGTGGAAATATAATGAATTTCAGTAACATTTGTGATGGTGGGGAGTGCCTTCGTGGGCCCAGGTAATGTATTTTGATGCATTGTCACTAGTGTTTATCAAAATTTAGGGAGAGTTGGGAAGTTGTGAGTGTAATTGTTGTATTGTGAGTAGATGGTGCAAGCAAGTTTGGTTCAGAGACCATTCTGTTTGGAAGAAGAAGGTTTTGTGGTTGTAGGTGTGGTGGCCATAGTAGGTAGTAAAGGTGTTGTTTTGGGAAGTGGAATAAGATTCAGTAACTCTGAAAAAGTGGGGAAGAGATTCGTTGGGTGGTCAACCATAGTCAAATATGGTCAGCCATAGCCAAACATGGTTAACCATGGAAAACCATGGTGAAACATGACCAACCTATAGAAAACCATGGTCAACCAATTTCAACCATAGTCAAACATGGTCAACCACATGCAAATGTTTTAATACATAGTTAACCATATTCAAGCATAGTCAAGCATTGTTAACCATAGTGAAACATGATCAACCATGGTCAAATAAGGTCAACCAAAGTTAACCATGGTTAAATACGACCACCCTTGGTTGAACATGTTGAACCAT
>JASDQU010102716.1:27394-61219 GCA_032191745.1 Picea mariana
AAACCATCTCCATGGATTTTATCACTGGATTACCAACTTCAACCAAACAGAATGATGCCATTATGGTGGTGGTGGATAAACTGAGCAAGTCCACTCATTTCATCCCCATCAAATCAAACTACAAGGCGATAGATATCGCCCAGATATTCATGAAAGAGGTATTCAGACTGCACGGTATGTCGAAAGAGATAGTGTCTGACAGAGACACAAAATTTACTTCCAACTTTTGGAAATCACTGATGGTTAGATTGGAGACCAAATTGTTGTTTAGCAATACCTACCACCCTCAAACCGATGGACAGATGGAAAGAGTGAATCAAATATTAGAGGATATGTTAAGAATGCATGTAATTCATCAACCCAGGAAATGGGAAGACTACCTGCCATTGGTAGAATTCGCCTACAACAACGGCTACCAAGCATCCTTAAAGAAGAGTCCCTTCGAGGTCCTCTATGGTAGACCGTGTAATACCCCAGTTAGCTGGAGTAATCTTGTAAATAGGATTTATTTTGGACCCGACATGCTGAAAGAAATGGAACAACAAGTAGCTCAGATAAAACAAAATCTAAAGATTGCCTAGAACCGACAAAAAATTTATGCTGACCAAAAGAGAACTCTGAGAGAGTTCAAAATGGGAGACCATGTATATCTCAGAATTAAGCCCAGAAGGAGTTCTCTGAGAATGGGAGCTTGTGCCAAGTTGGAACCCCGGTATTGTGGACCCTTTGAGGTTCTAGATAGAGTGGGACCTGTAGCCTATTGGCTAGCACTTCCTCCCACAGTAAAGGCACATAATGTTTTCCATGTTTCATTATTGAAGAAATATGTACATGATGCTAATCATATAATTGACTGGTTTGTGATCCAGGTGGAACCGGAGGGAAAATTTCTACCAGAACCCCAATGCATACTGGACAGAAAGGAAACCCCGCTCCGAAACAGAACCATTGCATAGATCAAGGTGCAGTGGAAATATTTTGGCCCAGATGAGGCTACATGGGAAATGGAGGATGCCATGAGATGGGCATATCTGATTTTGTTTACTTCTGTACATACNTGGAAATATTTTGGCCCAGATGAGGCTACATGGGAAATGGAGGATGCCATGAGATGGGCATATCTGATTTTGTTAACTTCTGTACATACCATTCATGTTAATAGATAAGAACATCGAGGATGATGTTCCTTTTTAAGGGGGAGGGAATTGTAACACCCTGTTTCCCCCAACTTGTAAATATAACTGGACTGGCCAAGAACTATGGCAAACTCATAAATGTGAATATGTGATGTAAATGGACCTTGAGGAAAAGGTCAATGAATGTGAATAACATTTTGAATTTATTGCAGGACTGCTGAGAGGGGATATGCAGAAAAAGAGACCACGGTTGTGGTGGAAGGCACCTGGAAAGGTGGTGTTAACT
Source organism: Picea mariana (assembly GCA_032191745.1). Taxonomy (NCBI): domain Eukaryota; kingdom Viridiplantae; phylum Streptophyta; class Pinopsida; order Pinales; family Pinaceae; genus Picea; species Picea mariana. Next base: position 28,817 of record JASDQU010102716.1, read on the forward strand.
TCCATCGAGAATTAATACCGTATTTGGACTCCACTGGCATGGAGAACCAAAAGCGGCTCACTGGCCCTGAATTAAATGTCTCGCAGGCTGGTAGGTAGATGGTTTAATGAGGGATGGGATGTGAACCTCCCATCCGTAGAGCCATCAGGCCTGATCATCACGAGGGTAATCGCGCCACACGCAACCTCGCAAGAGGATAAGGCGTGGGGTAGAAGTGATGGAGAGGGAAGACACGAGGGGAGAACTCTAGCAATACGCAGAGTGAGTGATAGCAGAGAGGAAGGAGAGTAACCTTCGCTCCTGGTCACTGGCGGACAGAGACGCAGTCTCACAGCATCGTGGTCTCAGCTCAGGGGTGGCTAGTGGTAAATCCGTTGGGAGTCGCTAAGCCTACGGTTGGGTGGAAACGAGCACCCCTCTCAGTAGTCGCTTGACCCTTGGTGTTATCTCTAATAAGTGTTTTGCCTCTNATATATATATATATATATATATATATATATATATATATATATATATATATGTGCATATTCTGATAACTATGCTCATAAGCTGTGAAACTGTGAATGATTTCATTATAAGAATGATTGTATGGTGTTTTTATCAGTACTAGTGGTTGTATATTTATATGGAAAGACTACGTATGGTTTATGTCCTCAAGAATTTGTTATTTGTGTGCGTACTAATCAAATTCAAACTTCATGCATGGTTCTTGGGAGGACGACATCCTTATATACCTTAAGTAGTACCATGAGTAACTCTCCCCATAGGATTACCTTCCTTGAAGAGCCCATCAAGAATCTGGGAAGGCGGCTGTGAAGCCATAAGGCCTTAGTGACCCTACATAAGGAGGAACGACCCTCTTGAAAACTGATATGACAGTATAAGGAGGAAGTAACAAATCGACAGATGAGATCCTGTCGGGAGATCTATGGTCACACACGACCGTCAAATCAGAGGAAGGAGCTGGAAGGTTAAGTACCTTAACCTTATAGGTACGAGTCGATGGATGAGATTCCATAGGAAAATCTATGGACACACCCGACCATTGGATTGGTACGAGAAGGTAAGGTGTTAAGATGCCTTACCCCTTTGTTTTCTGTATCTTCGTGGGCAGCGAGGAATTTGGGATCATAGATCTCCAAGGTTCATGAGATTATCTGGACCGCGGATCTTTTTCACTTCTAAGGATTCGTGGAAGAATGCTTGGGTAGGAACTGATCGGGGCCATCAGATCTCGGCTGGAAAAACCCGACAGCCGTTGGATCTATCCGAAGTTACCCGAGGGTTAAAAAAACCCCATGAATCAGGATTTTCCATGGTGAAAACCTCGGGATGGATCTGATCCATCCGATTAATGTAGGACACATGTCATAAGGTCTCCCATTTTGAGAAATTAGGAATCGTGGAATCGGGATTCCTATTTACACGAGTTTGATATTTTCCATGGTGAAAACCCCGAGACGGATCTGAGTTTTCCGATTGATGGAGGCCACGCATCGTGAGATCTCCCATTCCAAGGAATCAAAAATGGAAAGATTAGGAGTCTTGGTGACAAGGGGTCGGGACTTTCCCGGGTGGAAACCCCGGAGCAGTTGTGGACCGTCCAATATAAGGAGGTGACGTGTCGAGAGATTACCCATTTTGGGAAAACAGGGATCAGGGATTCAGGAGTTTCGTTGACAAAAACTCAGGCTCTTGCCTTGACAAATCCTGATCCATAATGTCGAGAAAATAGCATGTGGCTAAATCACGATGGACGGACAAGATTCCTTCAGGAAATCTCAGGGTCCGTAACGATCGTCTGATGTGAGGAAGAGATTCTAGTTTTACGTTGGGGAATGAATGAGCATTAGGGTAAGTAGTGAGTAGATCTATATGGCCAGAGTCCACCTGCCCAGATCTATGACTGAGGATGCATTCCGGAGCCCCCTTGCCTTTCTGCCTTTAATGCCAGGGGGGGGTCTCCGGAATTGGACACGCAACTCTCGAATGGTCGAGATTAATTCATCGTGATCAACGGCTCTCAAGTGGATTCTGGACCCCCCTTTCCATTCTTCCTTTAAGGGGGGAGGGGGGTCCGGAATAGTGTGGCGTGTGAAGTGGGGCCCCTCCTGTCATGTCGACCACTATGTCGCGTCTCCCTCTCTGCCACCTGTGTTCCACTTAACCGTGCAACAGGGACGTTTCTCATTGGTCGTTCTCTAACCCTGTTGGGATTTGTTCTTATTAGCCATTCGCTAGCCCTGTAGGGATTCGTCCCCATTAGTCGATCGCTAGCCCTGTCAGGTTTCGGCGGTTGCCAAGTCAAACGAATCGACCTCACTATAGTGCTGAAGCACGAAATATGAAAGAGGTACTACGTTTATCCGGACTGTGATCATGACCCGCAACCACATGGGAGTGGGGAGAGAGAATGAGCCAGCTTGCGCTGGTCCTCCATGGATGTTTAAAAAATCCGATTTAGGTAGTGGGTATGTGAAACATGCTAAGTGGCTTGATGTGCATGTTCTTGTGTAGTCCTAATTTTCTCGTACAATGCTTGTAGCTCTTGGTTGTTAGTAAGCTCTGTACAAATGCACGTGCCTTCATCGCACATGATCCAGATTTAGGAGTGAAACGAACTGATTAACAAACTGAATAAAATAAACATGGAGATAGGAAGAATAACACAAATATTGAGTGAACAATATCTTCTATTAAATAATGAAATAGGATGAAAGTGTAAAACTGCAGAACTAAAACTTGCTCGAATGGTGGTAGCTATCTATGAGAAGAGATGTGGATGCTATGTGCATCCATCTGAGTAGAATCGATTACAATGAGGCTCCATAGGCCCTTTTCATATTACTCATGAATGCCAAAACCATAGACATCCAAAAACCTAACCCTAGAAGGTGAAACGCCAAAAGTCATGTGGGCCCTATGGGTAAGTTGGTGTAATTTGGTACCTCAACTTCCTAGGGTCATAAATTTTTCATACGACCTATTTTTTATGCATGTTATATCTCATTGGAAAGTTCTTTAAGAGAACTACACATTACGCTATCAGACTCTGACTTCGTCTACAATTTGACTGTAGTGAACCAAGAAAACAATGTTTAGGGCCCCAAAACAACCCTGAAAGTACAACAAGACATGATGACATGAAAACATACAAAATAGGCCAGTTGGATTAGGCGGGTGGTCACCTGTATCCACCCAGAGAATGTGTGAGGCTTCAGACAACCCCAGAAGCGTAGCAATCACAATTATAATGTAGTACAGAAAGACTTTCTAAAGAAAAACGGACCCGAGGAGCAAGTTGGAATAGGTAGGTGGGCACCAATATCCACCTAGATCAACACATTTGTATGCACTCCTATTCAAAGTTTTTTATCTTTTCCATTGATGTATGCGTAGTCTGTTCCATTTGTTCTCTCTCTTCTAGTGGTGTCCTTGGTGTTGTGCACACTTCCAACTCCTTGATATTAGTGTGAATTCATTTGATAACCTTGCTAATATTTACTGCATGTTCCTTTACCATGGCCTTTACCACCATCGGTACTTATGGGACCTCCTTATATAATTTTTGGATTGATTCATGGACTTTCTGCACCATTTCTTCAGCTTCCTCCTTCTCCTTGAAGGCTTTAGAGGCCTTTGCTTTAGTCTCAACTTTTTTGTTTAAGGGTTTCTCATCCTTTCCTTCCGTGCCTTCAATCTTTTATATCCTGGCTTTCTCTGCCTGTCTCTCTTCTTGAATCTTATCCTTTTCTATGAGTTCCACTCGTTGTTCTACCAGGCACTTTTCCTATAGCGTAGTGATACATTTATTCTAGAGTTACACCTTCTCAATTTCTACTTTATCCAATTCACTGGTTGTGGTATCTACCCAAAGACGTAGTTCCTGCGTGATACTTGTGTGCAAACCCTATAATAATTCCATTGGCATCTGTGAGATGACTAGATCCATGTGACTTAGTCCTTGTAGCTTCTCTTGTACCTTGGGTTGAGTAACTCGACTGTCTCTATTGGGATCTTGATCACTCTCTTCTTTGCTGTCAGTTGTGTTGATACGAAATTCTGTGCTTCCTTTGTTATTCCTTCTTGGGTTGTACTTGATCCTTGCACAGGTGCCAATCAGTCTATTTATAGTAACTATTGTAGCTTCAATCATGTCTCTCACAAAGTGATACTAGACATCAATATGTTTTGTATTTGAATGATATGTTGGGTTCTTTGCTAGGAATATTGCACTCTAGCTATCACAATCTAATCTTACTCCTTGTTGTACCAACCCAATAACTAAACAAAATATTTGTAACCATATCGCTTCCTTGCTTGCATGCGTGGTTGCCATGTATTCATCTTCTGTAGTTGAGAGTGCCACTGCATCTTGTATTTTTCTCATCCAACTAAATGCACCTATAAATAGGTTAATTACATACCCACCTATAGATCTTCTATGACCCAGATCTCCATCCTAGTCTACATCAAAAAACCCAGTATGTCCAACACTCTGTCCAATCCTGGTCTTCCTTAGTAGCACAATCCATAATTGGAAATGCCACACAAATACTTGAAAACCCTTTTTACTATTGTCCAATGCGCCTTCCTTGGTTTTGACATATACCTGCTAAAACTACCATTGCATGTACAATTTATGGTCTAGTACATATCATTGCATATATCAAGTGGCCAACCACACTACCATATGGAACATGGGACATATCCTCTTCTTTTTACTGTGTCTACAAATAAATTTACACCTACAGGAATATGAACCTTGACCAATTTAATTTCCTACATATTAAACCTCTATAATATCATCTCAACATATTTTCTCCAATTCAACTAGAGTTTCCTATTTGCAAGGTCTCTTTTAATCTCCATTCCTGTAATGAAGTTAGCAACACTGAGATCCTTCATGTAAAATTTGGACGATAGTTATGATTTCACCTCCTTAATAACATCCATATTATTTCCTACCCACAACATGTCATCGACATACAACACTACATAAATGAAGTCATTACCAACATGCTTGGAATATACAAAGTGATTATCCCTTCTTCTTACCAATCCTAGTCTAAGGATGTATGTGTCAAACTTTTGGTACCACATCCTAGGTGATTTCTTCAGACCATATAGTGACTTCTTTAACTTATAGAGAAACTCTTTATTTCCCTTCTCTGCAAATCCTTTTGGATTCTTCATGTATATTTCTTGTTCTAGATCCCCATGTAGTAATGTTGTCTTCACATCCATTTGTTATACTTCAAAATCAAAAGAAACAACAAATAAAAGAAATATAATATAATTTAACTTGACAACAGGATAAAAAACAATTCGCCAAAGTCAATTCCCTCTACCTGGGAATAACCTTTTTCTACTAATCGAGCTTTGTATTTCTCCACTTTACCTTGTGCATTCAACTTCTTCCTAAACATCGATTTTCTTCCAATGGCCTTTCCTCCAATTAGCAACTCAACTAGATCCCATGTCTTATTCTTATCCGAGGAATCCATCTCTTCAACCATGGCATTCTTCCATAGTTTACTATCCTTTTACTTCATTTCTTCCCTGACAGTTATGGGATCATCATCAGTAATACATAAAGAAAAATTATCACAAAAATCAAGTGGACTATGCCTTTCTGGTTTCCTTCTTTCCCTCATTGATCTCCTCAATATTGGAGCATGAGGTTCTTTTTATTCTTATTCATCTTCCTTCGTTGAGTCATATTTTGAATCATTCAACTCAAACTCTATATTTTCAGGTTATTCTTGACTTGGTAGGGATTCCTATTTGGGAACATATTTAACCTCTCAAAAAAACAACATCTTGAATGTAAACAATAATCATATTTTCTGGGTTCCAAAGATTATAAACTTTCATACCATCTTTATAACCAATAAAGATACACTTTTCATATTTATTATCCATCTTACTCATTTTTTCTTTTGGAACATGTAAATAAACATCACAACCAAACACTCATAGATGTTCAAGGGAGGGTTTCTTAAGAATCCATACCTCATGCATATTTTTTTCCACCAATGCTGATGAAAGTGATCTATTTTCTAGGTAACATGCAATACCCACTTCTCTGCCCATAATTCATGTCCTAACCTGGCACCATTGAGTGTTCTCCTTGATTTTTTTCAATGTCATGTTCATCCCTTTTGCAACCCCGTTATCTTGAGGTGTGTATGGATTAGTCTTATGCCTTGATATACCACACTTTTTACATAACTCTTCAAATTCATTCCTACATAATTTTCCACCATTATCTCTCCTCAACACCTTTACTTTCTTCTCCATTCGATTTTCTACGTGAGCCTTAAAATCTTTAAATTTATCAAATACCTCATACTTCTTCCTAAGAAAATCAATCCATGTGTTCCTTGAGAAATCATCTATGAATGAAACATAATACACATATTTACCTAGTGATGGAATAGGCACGGGTCTGAACACATCACTTTGTATCAACTCTAATATCCCATTTTCTCTTATAGCACTAGATTGAAATCTTACTCGATTATGTTTACCATATATACATTTTTCACATAAATCAAAATCCATGGTGCAATTAGACATACTTTCGAGCATACCTTTACTGTGTAGTGTTTGAAGGCCCTTTTCACCAATATGTCCCCATATTTGATGCTAAAACATGGCCTTCTTTCCATGGATAGTGTGGATCCTATCTTATTTATTTCTCTTCTCATGGACAATAGAACTATTACACCCATCTGTATAACTTCTTCCCAATAACTTGTACATATTTCCACATCAAACTCCCCTCATCAACACCATTTCTCCCCATACCATATTGCAAGTTCCCTTCCCAATAAGGTTTCCAAACCTACATCATCCAACTTACATACATATATTAGGATCCTGGATAGATATGGAATGTGCAGAACTTCAGGGAAAGTTCTAATCCTTCCATGTTTTATCAACAACTTAACCCTTCCATATCCCATGATTTTGGTTTTTGAGTCATCTCCTAGGAAGACCTCACCACTATCATACTTTTCATATTCACTAAACCACTCCCTATGAGGAATCATATGAAATGATGCACCAGAGTCGATCAACCATACATCACAATCTGTATGTGTACCTATATATGCCACGTAAACATCACCTCCTTATTCTATGAAGGTTTTCACCTATGTGGAAGAGGCATCATTAGATCTGTTTTCTTTATGAACATTCTTAGAACTCCAATATTTCTTATAATTCTCATCTTTACCACACTTCCAACATTTCCTCAAATATTTTCTTGGGGATTTAGATATACCTTTAGATTTAGATCCCCCCCCGAAGACTTAATTTTATTCCTATCTTGGAGATGACATCTTACAGATAAAGAATCTATGTTATGACTGTCCATGATTTTCCACCTCATCTCTTCTGATAACCAGGATGAAACTACATCCTGATACTTCAATGCAAATTGTGTGGCACTACCTATTTCTAGAAGCAGATTATCCTAGGAGTCTGGAAAAGAACCTAAAAAATTAATACACTTATCTTCTTCTGCAAGCGTAATATTAATAAAGACAAGTTGACTTACCAGAGTATTTAAGGAATTTATATGCTCTGTCATAGAATCTCCATATTCCATCGTAACATGATACAAAGTTTTTCGAAGAAACTATTTTTTTACTAGGGAATTTGACTGATACAAATTTCCCAATTTTTCCCATAGTTCCTTGCATTTATATTCTCCCGACACATTCAGTAACATTTAATCTTATAGGCATAGTCGAATCATACTCCTTGCTCTTCTATCTAGCTTCTCCCATTCTTCTTTCGACATACCAGTAGATTGAGTACTAGTAGTTTGTGTACCAGTAGTTTATGTACCAGGATCCACAATGATCCATTGTTCTTTGTCTACAAGAAGGTACTCCATCTTGAGCTTCCATAGCTCAAATTTTGACCATTGAACTTCTCAATATCAATTTTATAATTTCTTGACATTATCTTTCAACATATGAATCACCATTGCAAATATCTCACTGAACCCATGTCTATCACATACCCAAGATAAACTTGATTTATTAAGACCAAGCCAAACCTTCAACAAGAAAGGTATCCCCCTAAAGCCAAAAGCATGCTCTGATACCACATTTAAGTTTTAAACCTATGAAGTAAAGAAATTCATATGGATTCTTAAGAAAAATAAAATTAATAAATGGCCCATACACATAATACACAAAGATTTATTCTAGGAACCCTTAACCGGGAGAAAACCATCCTTCTTTGGTGTCGCACCTCTCAAATATTCATTGTATTAATTTCACCATTCAAAATACGATATACACAATATTTTAGGTATTCTTTGTCTACCAAAACCTTAATCCCTTAATTCAGGATTAATTTAGAAAATCACTACAAATATCAAAAAATGCTAAAATAGCGAAAACCACCAAAAAACAAATTAGGGTGATGCCCTAAATCCTTCATGGAACCAAGGGGGTGAATCCTAGCCCCCCTATAGACCCCCATTGAGTAGCACTCAACACACATGCCTACAAAGAGTGATAGGTGATGAGATTGACAGACGCATTCATCAAATCTGACACAACCCCCCCACACACATACAAAGAGTATAACACCTACCCAACATGACTATGATTGGAAATGGATGGCCATGGTTGGCTATGGTTGAGAATGATTGACCATGTTTGACTATGGTTCAACATGTTCAACCAAGGGTGGTCGTATTTAACCATGGTTAACTTTGGTTGACCTTATTTGACCATGGTTGATCATGTTTCACTATGGTTAACAATGCTTGACTATGCTTGAATATGGTTAACTATGTATTAAAACATTTGCATGTGGTTGACCATGTTTGACTATGGTCGAAATTGGTTGACCATGGTTTTCTATAGGTTGGTCAGGTTTCACCATGGTTTTCTATGTGAACAACCCTTGCACATTATGTGAACAACCAGACCATTTCACATATAGATTTCCTCTCATTATCTCTGCCTGAAGTTGACATACAACCACATTTCTGCATGTCCACACACCAACATCACCTTCCATTGAACCAACCTTGACAATATCTCCACATGGAGGACATACCATACCCATAGTAAGGCTAGAACCCTTACCTTTGACCCCACTGGATATCCCCACACCGCCACCATCTGAATACTTTCCCTTGAATCCATTGAATTCGCCTATAACTCCCATTCATGAGATTCTTCCTCCTCCAACCTTCCATACCCCACAAAAGTATATGGATATTTGGTTCATGTCATCTAGTGAAACCTCATCACCTTCTCCCACAAGTCTACCCACCTCGGTTAGAACTAGTGATCATGCACCCTCATCTCATATACCTTCCATAGATGACCCCCTTAGTACTAACCCAAATCTCACTAGAGCCATCACCTCTTCTCTATCTTCTACTCAAACTGTTATCGACCCATTACACTCCTTCATTTTTCAATCAAATGAAGACATTTTAGAGGCCATGAAAACACTAGATTTTCCCTGGAATTCATTTCACCATTGATCCTTCTTCTTAGCTCACACAACATTTCAACGACACCCAGATGCTCAAGTCTTTGTGATTGAAACCAAATATTGTATTCCCCCTGGTCATGTTGATTGGTTCAAAAATCCAATCCCTACACCTGATTCCTTTGAAAAAGGGAACATGGAAAACATCTGCCCTACAATTAAGATTGAAATCTCTATCAAATCCAACATCATCTAATAAATCACTCTCGGTGATGCATGATCTCCCAAAGAAAGCATAACCTACAAAGCTCTCTTTCAGGAATTGGATTATACCCTGTCATTTTTTAACACTATATTGACACATCACCCGATGTCACCCTTGTTCGTCAAAATCAATATCCCCTTCACCCTTCTAAGTCCATGGATATCAAAATTGAAATCAATAAGTTGTGTGTCGTTGGCTTCATCTACCCTATCACATACACATCTTGGGTCTCAAAATTCGTCCCCGTCAACAAACAACAAGGAACCATTATGATCTACATCGTTTTTCATGATCTCAATCAAGCTTGTTCGAAAGAAAACTTTCCATCCCCCTTCATTGATAAAGTTATCGATGATTGTGCCAGTCACAAAGTCCTTTCACTCATGGACGGGTTCTTCGACTATAACTAGATTCAAATTCGCCATGCTGACCAATACAAAATAGCATTCACAACACCATGGGGTACCTTCTCATACTGGATTATGCCATTTGGACTAAAAAATGTGGGTGCTACCTTCCAACAAGCCATGAGATATGGATTTCACGATCTTGCCCATATTGTACTTTCTTACTTGGATGACCTCACTACTCACTCCAAGAAGCGCTCCCATCACATAAAGGATTTACATCTTGTCTTTCAACGCTGCCATAGATGCAATATTTGACTAAACCCTATTAAATGTGTCTTCTTCATCACTAACAGATGCATATTTTGCTTCATCGTTTCTCAACGAGGAATCACTATGGATCGCCTTAAATTCTAGGTCATTAATGAGATTCCTACCCCCAAGAACTTATTCCAATAACAAAGCCTCTGAAGTAAAGCTAATTTCCTATGATGCTTTTTTCCCAACTATGTTATCTGTGCCCACAACTTCTTATGCTTACTATGGCATGACATCCCATTTCAGTGGGACCAACATTCCAAATATGCCTTTGAATCTATTAAAGAAGAACTCAATAAAGCACCCCTAATCAGTCCCCCATACTATGATAGGGATTATATAATGTACTTTTTTGTCTCAGAGGTTTCAATCACAAGAGTGCTAGTCTAGGTAGGTGATGACCAACACAAGTATGTCATCTACTATATAAGAAAAATATTTTAGGGCCACCTCTCAAGTATAATCACGAAGAGAATCTATCCCTGGAAGTTATCCTTGCAGTTCAAAAACTACGCCACTATATCTTGCTTCCAACTACCAAGGTCATGGAATATTCTAATGCTATGAAATACCTACTCATTTGATTCTAGATCAATGTAAAATTTTCTTGATGGATAATCATCCTCGAAGAATATGATCTTGATTTTACAACTCACAAGAGAAAAATTCCCCCATCCTCTCAAAAATAATTGACAACTTCCCATCAAACTCATTTGACCCCCTAGTCAATGAAAACTTCTTCGATGAACATTTATTATTAATTTCATCTGACGACCCATGGGATGGTGACATTCTTTTCTATCTCTGTACACAAAAAAATTTCCCTCATCTCTCCAGCGATGATCGTTGCTGCATCCATCACCGATCCATGCCTCTCGTTACCTCGTCATTGGAGATGTTCTATATTACACAGGGGTAGACACTATTCTTCATCACTACCTCACCATTGATGAGGCATAAAACGTCCTAAATGATTTCCACAGTCACAACGCATGTAGGGTCACCTCTCTAGAATGTCCACATCACAGAAAGTGGTTCAGGTTGGTTAATTTTGGCCCACCTTGTTTTCTGACTACATTCATGTTGCTAAGCGTTGTGATAAATGTCAATTATACACACACAAATTCGGCGTGCCACCCTTACCTCTCCATCCAATCATTACAAAAGTCTCCTTTTGTAAGTGGGGCATTTATTTGATGACTTTCAACCCCCCATCCAGTAATGGGAACAAGTATATCGTAGTCACATTCGACTACTTCAAAAAATGAGCAAAATCCATGCCCACATTCAATAACAAAGTTGATTGAACCTCCCTCTTCTTTTTCAACTATGTAATTACCCAATTTGGAGTCCCTCTCCAAGTATTTTTTGACCATGGTAAACATTTTAAAAGTGAAGTATTTGTTTAGTTATCTACCAAACTTGGATTTAATCATGAGTTATCTTCATCATACTACCCTCAATTGAATGGGAAGGTCAAAGCGATCAATAAAGTCTTGAAAACCATGCTCCAACACACGATCAATAAGCACAAAACTAACTGACATCACATGTTATTTTCGACACTCTGGGCATATTTCACGACTGTCAAAACCACAATTGGCTTCACCCCCTTCATTTAATTCATGGTGTATAATCCATCATTCCCATTGAATGTGAAATCCCCACACTGTTCACAACAATCGAGCTTCTACCAAGCACAACCCCGATGGAACAACGATTACTTAAGATGACCTCCTTAGACAAATATTGCCACACTTCCCTACAAAACAAAGAAGCGAAAAAGAAACAATATAAAGCAGTCTTTTACTACCACATGAACCTTTGATCCTTCAAAGAAGGTGATTTAGTGTTGGCCTATGATATCATCCATGATGCTTTAGGCAAGGACCCTTTATCGTTCCCCACTGTCTCACTAAGGGAGCCTACATCTTGGCTTACCTTGAAGGATCCACCATCAAAGACCCTGTCAACGGGTTATACTTGAAGAAATTATACCCTTAAGCATAGCCACCCCAACTTAGGATCTTCTTGTATTATCCTAGTGTTTTTAGTTTTTTTTACCAAAAACCCTTCCACAACATAGGTCTAATCCTTTTTCCTTGTTTTGACAGATGAATCATCCATCTGCTTACTACATTGGGTACGCAGATGGTGCCAGTCATTGGACTCATAATCTTTCTTCGGCAGCTTGGACCCTTTACACCCTAGAACATGTACTGCTTCACTCCAATGGTATATGCCTCGGTCCCACCACCAATAACCATGATGAATATTTTTTCATCATTGGCCTTCTTGCAGAGGCTGGTCATTTCCATATTCATCATCTGAGCATTCTTATATATTCACAACTCATTGTTCTGTAGTTGAACAATGTGTATCACGTCTTTGATCCATGCCTATATTGCAAGTACCTGCAAGTTAAACTTCTCACTCCGAATTTTGAATCCATTACATTCACACACATTCCTAGAAGCCTAAACTAGATCACATATACCTTGGAGAATCAAGTACTCAATTGGAATTTATCACATTAAACATACACATACAATTATTTTCAACATTGATTCATCCCATATCAGAATAATTCAACAAAAACACATATACTCAAAAAACATGATACATCACACACACACACATATACCCATGGTATCATAAATGTTTTCTCAAAGAGACATACACATCACCTGACCATACTCTCAGGCCTAAAATTTTACAACTTGCCCTCATCATATACATCTGAGGAGCCTCAACTCCTCTAAAACAAAAATGGAGTGAAACACCCATATGGTACAAACACCTAGGGTACTTCTAGCTATGGGAAAACACTCGTTAGAGGGTCCACTGGTGGGTCCCTCTCATCTGGGGGTACCTCCCCACCTGGAGGTATTCCTAGGGGCATATTTCATGTCACCACAACACTTACCACTTCTGCATGCCACACCAAAGACCTCCACTCATGGCATCCCCCAATACACTTCTAAACAATTCGGTCATCCCAAATATCAGGCCACTGGTCCTACAACACCCCCTCTAACACCATCTCGAACTGACACTACAAATCATCCATCTCACCTCACACTGGGTCATGCAACGGGCCTGCCCGAGGATCATTAAACTGACATCATCACCTCACTCACCCCTCCATCTCTCACTCCCTCTCGATCCCTTCTTGGGAAAAGTCACTCTATCGATTGTTTGGCCCAAAAACTGCCAAAATACAATAAGCTCATTAGTTTTTTCACATAACCAATAATGATATACAGAAAATCAGACATGCAATATAACACTCACATACCCCACTGGTCGCATAGCTCTCGAGGGGATATCCTCATATCTGGATGGTGTCTGAAGTCCATCCCCAAGTAAGGATAGTCCAAAATAATTTGTGGGGACTACCTCCAAACCCCTCAAAATCCTCAATAAAATAGTGACCCCCATCCCCTCCTCCATGTGTTACACACCAAAATGTCACACTAAGGTGTCACATCGTTTACACACCTTAAGTGTCGCAAAGTGTTGTACGCACCTCACTAAGTGTCGCATGCACTTTCACAAGTGTCGTGTGCACCTTAATAAGCATCTCATGCACTTTAATGAGTGTCATAAGTGTTGACACCATGACTAAATGTCGGTTGTGTTCCCTAAGCCACGGTGAATCAGAAAACATTGAGAAAATGTTGAAACCTAACCACTTTCCCTAAGTTTTGATCCTTGTTTTACCACTAATGCCCCCCTTCCCATGTATAGGGAGAATTAATTAATCAACTATGGGGGAGCGTTACTAACGCTCTGTGGCCAGTTTTGGGGGATCATTAGTTCAATTAGAGCTAATCCACCTTTTTTCTGTGGGAAAATCCTAAGATACTTTTGTATGATCATGGTCAAAGGATGACTCGTACACTTGAGTCATCTACATTCCCTCCATTTTGGGTACTAAATCCTAACCTAAGGAGTAAATATCTCAACCATTCCATTGAAATGTTATGGTGGTTAAACCTCTCAAATCTATATAATCAAGGTCATTCATGGGTAAAAGGCGGGGGGTCCAGTGAAGCATCATCAATATGATCTCAAGGAATTCATGCAAGGGTTGGAATGGAGAGCTTGGAGAATATTTTTGTAGCATAAAAGGTGATTTGTAAATTTCTTATTTATTGTGTTTCCATTAATATCAACTTGGCCTATTCATTTCACTATGTTGTTCATGATAGTGTCTATGCTTAAGTGAAATCGGGTATAGATAGATTTAGTTATTTCTTAACAAGATCTAGTAGAAGTAGAAAGGTTTGGTTGCCTCTTGTTTTGCAGGTCTCTTTGATCGTTGAAGGAATTGGAGAAGCGAGTGAAAAGGACAGAGCAATGAGGACAAACTTTGAGAAACAAGTAAGTCTCCCTTCTTCTATCTATAGGTTAATGAACTAAATCTGCAAGGAAAGTAGTAACCATTTGTTTCATATCTAACTTAGATCATAGCTTGATCTAAGGAGATTTCAACTTGTCCGTAGGGTGAATTTCTCACAACACCATGCCGTGCCAATATCTTTTCCATCATTGCAAATGAGGATCACGAGGATAAGCTAGATCCAGTACCACCTTCATGCAACAATATCACCCGCTCTAGGAAGAAAGCATAAAGGACTGGCCCAACTACAAAATACCTCGACATCATCCCAACACATCGATCTAGTTGGGTCACCATACAAGTTCACATAAACCATTCTAATGCATCCATTTGTCCAACCATCTTCCTCTCCACTATAGACATGTGTGCCCTAAAAATACTATGGTTCCCCAGTGACCCAAAAATCCTCACTACCAAAGAAAAAAACACCTTGGTCTCAAGTGAATCAATAGCCCCTATACTAATGCACCCTGGTGAGAGGCCTGTCATGAAAACAATGTCACCTAGCCATTGTTGTCATGGTCTCCCCCGATAGAATCCACGGCATGGCCTCCAACTCAACCCCTCGTAACGATAGCCATGTGTTAAAATAAATAGCCATCTCAGTCTACATACGAAGATCATAGATCCACATGATAAACAATTGTCATTGCAGACTCCACATCCTAATGATGAACTATTGGAGCGGCTCTTGCTATTGTATGAGTGAGAAGTACAAAAAATGCAATAAACCCACCCAAGCATATCTTCACAAAATTTGGGTATCCTTCCCCTCCTCCCTCAAAAGAGACTCCTAGTCTCTCTCCCTCCATCTGATTGACATAATGTTGTCGTAAACCTACACCCAAGACAAAAATTAAGCTAGGTCACATAATTACATTACCAAATCCACATAAACCACACAAAAATTAATTTCCACCATTGCGCTTGTTTCGCATACAGGCGTGCACATCAGTGTGGTTGTAACACAGACAATCCTGCGCATATCACACGGTTGTTTTCCATACACCTACGCACATACTACGTGACTATTGTCTATACAACTGTACACATCTTGCATGATTGTTTTCCATACAATTGTGCACACCTCGTGCGACTGCTTCCAATACAGTCATGCACATCATACGCGGTCATTTTCTATCCATTCACACAAGTTCTACATGACTTCCACATTGGAATTCGTGCATTAAAAACATGATCCATCATGCACTAATGTGTGGGAAAAACCACCATAGTCGCACACATTGTGATTGACTATGACAATTTTACTCGTGCAACAATGCACAGGAAACCAAGTTTTACCCATGTAGATCCACCTAACCCAATGAAAAATGACTGTACGACCCCCCATCCCATCTAAAATTGAACTAAAATATGCATGAGGTTGAGGGAACTCACCATAATCTCTCCCACGTCCAACTGATGTCCTCAAGCTCTCACAATTCTCACCAATGCACACAATAAAGAAATTATCCCTCAACTTGCATAATTACAAATGAGGTTGCATTGTGCCTCCCCCCCCCTGCTCACCCATATATATGCCCCCTCCAAAAACTTTGAACCCTTCATTATAAATCCCAGGAGCTCCATTTGTCACATCATTTGTTGCACAACCATCCATACATTGTCCCTTACATGTTGGTATCACTCATTTGTCATTTTACCATGAAGTCCCAGGATGCCCTCACCCAACTCTGGGCATAGGTACACACACTCATTATCATTTTTATCAAATTCATGTCATATATTCTTTAATTTTTAGATATGTTTCACGTCGGGTATTTGATGTTTGTGTGTGTAGTTACTTCATACAATAGTCTCTCACCCATCCAATCATAATTGTATTTCGCCCCCTTCAAGTATATGTTCACAACTGGCATGTTCTTAATCCCTTTGCAAACATATGCATATCCAATTCATACCCTTTGACATTCACCTTTAGGACCCCCACATCCGGCTTTGCAGTAACCCCACCTTTGTTGCATTCAAGTATTTTTATTCGGTAGCATTCTCACCCCGATGAGTTGTCCCACATATATTTACCCCCTGGAAATTTGACACTTATGTTGTTATATCCATTAGGTTCAGGAATCCTGGTAGCACTACACCTCAGAGAGAGAACCCCATACTTCTTTCTCATCATCTTGCTAAACTACCCCATTATGGACTCCCACTTCGTGTTTAGATGGTTACATCAAATGCACTTCCACACTATCATTAATCCTCCATATAATCCACCATTAATTCCCCATCCGCAATTTCATCCTCCATTCACCTACTTGGTGCAAAACCCCACATTTCAAGTTCCAACTTCCAACAAGTAGAGTAGATTATTTTTGTCGCCCCCAACAACGTATTTTTCCTTGGCTCACAACAACCCATGCCGCCCTTGGTTGGGACATTCCCCTTTCATCACCATATTTGAAAATATATTCATATCATGGCCCAAATACCAACTATCACCGATACCATTGTCCCAAATATCTATATTTTGACCTATCATCCATTCCTTTACAGTCTCACTTATTCAACAAATGACCCAATATCTGGTCGTCCCTCAGACACCAGATCATGTTTTACGATTGATGTCATCATTCCATTTCCCCCAACCAAGAGAAGTTATCGAGTCCCATACATCTTGAACATCGTTCATGTCACCATTCCATCCATCCTCTCCTCCATTTAGTCCCCAATACCCATTTGATGTAATCAATGTTAAGAATCCCTTTACTTCTTCCAGTTGTTCCCTTTTCCTTTCGACGTCGGCACAAGTTTCCAAGAAGGTGGAAATATATTGGTTCTCATTCCCTTATTAATGAATAGTCTCGGACAACAAAAAAAGAGTCTTCATCGTTTTTTGATGTCATTGACCCCCATAACATTCGACTCCAACAAAGTTCCATGTTACGGTGGATCTTACTATGCGACCATTGTAGTTTTTAGTAATCGTCGAAGACCTAGGAATTTGCTCGGCCATCAATTCTTCCAAGTTGTTCATACCTCAATTCAGAGCCCGTTGAATAATCATAACCATCATCTGTTGTTTTTTGACTTTCCTAAGGGCACTGTAGACATCTACTTCATCAACAATATTCAGTTTCTATCATTTCATTTATGGTTTCATGACACGAGCATGGGGCATGTCCACCTTGTTTATACCCAGATATATATTTCAGATTTTGGAGAATACTTGGTTTCCCTCAAGATCCCCTTTTCCTCCAAAGGATTTCTCTTATAGTCCTCTAAGACAACAGCTACAACTCTCCTATTCACAAAAGAAAAAATGATGTATTTTGTCTATACATATGTTCCTAACCTCACACATCATGGGACATTTTTTATCACTGAAAAATTGCTCAGAAGCAATACAAACAATGGTCCAAGAAAATATCAGCACAAACACAACATACTTCCAACATTTACAAAACCTACTTCAACAAGATGAAAAAACTATATAAAACGAGCCATGAATTTCTATGCATTTCCACCAAATTTAGCACATGCACATCCGCACAGATAAGCAAAGCACCAAATGCACATTCTACATGGTCCACGTGAGTGTCACTTATTCAACTCGTGCAGATGCGAAACTGACACATTTATGGATTTGGTCGTGCCTCAACCACTTTTAGGTTGAATTCAATCAGGACAAGACCCCAAGATCGACCTACAATTTCATCTTGGGATGAGTGGAAGGATGGGATTTACCTCTAAAGGCCTTCCATTCACACTTGGAACATATTATGAAATATCTTTCTATTTTCCTATAAATACATGACCATTGGATGCTAAAAGGAAGGAATTCATTGTATTGTTATGCTTCCAATTTTCTTTTAGAGAAACCATCTATTCTCTTGAGAGTTATTTGAGCAATAATAGCATTTGGTAAGCTTCTCACCTCTTGAGAAACTTGACCAATAAGTTCTTCACCATTGTTAGTCATAGATAGGAGAGCCAAGCTCTATTTTTGGGGGACTCAAGAGCCTTCCCAAGGAGGAATAGGGGATCCATAGTCCCACTTTTCTCTTTTGGTGTTCTCAATTCAAAGATCACTTGTCATTTGGGTAGTTATTTCTTGCATCAATTTCATACATCTTTTAGAATTTATATGTGCTTAGCTTGCTTTCATTTCTTGATTATTTGTTTTGTTACTTACTATCTTGTGGATTCACTAATCTACTAATAATTTATGTGCTGTCTTGTTGGTCCAACAAGACAGTTAAGGGTCCTCTTTTTTCTCACTCAAGTGACCAAAAGGACCCAACATATTTGATCCCTCTTGATTTCATAAATCCAAGGTTGAAATGGATCTAAACTCAATGGACACTTCACATTATGCCAAATCATCGCCTCTACTAATATAAATAGTCCATACCATAACACTTTTTTTAAAGGTTAGGGAAGGGAACCATGTTCTTAATAATTTCTTTATCTTTCATTCTATTAAGAGCCACCCGGACCCACCTCCCCCACACACATATATAATTCAGAAAAATTTATATATATAATATGTAAAGTTATTTTTATTGATTATTAATTGATAAAAACTAATTCCTATATTTCAAAAAGATTATCTCAATATAGATCAATATTGATTTTTTTAATCATAATAATTAATCTATATTAATATTTTAAGTTTTTTTATCATAAAATTTAATAAATAAGTGATTAAAATAAAACAATATTAATTATTTTCAAAATAAATTAAATTTAGAATAATTTATTAATCCTAACACTTGTATTAATTATTCATCAAATAATTCAAATTTAATCATTTATTAATTATAACATTTATCTATTTAATCATTTATTAATCCTAATATTTATTTTTATCATATGGCATTTGACTTTTACATTCATTTATTAATCTAACATTTATTTGGATCATATGGCATATAGCATTTGACTTTTTGTAAAGTTTTAAATATATATATAAAACTTCTAATGAGCCCTTAAAACTCGATAAGATCAATATGTACAAAGCCCTAATTAAAAGGAAAAAAAGATACTATATCAACAAAAGGGAAGAACAACTTTCAAAACTATACAAGTTGGATCCTAAGAAGTTCTGGAGCCAAATTCTAAAATGCAATACTAAAGAAAATAATAGGATTCCCTTAACAGATTGGAATTCCTACCTTAAAAATATTTACGAGTTCCCTAATGCCATGGACACCATTCCTATTGTCCTTACAAAGGAAGAAGTTTTTTCTTTAGATGACATAGAGTTCGGGGTTAAGAGGCTCGCAAATGGGAAAGCTAAGGACATTGAAGGCTACCAAGCTGAAATTTTTAAAATCGGAGGGCCAATCCTTATCCCTAACATACACAAGCTCTTCAATTTAGCAGTCAACCAGGGCTTCCCTAAACCATGGACACAAAGTCTCATTGTTCCTATTTTTAAAAATGGGGATAAAAACATTCCCTCTAATTATAGGACCATTATGATTAGCCCAATTTTAGCCAAGCTTTATGGAATTATTTTTGAAAAGAAGATTAACATTTGGCTAGAAAGTCACGGTAAAAGAGCTAAAGGCCAGGCTGGGTTTAAGAGATATCATTCAACTGTGGACCATTTTGTTACCTTTAGGATCATTGCAGAGGAGTTCCGCAATACTAAAACCAATCTTTTTTGTTGTTTTGTTGACTTTAGAAAATCTTTTGATATGGTTCCTAGGAAAAACCTTTGGAATAGGTTGGAAAAGATAAAAGTGCCTCTCGAGTTGAGGGTTGTTGCAATAAGGATGTATGAGAATGTTATTAGTAATTTTAAAAACACTGAGGGCTGGTCAA
Organism: Picea mariana; assembly: GCA_032191745.1. Taxonomy (NCBI): domain Eukaryota; kingdom Viridiplantae; phylum Streptophyta; class Pinopsida; order Pinales; family Pinaceae; genus Picea; species Picea mariana. Next base: position 49,419 of record JASDQU010102716.1, read on the forward strand.
AAGAGATTAACTGCAATATCGGAGTCAAACAAAGTTGTCCCTTGTCCCCTACCCTTTTTGGCATTTACATTGACAAGTTAGAAGAATGCTTGGAAAAAGCAGGTTGTGTCGGCCCTACTCTCACTGGTATAGTCATCAATCTTCTTTTTTATGCCAATGATATCGTTCTTATGGAAAGGAGTCTCCATGATCTTGAAAACCAACTAAGAATCCTCAAGGAATTTTTCTCCAATATGGGTATGACTGTTAATACTAATAAGACTAAGGTCATGATTATTAAATCCAATAAGATCCCTTATGATACCTTTGTATATGACAACGACGACTTGGAGGAAGTGACTTCATACAAATATCTTGGAATTGATATTCACCACAAGCTCAATTGGAATTATAGCATTGAGAAAAGGATTATTGGGGGATGGAAAGATTATTACGGGCTTGAAAATAATTGTAAATCAGCTGATATTTGGAGTTGGGATAAGAAGAAATTCCTTTTTGAGACTCTTGTTACACCTGTTATTCTTTATGGATGTGAAGTCTGGGGCTGTAGTATCTCTCGTGAATCTTGGAGAAAGATAGAGCAAATACAAAATTTTTTTATAGCCTGTAATCTCAAAATTAAAAGAAATACGCCCTATCCCATCCTCCTTGTAGAAACAAGCCTCTCCCCCATTGAGAGCATGGCTATGACTAGATACCTAATGTATACAAATAGGTTAAACAACATGGAAGACAAGAGGCTACCTAAAATTGCTTCAAAATAAAGTCATAGCCACCATCGACTCAAGCAAGGATGGCATAAAGATGCCCGGTCTTGGCTAAACTATTGGGGAATCATGGAAGAAACCTTTTTGCAGAATAAAGATACTATTAAAAAAAATGTCAAATCAAAATTTAAGGAAAAAATGTGGTGTGATAAAGAATTAGAGGAAAAAAGAAAATTGAGGTATTATAAAGATGTAGTCAACTCTAATCTAGAAGATCAAAATTATCTATCTGTTTTGCCAAGTGTAAAGAAAAAAAAAAGCATTGCTAAGATAAGAACAAATTCTCATGAGCTCCATAGTGAAACTAGGCGTTGGTCAATCCCTAAAACGCCATGGGATGAAAGAGTGTGTCACCTTTGTGACACTAAGAAGGTTGAAGATGAAAAACACTTTCTCTTAGATTGTCTAGCCTATACCCATATTAGATCTCATTTTCAAAATATTGATCACACTACCAACTTTCCTAACCTCTTAACTTAACAAAAGTATGGTGATCTTGGAAAGCTTCTCTTAATGCTTTTCGAGCACAGAAACAAAATTCTAAAGAATCACAAGTAATCACTAACCGTCTTAAGGTCCGATAGACCAATTAAGTCTTAATGGATGTTAATCATCATCATCATCATCATCATCATCATATATATATATATATATATATAATCCAATTTAGTTATATATATCTTATCCAATTTAGTTGTTTTTGAAGTTTTCCATCGTTTATTCAACTTTAATCACTTATTTGTTTAATCATTTATTAATTTTAATATTTATTTTTATCATTTGACATTTCATTATTACATTCATTTATTAATCTAATATTTATTTTTATTACATGTTTTTATCATATGACATATATCATTTCACTTTATGTAAAGTTTTAAAAAGAAAAATATATAAATCCTATTTAATTTAATTGTTTTTAGGTCTTAGTGGAAGTTAATCATCATCAATAATATCAATTTGTCATTTTTTCATTTATAAAAATAATATTAACTTTGATTTTAAAAAATAAATTTAAAAATATAATTGTTTTAAAATTATTTATACTTTATGATATGGATATGGGTGAGTTCTATTGATTAGGTTCCATACTTAATTGAGGTCCTTAAACAATCCTAACAACCTTAAATGTTTACTTAACAGGCCTGTCACAATACATTTTCCTCCAATTTTTGGATACAATCTTGTATGCAGTGAATTTGGACAATATTGTTGTCCACAGACACTAGCATAGTCAACTATAATGATGAAGTTGTTTCTACATCATATGTTTCATATTTTTTCTGTATTTAGAGTGCAATTTGATCATCATTGAGAATACATATATATTTCATTGGTTCACTAGTTGCTGCTTGCTTGGGATTTTGGGATTTCTATTACATTTTTAATCATTTATTTGGGGAAATCATAATAAGAATGGATAATTTTGGTTGATGAAATCATAATAAAAATAAATCTTATTGAGTTATATATTATTATTATACATTATTTAATTGTTTTAAGTTTTAGTTTTTTTATCTAAATTTGATGATATAAATCTGATGTGAATTACAATTTTCTGTTATTTAAATTGTATTTGTAAATAAATCCAAAAAATCTAAAATATAATTTTTTATAATAAATATAAAATTAAAATAATAGTAAACCTTCGTTTAACTATTCTACATTTTAAACATACAATTTGTATCCTTTCAAGTTCTCTAGGTGTATCCACGTGACCATCAAGATTTTATTGAAGAGACAGTGACCTTCATGACTTACAGTGTAGGAATTTAAGCATTATCAAATATATTAAGCATTTTCCTCTACTTTGATGACAGCTTTGCAGTATTTCAAAAAATTCTATCGTTGAGAGGAGAGGTTTTCAATCTGCGTTCTTTGAAACGTTTTTATGATTAATTAGTTTTATTGTTCAGATTTAGAATTTGTCAGAAGAATAGTTGGCTTTATTGACAAAATCACGTGGAATTTTTCTGACAAGGAAAATATCACCTTTGCACTTCTCAAGGCTCTCTCCCATGTCAAACATTGGTGGGAAACTTACTGGGAGAAACATTCCATAGAGGAATCGAGAATATATGGGGCCGAGCCAACTTGGGATTTTTTTGTGGATGCGGTCAAGGAGCAATATTACCTTGTTGATAACTATGAAGACCAATACATGAGATGAACCACACTACAACAAGAGAGGGGAAAAATGGTGCCAGAGTTCACAAATATTTTCCATACATTGCACACCAAGCTGGTTATCAAAGACTCTAAGTGACATCTAGTTTTAAAATACTGTGGGGCTCTGCATAGGTACATCCAAGCTGAAATGGATTTCCTAAATATCTCATCACTAAGAGATGCCTATCGATATGATGTCAAAATCGAGCAAGAATTTAGGCACTAGAACAAATGGGAGTTCGGGTATGCAAATCCAAAACAACCAAATCATGATAAATATGGCCCTAACCAACAACCTCCTGACAACCATTCCAAGACACAGGAAAATAAGGGCAAGGGAAAGATGAATAATGACTCTGGGAAGTGGTGTGAATTCCACAAAATCCCTTGGCACAACACTGATGAATGTCACTCAAAACAGTCATTGGTGGTCGAGATCAAAGACAAGGAGACAAACCTTGATTCATAATATGATCCAAAAAAAAATGAATAAAGGAAGATCATCGACACAAACCCCACTGCTACAATCACGACCACAACAATTCAACTAGAATAACCAATAGATCCTGAAGAGGGGAAGTGCCTCTTCCCCTCACAGATGTGGGTGAAAGGGACCTCGTTGCATTTCATTGTTGATAGTGGAAGCCATAAGAACCTCATCTTAGTCAAGGTCATTAAACAATTGGGGTTGTCGACAACACCACATCCACAACCTTACAACATTGGATGGCTTCGCTAGGGAGAAAATCTTCATGCCAGCCAGAAGTGTCACCTGTCATATGGCATCCAACCCTTCAAGGATGTGGTAGTGTGTGATGTTGCCTCTATTGATGTATGTGATTTTGTTTTGGGCCAACCATATATGTGGAAATGTCATGTTGTTTATGAGTCTCGACCCTGTAGTGTCATTATTACTCTAGGGGGTCAACTCTACAAGATACCAGAGGTAGTTCCAACTATTGTTACACTAAAACAATTCCGCAAGGTAATATCTCATACTACTAAATTCAACCTCTTCACAATCTATTCAGAGGATGAACATAAGACCACTGCAACAACTGCAGCCTCGACACCTTCTATCCAGTAGAAGAAGATTGCATAAGGGAAATAAGATATTACTTCTTCACCTACGATGTTGCCTACAGAATTCCCTATCAAGCTAAGCTACAACATGTTGGTGGAACAAATTTAACCCTACCAGCAAAAGGTTCATGACATCCTTCCATAGACTAAGCAATGCAACTTCTCCAGCAAGGAAAGCAATTCACCAAGATTCAGATTCAACAAATTCTTTCCCCTCTTCCTCAGAAACTCAGCACAATGGATACCATTGCTTCCTAAGAGGGGAGGACTGATCCGGGTAGATATTGGTGGCCACCCACCTATTCCAAATTCCACTTGGATCATATTGATAGTTTTCAGTTCAACAAATTTCTCTGTAATGGTGACATAATTTTGTAATTGTGGGTTCTGTATTTTTGCGGCTGTCTTGAAGCCCTACACAACATCCAGGTGGAATTGGTCACTTCCCACCTATTCCAACTAGCTTATTTTGGTAGTTTTAATGTCATACATATTTATGTACTTCTGAGGTCATTTTGAGGCCCTAAACAACATTTTTTTGTCTTTCCACAATCAAACTATTAACAAAGTCAAAGTTTGATGACATCATGTGTAGTTATCGAAAATACCTTTCCAATGGGCCATCACATGCCTAAAACAGAGATCGTATGCAAAAGTTACGACCCTAGGAAGTTGATGTACTAACTTACCCCAATGAGGCCCACATGAATTTTTGCACTTCATCTCCTAGGGTTAGGTTTTTCGATGTATAGGGTTTTGGCATTCCTATTTGTTGTAAAAAGGCCTTCAAAGCCTCATTATACTCATCTTCTTGTGAATGAGCGTAGCCATCACATCTCTTCTCAGAGATAAAATGCCACCATTCTAGTGAGTTCAGTTAATATGTATTTTTACAGTCTCTGTACATTTCTTTCATTAATAGAAATAATGTATTATTGTATTTCTCTGTTTCTGGAAATATTTGTGTGTATTTCATTGTAATATCTCTGGATTCATTTCATTCTAAAAATAATCCATATAAATCGAAGAGCACATAAATGAGCATATTTGGAAACACGATCGACTACCACCCTAATAAATAACTTATTTCCCATTTTAGGTAGGCCAACAATGAAATCCATAGAAATATCCCTCTAAATAGTAAGGGGAGTTGGAAGTGGTTGGAGTGTGCCTAGGGATTTGACTGTTTCTCCATTGTTACATTGGCAAACATCTTATTCAACCACAAAGGTATGTATGTCATGTTTCATACCATCCCGAAAAAAATAATGTTTGATCCTTTCATAGGTTTTGGTAAACCATGAATGCCTAGCTTTGGGTGAAGCATGAAGCTTTGAAAGTACTGTGGATTTAATTTGCGGATATTTTCTTAAATACAAATGAACTTTGTAGAGAAGTTCTTTATTGATCCAAGAGTACCCTAGAGAAGCTAGAGAATGGTGTTGCAATTGTTAGATCAGGTGAGAAAGTTTTGGGTCTTGCAACCATTCATGGAAAACAACTTGGAGCCAAGATGGTAGAAGGAAGGAGAGGGAAAAGAGGGACCCTTCTTCTTCATACTTCCTGGAAAGAGTGTCAGCAACCACATTTTATTTTCCCTTATTGTAAAATATCTAATAATCATATCCAAATAGCTTGGTCACACATTTATGTTGCTATGGGGATGAAATTTGTTCTTCTAGAAAATAATTGAGGTTCTGATGACCAGTTTTAATTTGGAAGTGTTTCCCCAACAGATAAGGATGCCAGAGATCCATGGCATGTAGAATAGCCAACATTTCATTTTCATAAATTGATTGGACCAAATGTATCTCCAAAATGTGTTTTCTAGTGAAAGCCAAAGGCCTACCATGTTGCATGAGGACTTCCCCAATTCCTTTCCCTGAAGCATCGCAATCCAGGACAAAAGTATTCAAGAAGTCAGGAAGGGTCAGGATAGGAGTTGTGCACATAACCTCTTTCAAGGCATGGAAGGATTGAGAAACTATTGCATTCCAAGTGAAATAATTCTTTTTAAGGAGAGCGGTGAGAGGTGCTGCAATTTTCCCATAATTCCAAACAAACTTGCAATAATAGCTTGTTAAACCTAGAAAATCATGCAAGATATTAAGAGTTTTAGGGAAATTCCAATCTTGCATAGCTTCAATTTTATTAGGATTCACCCATACACCATCCTTGCTGACAATATGATCCAAGTAATCAACTTCTGAGGCTCCAATGGCACATTTCGATTGTTTGAGTAAAATTTGGTGTCGAGAGAGTAGATGAAAAATTTGATCCACATGGTAGAGATGGGTGGTCCAAGTTTTACTATAGATGTGAATATCATAAAAGAAAACTAAGACAAAATGACGAAGAAAAGGATGGAAGACATGAATCATGAGACTTTTGAAAGTGGAGGGAGCATTACACAATCCAAAGGGCATTACCAAGATCTCATAGTGACCCTCATGAGTTTGAAATGTAGTTTTAGAAATGTCATTTTCTTTCATATGTATCTGGTGGTATCCATAACGCAGATCATGTTTAGTAAAGTATTGAGCACCGCTCAATTCATCCAAAAGATCATCAATGCCAAGAATGAGAAAATTGTCTTTGATGGTAAGTTTTTTTAGGGTGAGAAAGTCTAGACACATGCACCAAGTGCATTCTTTCTTGAGTACCATAACCACAAGAGAAGAATAGGGGCTGGTACTAGAAAGGATAACACCCCCTTTGAGTAATTCTTGAACAATTTTCTCTATTTCATTATTTTGGGTAAAGGGATGATGACAAGGGAAAACATTTGGAGGAAGACTACCCATGACAAGAGGAGTGGAATGATCAGGACCACCACAAGAAGGAGGAATTCCATGGGGAGTGGAAAAAAAAACTTTTTGTTTGGAAAGGATATATTGGAGGCCAGGATGCACAGAGGGTGTCATAATTGCTTGAATAGAATGGAATTGGGAAATAATGACCGAATGACCTTTTTTGAGGATATTTTCCATTCGATGGGAATTGATGATATCAAGGGAGCCTGTTGTGATGCCTTGTAACTTATACTGTTGGACCTCTTATTGGAATTGCATGGTTAATTCCTCAAAATCCATGAGGACGGGTCCAAGAGTGTGTAACGATTCCGCACCAAGCACAATGTCACAACCTCCCATGTTGATGGAAAACATATTATATTTCAGATTGTAATAACCAATTTGGAGACACACATTTTGACAACACCCCCCACATTTCATGAAACCTCCATTGGAAATCATGATTTGAAAGTTATTGACTGCATGGATATAGAAATTGGTTTCTTGGGAAATGTGAAAATGAATAAAATTATGAGTGCTACCACTGCCGATTACTATTATGACCTTTTGATGGTTAATGTAGCCCATTAGGTTGAAGGTTTTAGGAGTAGAGAAGTCAGTGACAGAATTCAGTGAAATGACATGTTCAACTTTTGGGGGGTCAAAGGGTCGAGTAAGATCAATTGGCTCTGGTAACTTTGCCACAGGGGGAGCCTCTACCTCTTCTTCAAAAACATCCTCAGAGATGGCCATAAAAAACTTATGTTCCTTAAAAATTTTCCCCATAATTTGTTTTTCATCACAATTATAACAAAGGCCCTTGAGTTGGCATTCAACAATTTCTTCCCGAGTCAATTTATGAATCTTGAGTGTAGTGGGAGGAGGGGTGAGAGTGGAGGGTTTAGGGTGGGTAATAAAGGAGGGTTTTTTGGTTTGAAAAGAGACAACCTGTTGTTCTTCCTTAGCTCTTTTATTAGCTTCCACCCAAGTCTGAGGGAAATCCATTAGGATGTGGGAACATATATCATCCTTGAGGCCACTGATAAAGCATTCCTGAAAAAAAGAATCTAACATTCCCTATGCAAAGAAATCCAAACCCTCAAAGGAAGATATAAAGTAGTCATATGTGCTAGATTGTTTAAACTTGGTCAAATGACCTAAATGGTGCGTGTCAGTGTCAAAGCATTCATAAATCTCTACAACAAATTTCTTTCCAAGACACATACCCTTGGAGGGAATTTTTTCTCCATTCCCACAATTGCCATCATTCATGATCTAGATGAAGAACACCATACTAGAGTTTGGCCAACTCATCAGTAATGTCACGCAAAAAGAAATAGTGTTCCATTTGAGTGACCCATCTTGTAGAATCCAAGCCATAAAATTTGTTCACCTCCTCTCTAGGAAGACGCAGGTCTCGCTGAAAGTGGTTGGAATGAAAGGATGTGGAATGGGAGGATTCAGTACCTTCAGGGTTATAAGGTGGTGCAGAAGAGAAGGGATCTTCGGCTTGCTTAAAAAATGTGTTCAAGTTATTCACTGATTCTTGGTATTGCTAACATATGCTTTTCAAGTGGGTTACTGAGGCGAGAAGTGTTTCTAGTGGGGAAAGATGGGAAATTATATGAGAAATATTGGAATTAAGGACAATGATATCAGTATTATTTTTCTCATTAACTTTTTCTAGAGAAGTGAGGCGTTATTCCCAGCCTTGGTTGCAGGTGTGGGCCATTAGGAGGGTAATGGGGGTGGGTGGGTCCGCACATGAAAGGGGTTGTTGGGGAATGGTACCATGATGATAAGTGAAAAGAGAGGAAGAAAATAGGATAGGTTACAAATAAGGGTGTCGAGAAGGGGTTGGGTTCACTGGAAAAAAAAAAAGATTAAAAATGATAGGTACCACTGCGATCAGGGAAAATAGAGGAATCCAATGGGATAGGTCTCAAACAATGGTGTGGGAAGGACCCAATTTATTTTTTAACTCCTGCGAAGTCATACTCCAAGCTGAATAATACTGTAATATCAAAATGCCCAAATTCTTAAAAGACAAAAATCAGTAGTAATTTCACAACCAGAATGCAAGAGGAAAGGTTGCGTGGCCAAAATATCCGTTATGTTCCTTGTCTAGCATGTTCCCCTAGGTTAGGGTTTGCAGGGTTCCTATGGATAGGGGTTTCCTTGTGCTATAGTTGTTTGATATACATGCAGGGTTGAACAATAGTACTTGGCTGATTATCTCAGGGCACAAACTAAGAAGGCTTGATCGTACCCTTAGTTGTACTACCCAATTACCCAGGTACTAGAGAGTATCTTTCTGAGTGTTGTTCTCGATGGTACTAAAGTAGTGAGGGGGGTGATCATTTTATCTAGGGATAGTTTCAAGAGACATAGGGGACTCTCGATATACCTATTGCACTTGGGAGTGATGGTCATGTAAAAATTATGTCTGATGTGATACAAATCAAGGGGTAACAATAAGGGTTACAGAGGTTTCCAACAACGGTGAAACTTTGGTTTCTAGGAAACCCCATGAAACTAGTTGTATCACCTTCATGTAGTCGTCCCCACCGTATTTTTACAGGTGGAACGAAAAATATTTGTGCTTTAAAGAAGTCAACAATACATGTCTATACCTTGGAAAAAACATTACTCACAATTCCTGCCAAGGAAGGTGCTTTGGTACCACTTGTAAGGTATCATATTTAATATAATATGTAGAAACAAGAATATTTAGTAGATATAATGGAACAACAAAATATTGAGAAGAGAAATACCATAAATAATACATTTATTAAAAAAATCAATGTTCACTTGCCTCTTTGAGGGGGCAACCTCCAGCAGAGCAGAGATCTAGTATAGTAATTCTCAAGACAAAGATCTCTCATGTCTCATACTCTTATTTATACTAATTCTATCTTCTAAAGAACATTCTAGAGGAAGATATTTCTAGAAACTATTCTTCTATTAGGTATTCTTATATTGACTCGTTCACATTTATTAAATAGGTCTTAGTAACTAATGTCGAGCTTTTTTACATGGAGAATATATTATTCTACCTACATGAGGGGTTAGGGAGGTTAGGTCCCTAACATGAATACTGTTATGAAGCTCTCTAGTCTGGTTTCCTTTTTGGCAAGACACAAAGAGTCTTGATTTTACATTTTTGTACCAAAATTATATAAATAGAACTTTCTTAAAAAAAAAACCGTATTTTTCAATCTCACCTTGATATGAGGGTGATGGTAGCTTTCCACAAACTTATAGATTGTGCTTTGTATGACAATATGTCTTTTTGATGTCTCAAAATTTCAGAGGATTGTCTACACTTTGGTTGTTGTATTTCTTTATACAATTGCAAGATTTCTTAAAAGATTTCTATTATTCCCACAATTTATATTTCATTCTTCCTTTTTCTTTTCTCTTTAAGCATGATCTTCTATCTTCCAGGAAAAATGATTTGAATTCCATAAATGTTATAGATTGGACATTCATGACTAGTAGTGAACGGGATAATAGAATTCAGGAACCACATTAACATAATTAAATGACAAGATAAATCAAATATGAACAAAAACTCATATTAATAGATTGACCACCTAGTTTTATCTTAAAACTAACATATATTTATCAAACATAATTTGACCATTAAAAGCTTCACTATTTATAACATTTTGTGATAGTCTCCACTCTTTGAATACTTGAGGTCTCACCATATTTATGATGCATCCTGTTATCGCACAGTTTGTAGCTGGGTCAAATGGCTATAAGATGGAGGTCAAATTGGCATAACAGGAACCTATCCCACCCAATGTCACCATGATGGGGAGGTTCTTTCTCATTAGGGAGGTTAGGCCCAGGAGAGACGTCCCCGGTAACCTAGAGTTTTGAAGAGGAAAAATTTAAAAGGACAAAGGTAAAGTTCCCCCTTCACAGGTCACCACCAAAAACAGATAGTCCCAGCTAAACAACCAATAATGAAGTGAAGCCCCAAAGAAGAAAACCTGCTCGGAACAAAGAAACAATAAAACAATATATGCAAGCTATAATTCAATGGGTTAGTACTTCATAAGACTATCTGATATTAAAATAAGCAATTATGGCAATAAATATTGACGAAGTCAATGTTTATTAATACAGCAAATGCAAATAATAGTACTTCCTTAATAGATACTGAAATGAGATGGCATTCAATGTAACAAATCAACACAACATCAATTAATGCCTAAATCACCATTCAATTGCTTCTTAAACAAAACGTTGCTGCATAAAGATGAGATATTCAAGTATAACGTCAACAACTTTAGGGTTAGCAGTTAGTTAGGGTTTCAATTTAGAAAAGAGTTTGAGAGTTTGTTTGATCACTTTCACTTCAACGCTAGAGGTCTAAGATCTGTGCCTTTTGGCTAATGGAGTCAATTTAGAAGAGGACGCAAGGGTTGAAGGAGGAAGACTAAGGACTAGAAGGAAAAGTTCTGAAGTCTTGTTATGGCAGGGCCCCATAATCAAATCCCTAGGGAAGAGAGGCTCACTCCGATGTTGCTAAAGCAAGGCCTCGTGCTCTCTCCTCCTTCCTTAGGTTAACTTGAAAAAATGGCTAGCATGAAAGATAAATCAATACAAGAGAGTGTAGTGAGGGAGAGTGTTGCTACAACAAGGCTCTATCACTAAACCCTAGAAGAAGAACAACCCTACGTGTATATAACCTAGGCCTAGGATGTCTCCTCCTTCTTGACTTTTGGAAAGTACGGCTAGCTCAGGGAGAAGAAGAAATGAGAGTGTAACTATGGCTAGTCTCTTTCTTCCTTCTTCAATGGATGAAAATTTCTCTTTTAGGGGACATGAGACAAGGACCTACTTGTGTGCTTGTCACCTAGGGTTTTGATTCAACAAATTATAAATACATGTAAGAAAATAAGACTACAACCATTCAATCAAGAAGTTTTGCAGAAAAATACTTACAATTCTTTAAGAAATAACCATGCAAACCCTA
>JASDQU010102716.1:61269-122577 GCA_032191745.1 Picea mariana
AAATTTCTCTTTTAGGGGACATGAGACAAGGACCTACTTGTGTGCTTGTCACCTAGGGTTTTGATTCAACAAATTATAAATACATGTAAGAAAATAAGACTACAACCATTCAATCAAGAAGTTTTGCAGAAAAATACTTACAATTCTTTAAGAAATAACCATGCAAACCCTAGTTATAACACCTTCCTTCAATAGAAAAACCATAAAATGCCAAGAAATGCCTTCCTTCAACAAGTGTGCCTCACTAAACCAACAAAAATACCCAAGTAGGGCACTAAAATCAAACCTCACTAATGAGTGAGTGATGTGTTATGATAAAATGAGGCTAACAATCCTCAATATATACTGGATCAATGACCTTAATTAACTTTTAGGTCATAAAAAGGTCGACAAGGCCATACTATTGTTTTTACATTAAATTGTCAAATTAAAACCCTAACTGAGTTGTAGAAAAAAGGTAAAAGCCCCTTCAAGGAAGATGTTAGGCCTCTTTAGGGCCAGTGCAACATCCAGAAGCCAAACGTTAGCCCTTCTTGGGCTCTTCCAAACTTCCACACGTGCCAACAACCCTGTCCATCTGCCATATGCTCATGATGATGTCACAAGCCTCCTGATGACGTCCTAGGTCATCTGGAGCTAATGTTCCATTGCAAGTGGGTCAATCCCCCTAGGCCCGGCTCAGCCAAAGTGCCCTTGATGGAACATCCTCTTCTTCTCTGGTGCAAAACCATGATCAAACATTGTCCTGTCTCTACCCCCTGATGGGGTATTAGCATCCATTTGATGGGCTCTTAAGTGCCATGGAGGTCCGAACTGATCATCTCCCCATGTGTACCGGTCCAAATGGTACCTGTCCTTCGAGCATGGTCTTGCACATCAAAAGATACACCCTCCTTGGGATAATTAGTCACAGGGATCATAGAAATGTCAATCACATTTCATCATTAACATTATTAAACATATGCATAAAAACCTTAATACATCGGTCAATAGCTCAAAGACATTATGAAAACCTACAATACAAGACTGGATGAAAAGACAAGATGTATTATTAGGTTAGTATCTAGAACAAAAGGGAAGTTTCCAGGAAGGTTTCATCCAAGCCATGTAAGTGAGGTGATGTGGCTAGGGGAGGTTCAGACATGTGGGTAAAGTGAGAGCCAGGGATGCATGATGTTATCTGTTGGTGCCTTTGTAGAAAGCGAGTTGTACCTATCATGGATGCAAATTTTTCCAAGCCCGTTCTTTCCTTTATTATTTTCTTTTATTTTCCTTTTCTTCTTCTTTTTCTTTTTATTCAAGGGCTAACCAGAGGACACTTCCTTGGCATGGTGACTAGAGATGACAATGTTACCCACAAGTACTTTCACAGAGATGAGAAGGTTGGCTCATGATGAGACCCTCTTTCCCTTGGCCATGCAACCAAAGGTCACTGTCTTGGCATGGTAACTAGATGGTGGCAATGTCATACTGTTAGGTACCCATGAACCTAATTTGTTGGCTCGTGATGAGACCCCCTATCCTCTTGACTAGGTTTTTCATGTTATTTTCTAGGTCCCTCTTGTTTCTTAATGAGAGGATTTTTATTGCCTTCTCGAGGATCCATGGGCGAAGCATCTCAAGGTTTTATTTATAGTTTTTTATCTTTTACCAACTGCTTTTACCTTCTGGGCCTTTAGCCCCTTCTTCCCATGAGATAAGGTGCAATCCTACGAAAAGGTCAACCCAATCCCCGGACAAGGGAAATGGGACAAGTGAGCGGGAGATAAGATGAAATGATGTTGCTATGATGGGAGCGGACAATGGCTTTTCAAAAATCCCCTAGTGGCAAACCAAGACCTATGGGCACAAGCTTTCTAGGATACCCTGTCAATTCCCAAGAGCATGGTCAAGTGGGATAATGTAAGATCCAGGCAATTGTTAGAGATAAAAGGAATTAGATGCATATGTTTAAAGGTTTCAATGATCGAAAGTGACACATACCATGATACCTGGACCAATTAACTAATGGAGCAAGAACCTCATCTGATACAAGACCAAGCCGATGGTGATGGATGATGCTATTGCTGACAAGATAAAGCTGATGGAAGAAGAAAAGGATGGGCCCTTTAGGGCCATGCTCAGGTCAATTCTTCTCTCTGTACTCTATGTCTAGGACCTGTGGGCCTCGAGACATGATCTCTTGGTTATCCCTAAAAATCAGGGATAACATCTGGCTCCAACTCGGGGACATGTGCTCACGATAGAGTGCATGAGAACCTCAACATATCTGGCATAACTTGCAAACCTTCTCAAACTCGATAGCGGCATTAGTAAAAAAAATGGGGCGGTAATGTCACCCCAACATACACACACACACACACACACACACACACACACACACACACACACACACACACACACACACACACATACACACACACACACACACATATATATACTGAAATAAAACAATCAACAATGCAAATGTGGAAGCAAACTAACATGAAATACAAATGGTATAATACATGAAAAATGCCTACTTACCTACACTTACCTTTGAAATCATCTCCCCCCACCTTGGTGGGGTTTGAGGAGGTGCTCGCTGATGGGTAATGGGCGCCTTCTTCCCTCAAGAGTCGATAGATAATATGAGTCATTAACGGATTGCATTCCAACTTTGAAGGGCCTGGGCCATGACTGAGTGCTTCCCTTTACATTAGTTGGCTTTCCATTTTGGATATCCCACATCCATACCATGTCTCCCTCCTTATACTTTCCGACTTTGTATTTTTTTGTTCCTTGGACAACCTTGGTGTATTGTGCTGAGGGAGGGGGGTGGGCTTTTGCTGTAAAAACCTCTTGTTGAGATGGGTGGATTTGTACGCCATCTTCATGTTTCTTTAATATCTTCACCGTCCCAATTTCTTTGTTCTTGAATTCATCTAGGAGTTGTTGGTATTCTTCTTTCTTGGGCCATTCGATCTGATCAAAGTCCTCCTCAGTTGTAAAGGGCATATCTTTTGGAGAATACTTTTGAAGAGTTTGTATCATCTTGTTTCGTGCTTTGTCATTGTTGACAAGGTGAGTAATACTCTACACATGGTCCCTGGTTATTGGCACATTGAGGAGATGACCTATCATTCCATTTTTTAAGGGCAATTGCAATAATGTGAGGTCCATCTCAAGGGTGCCACCTAAAATTGCACCAAACTTCCTAGATAACAACATTCCCCACACATCCGGGACATCAACTACCATAATGTCAACATCGACCATCTTCTCTGGGTACTCTTTTAGGTGAACTTCAACATTCTCAACCACCCCATGTGTGGGTATGGCTTTGGATTCGAAACCACATACATTTCTATAAGGCTGTGTGACCTTCAAACCCACTTGTCGCATGAATTTGAGTGACATCATGTTGGCACCAACACCTGTATCCAACATGCAATTTTTGAGGTTTTTTCTGTTCATTGTCAAAGTCATGAAGAAAGGAGGGTTTTCACCATATTTAACCCTGAAGTGATCATCTTGCAACAAAATAGGGGGGTCCATAGGCTCATCTCATCTCGAAAAGAAAGTGTCAAATCGTTCCTTAATGGATGGGATCTTGATTGCTTCTCTTAGGGGGATGTTTACATGCATTTTTGATAATGCCCCTTCGAAGTCAAAATTTAGATCAACCTTGTCAGCCTTGGATGTCTTGGGAAGAAGCATTTCCAGGGGTGCGGGCTTTGCCTGATCAACAGTTGGTTGTTTCAAATTCTTTCTTCTGTACACCTGAAATTCTTGTTTCTTTAGCTTTTCTAGTGATTCTTGATCCAGGTTGTTTATCAATGCCATCCTTGTTGATATGGCTTCTTCTTTCATGGCTTCCTAATTTTCTGCATTTGTGATATTTATCTGAGGAAACTCCATGAAATAATCCATGTTGTTGACTTGTTGATGGCCACTATTGTAGGGGAATTCATGTTCCCAATGTGCTTTGCTACATTCCAGGCACCAAGTATTTTCATCAACAACATTTGTAGGGGCCAAAGTGTTTGGAACTTCATGCTTATTCTTTGCTTTATAAAATTGGCCCCCTTTATAGAATTTTCCTTTGTACGGAACCCTGGGTGCCTGGGTTTGAGATCTTTCCAACATGACGATCCTATTCATCATTTCCTCTTGATTATTTATGATACCATCCATAGAAGCTTGTAGTTTGGCGATATTGGTACATAGATCTGAAGTAGGCTTAGAATTGTGAACTATTTTTGGTTTAGTGTCTATTCTCCCCCTTGGCTTAGCAAAAGGCTCAATCTTGGATGAAAGAAGGTTTCCCTCTATTTTAGTAGCGAGCTCTTGGGATTATTGAATGGACTGGGGATTTTTGTCTCTAAGAAGATACCCTAGTTGGCCATTGAAAGATCTGGTGTAAACATGGACGAGGTAGTCATATTTCGGATGATGGCTTGGGGGAATTCTTTGCAGCAAAGTCTCAAATCTAGTGTGGAATTCCCGAATGGACTCATTTTCATATTCGGCAAGGCTGTTTAGTTGGGTGAGGAGCATATTAGGGTCTTCTTTGACACTCCATATTTTGAGAAAGGTCTCTTCAAGTCTATCCATGGTGTTGATGCTTCCATCGAGAAGGCTTAGGTACCAACGCCTTGAGGCATCATAAAGAGTAGCGGAGAATAACTTCATGACTAGATCTTCAACATCATCATTAATGGGGTGAAGTTGGAAAAATGCCCAAAAGTTGCTCATGTGGTCTTCGGAACTGATTGCATCAGTACCCGTAAATTTAGGCAACCACTTCTCATACTTGGGTGGCATCTGCCTAGGGTAGCCTGGTATGGATGACATGTCTAACGGTTTGAAAAGAGAAGATGACCATTGTCTTTGATTGTTGGCTGGGTTCATTGTAGCGGTATAAGAGCTAGACATGATTCTTAAAGGAAGGATTTTCCTGAAAAGTGATTTGACAACAGGAGAGTTCAAGGGAGGCTTCCTTCTGAAAGACAAAGGAGGATTATTGAATCTCCTTTTAGTTTTTGGAGTTGCTAGATAGTTTACTTGAAACTACCCAATAAATAGGGAAAACACCCTAGTGGAGTCGCCAGGTAAGCTTGTAATAAAAGGTCTTCGAGGCAAGGCTTACCGAAAGATGTGTCATTTGAGGAGAATTGACTCAGTGTTCCCCGACAATGGCGCCAAAATGTTATCGCACAATTTGTAGCTGGGTCAAATGGCTATAAGATGGAGGTCAAACTGGCGTAACAAGAGCCTATCCCACCCAATGTCACCATGATGGGGAGGTTCTTTCTCTTTAGGGAGGTTAGGCCGAGGGGAGACGTCCTCGGTAACTTGGATTTTTGAAGAGGCAAAAGTTAAAAGGACAAAGGTAAAGTTCCCCCTTCCCAAGTCACCACCAAAAATAGATAGCCCCGGCTAAACAACCAATAATGAAGTGAAGCCCCAAAGAAGAACACCTGCCCAGAAAAAAGCAACAACAAACCAATATATGCAAGCTATAATTCAATGGGTTAGTACTTCATAAGACTATCTGATATTAAAATAAGCAATTATGGCAATAAATATTGACAAAGTCAATGTTTATTAATATAGCAAATGCAAATAATATGACTTCCTCAATAGATACTGAAATGAGACGAAATTCAATGTAACAAATCAACACAACGTCAATTAATGCCTAAATCACCATTCAATTGCTTCTTAAACAGGACATTGCTGCATAAAGATGAGATATTCAAGTATGACATCAACAACTTTAGGGTTAGCAGTTAGTTAGGGTTTCAATTTAGAAAATATTTTGAGAGTTTGTTTGATCACTTTCACTTCAACATTAAAGGTCTAAGATCAGTGCCTTTGGGCTAATGGAGTAAATTTAGAAGAGGACGCAAGGGTTGAAGGAGGACGGCTAAAGACTAGAAGGAAAATTTCTAAAGTGTTGCTATGGTATGGCCCTAGAATCAAATCCCTATGGGAGAGAGGCTCACTCTGGTGTTGCTAAAGCAAGGCCTCGTGATCTCTCCTCCTTCCTTAGGTTAAATTGGCAAAATGGTTCACATGAAATATAAATCAAGACAAGAGAGTGTAGTCAGGGAGAGTGTTGCTACAACAAGGCTCTATCACTAAACCCTAGAAGAAGACAACCCTAGGTGTAGATAACGTAGGCCTAGGAAATCTCCTCCTTCTTGACTTCTAGAAAGTACGGCTAGCTTGGGGAGAAGAAGAAATGAGAATGTAGCTATGGCTAGGCTCTTTCTTCCTTCTTCAATGGCTGAAAATTTCTCTTTTATGGGACATGCGACAAGGAGCTACTTGTGTGCTTGTCACCTAGGGTTTTGATTAAGAAAATTATAAATACATGTAAGAAAATAAGACTACAACCATTCAATCAATAAGTTTTGCAGAACAATACTTATAATTATTTAAGAAATAACCATGCAAACCCTAGTTGTAACACCTTCCTTCAAGAGAAAAAAAATAAAATGCCAAGAAATGCCTTCCTTCAACAAGTGCGCCTCACTAAACCAACAAAAATACCCAAGTAGGGTGCTAAAATCAGACCTCACTAATGAGTGAGTGATGTGTTATGATAAAATGAGGCTAAAACTCCTCAATATATATTGTATCAATGACCTTAATTAACTTTTAGGTCATAAAAAGGACGACAAGGCCATAATACTGTTTTTACATTAAATTGTCAAATTAAAACCCTAACTGAGCTATAAAAAAAATGTTAAATCCCCTTCAAGGGAGGCGTTGGGCCTCTTTAGGGCTAGTGCAGCATCCAGAAGCCAAACGTTATCCCTCCTTGCGATATTTCAAACTACCACACGTGCCAACAACCTTGTCCATCTACCATATGCTCATGATGACACCACAAGCCTCCTGGTGACGTCCTGGGTCATCTGGAGCTAACGTTCCACTGCAAGTGGGTCAATCCCCTTAGGCCCAGCTCAACCAAAGTGTCCCTGATGAAATGTCCTCTTCTTCTTTGGTGCAAAACCCTAATCAAACATTGTTGTGTCTTTTCCCCTTGATGGGGTATCAACATCCATCTGATGGGCTCTTCAGCCCCATGGAGGTCCGAACTGATCATCTACCGTTGTGTACCAGTCCAAATGGTACCTATCCATCGGGCATGGTCTTGCACATCAAAATCTATGCCCTCCATGGTCTCATTAGTCACAGGGATCATAGCAATGTCAATCACATTTCATCATTAATATTATTAAACATATGCATAAAAACCCTGATACATCGGTCAATAGCTCAAAGACATTACAAAAACCTACAATAAAAGACTGGAGGAAAAGACAAGAGGTCCTATTGGGCTAGTATCCAGAACAAAAGGGAAGTTTCCAGGAAGGTTTCATCCAAGCCATGAAAGTAAGGTGATGTGGCTACAGGATGTCCAGACATGTGGGTGAAGTGAGAGCCAGTGATGCATGATGTTATCTATGGGTGCCTTTGTACAAGGCGAGTTGTACCTGTGATGGATGAAAATTATTCCAAGCTCGTTCTTGCCTTTATTCTTTTATTTTATTTGCCTTTTCTTCTTCTTTTTATTTTTATTCAAGGGCTAACCAGAGGACACTGCCTTGGCATGGTGACCAGAGATGACAATGTTACCCACAAGTACTTTCACAGAGATGAGAAGGATAGCTCGTGATGAAATCCCATTTCCCTTGGCCATGCAACCAAAGGTCACTTCCCTGGCTTGGTAACCATATGGTGGCAATGCCATACTATTAGGTACCCATGAACCTAATAGACTGGCTCGTGATGAGACCCCCTATCCTCTTGACTAGGTCTTGCTTATTATTTTTTGGGTCCTTCTTGTTTCTTACTGAGAGGATTTTTATTGCCTTCTTGGGGATCCCTGGGTGACGCATCTTGAGGTTTTATTACTAGGTTTTTATCTTTTACCAACTGCTTTTACCTTCTGGGCCTTTAGCCCCTTCTTCCCATGAGATAAGGCAGAATCCTACAAACAGGTCAACCCAATGCCTAGACAAGGGGAATGGAACAAGTGAGCGTGAGATAAGGTGAAATAGTGTTCCTATGATGGGAGCAAACGATGGCTTTTCAAAAATCCCCCAGTGGAAAACCAAGACCTATGGGCACAGGATTGCTAGGATACCCTGTCAATCCCCCAGAGCATGGTCAAGTGGGCTAATGTAAGATCCAAGCAGTTGTTAGAGATAAAAGGAATCATATGCATATATTTAAAGGTTTCAATGATCGAAAGTGACACATACCATGATACCTGGACCAATTACCTCATGAAGTAAGAACCTCGTCTGATACAAGACCAAGCCGATGGTGATGGATGTTGTTTCTGCTGACAAGATAAAGTTGATGGAAGAAGAAAAGGATGGACCCTCCAGGGCCATGCTTAGGTCAATCTTGCTCTCAGTACTCCATGTCTAGGACCTATGGTCCTTGAGACATGATCTCCTGGTTATCCCTAAAAATCAAGGATAAAACATCCTATATAAAGGAAGGAATCAATTTTCTGCATTGAGAACTTCTTTTTTTTAACCTATACCGACACATTAATGCAACTTGATGTTTTGATCAAATTTTGTATAATTTGTAAATCTTTTAGATTTACCTTGTGTTTCTTTTCTTCTTGTTGTGAATTGATTATTTACGAATGGTATGATTGTATACATACCTACTACTTAAATATCCTTTTGGTCTATATTTACCTTTTCATCCTTCTAGTTAGAAGATATTTTTGAAATTTCAAATTCATCAAATGTTTATTATAATTCTTCATATTCATCTTAATAAGACTCTTCCCTTATAGCTACTTTGTTGAGTTCTAGGTTTAATCATTTTAATGGGTTGTGATTACAGTAATTATTTTCATGTTTCTTCTTCTCCCCTGTAATTGAAGTTTGGAAGAATGTAGTACCCTAGTTTTGATCCCTAAATGTATTGGATCAAATTCTATATACAATGAAAATGTGAGTCTAAAATGATGGGAGTCAAGCCATGTGGCATTAAATAGATGAACCCACTTGTAAATGATATAAATATACTAGTGTGAAATCCTATATTAGTCAATTTGATGATTTGATCCTCCTATCTAAAAGCTTCTTACATCTTTATCAATTTACTATTAATATAGGACCAATTCATGGAGTCACTTTCTGGAGACAACAAGCAGTCAATTATCTACACATAATATGACAAATAATCATGTCACCCTCCAATCCCAAGCATACATTGTATCTATTATTATTCAAGAAAATTGGTTTTGGTTGATAGAACCATAGATGTAATACAAGTAATGTGAATCCAATTTCCAAGAGATGAGAAACCTGACAAAGAAAAAGAAGATAAATAGAATTTCCAACATCAAACACATGACTTTCGACGAATTGTTCACTACAATATTATGGATCATGTGGTATGGGACTTGTGACTACATCATTCTATCCTAATTTTCTTCATAATCATATTGTTGAGTATGTGATTCAATTACCTAGGAAGGTATGAATACCTCCAATCCTTCCAAGTCTCCTAAATTTTTGACACAAAAATTGTGAAGGATTAGATAAAAATGTATATCTTAAATTTAATGTGTAGCTTAGTTTCCCTTACCTTGAAATGTCAAGAAAGTTAGACATGTGCTCTAGTGTGCTCATTATAAATGAGATGAATTGGGACGTAATATGACCATGTTGAGAGATTATAACAAATGAGAAGTAGATGACAATGTTCATGTTCATTCACACTTTGTGGTTCGCGATAGATGTATGCTTGTACTCGAATGATAGCCCACTTAAAATGAAAATATGTGCATGTTATCCACTTTTTTACAAAACCACTTCCTATCAACAGTTTTTATTCAAGGTCTTGCTTGATTCACAATATTTAAAAATTTATTTGATTTGGTGAACATTAAGCATTCTCTTGTTATGTAACATTGAATATTGTGTGAGGGCGGGTATGCACCATTATATTTGATGCATGAGGGTGGGTATTTTTGATTAATTGGGTTGGGTGTCATTGATGTCAACCTTTGAAGAAAGTCTAGTAGTGAATTATGGTAGCACAATGGTTTGGGTGATGGACCCAAGTTTGTTTGATGGATAATGTTATGAGTTTTGATATATTTGTAGGAAAGACTATTCTAGATGGATAGTACATTTCATGCCATTTCCAGTGGTATGTGAAATGTCACATAACTTCTCAAGGTTCGAGAGTTATGGCCATGTGAAGTTGGAGAAAGGTTTGGGTAATACACCCAAGTTTGTTTCATGGATAATGGTATGAGTTTTGATATATTTGTAGGTAATAATATTCTAGATAGATATTACATTTCATGCCATTTCTAGTGGTATGTGTAATGTCACGTAACTCCTCACGGTTAGAGAGTTATGGCCATGTGAAGTTGGAGAACCCTCATGAGTCATCTAGAAGCCCCAAAAGGTCAAAGTAGTCAAAGTGGTTTAAGAGATTTTAGAAGGTAAATAATAAAATGAAGTGATGAGTGTACTATAAGTCAAAGTTAATACAAAAGACATTATTTAAATAATAAATTTAGTGGATAAATTACTATGTTGGCAAGTGGTTAGAAGTGGGTTAACCCTAGAATAAGGAAAGTGGGTTGAGATGGTTAAAAGGTAACCCCTTGAGGAAGCTAAATGAAAGTATAAATAAGAGGCAAGGATCTCTCATTTTAATCACACTCAAGAATATTGAATATCTACAGGTGACTGAGGTAACCAAAGGATATAAAAGTCTAATTTCAGAAGGAAGGTGAAGTAAAGAAGGCTGGAATTCAAGGGAGGATAAATTCTTTTGATGATGCTTTCTAAGGTATGTTATTTACAAGTCATCTCACCATTTTCACAATAAAGTGTTTTCTAGAATGCTTTAGATCGTGAAATTGGGAGGCCACTGAGTAAACATATCCAAGTAGTTGTGATTCAAATTTCAGCCTTTGGGTGGTTGCATTTTTGGAGTTACACGGCATGGAAAATAGGTTTTGTGGCTAGTCCTGAAACTATTCTAAAACATGTGTTTCAGGTAAAAATGTCATAACTTCTTCATAAAATATCCAAATTTAGTAAGACCAAATTTATTGGTTAGACTATAGTCTGTAGTATTCTATGTACAATTTTTATATCCATACAACAAATATTCTGTGCGGGGCATGCTTTGAAAGTTCATTCTCTAGAATAAACCATAATTCAACAAGGTATGCCATTTTTTCTATAACTCCTTTTTTGAGAGATTCCGAGTAGTGAAGTCTGGAGGAATTGCATAAAAGACATTGAATAACATTTTGTACCATTTTTAGATATTTATTCATTGCAAGTACATAGTTATTATTATTTCAAGTTAGGGTTGTTGACTAATCCAAAATTAGTCATGTGAGACTAAAGTAAAGTTTGATGAAAATGATAGTCTCTTGTTGTTAAAGTTAAGGAAGATTTGCAAGTATGTGATCTTATACACCAGGTCTATTACAGAGTTACAAATCATATTTGGATAATGAAATTGATGAGGGCTTTTGGTTGAGGTACATGTGGGGTACATGGTTGAGACAAATAGTTGTTGAGTTGGTACATACATGAGGTATATAGTTGATGATTTTGGTACATATTGATGAGTCATAGTTGATGAGTAGTTTATACATGATTGATACATACTTGGTACATGTTTGGAGGAACTTGTTAGTAGTATTGTTGACACATGGTTTATGGATGATGTAACATACTTGTATTGGTATATTATTAGAAGCACATATTGATCTTGGTGATGATTATGAGTTGTTGTGTTATGCTTGGTTGATGCACATCTTTGAGAGTTGTCTTGGTGATTGATATTGGTGAGTAGATATGAATTGGTTGATAAGATTGATGAGACATGTTGTTGTGATAGGTTGTTTGGATAGGTTGTTGTGACATGTTATTTCTAAGGTTTGGTGGATGGTTGATGCACTTGTTCATGGTATAGGTTGAGGTACAGGTTGGTGCATGGTTGATGCACTTGTTTATGGTATAGGTTGTTTGGTACAAGTTGGTGCATGGTTGATGCACTTGTTTATGGTACAGTTTGAGGTATAGGTTGATGAATGGTTCAGGTTATTGGTACTGATTATGAGTTGTTGTGTTATGCTTGGTTGATGCACATCTTTGAGAGTTGTCTTGGTGATTGATATTGGTGAGTAGATATGAATTGGTTGATAAGATTGATGAGACATGTTGTTGTGATAGGTTGTTTGGATAGGTTGTTGTGACATGTTATTTCTAAGGTTTGGTGGATGGTTGATGCACTTGTTCATGGTATAGGTTGAGGTACAGGTTGGTGCATGGTTGATGCACTTGTTTATGGTATAGGTTGTTTGGTACAAGTTGGTGCATCGTTGATGCACTTGTTTATGGTACAGTTTGAGGTATAGGTTGATGAATGGTTCAGGTTATTGGTACATGTTGTTTGGTACAGGTTTACAGCAGTATATCTTACAATGATAGTGTGACAGTGGTTCCATCATTCTAATTCTATGCTAGGGTGGTTGGATGGGGAAAGGAAAAGTGGTTGTATCCACCTTCTGGTTGTAGCTGATGAACATAGGGGGTTGTAGCCTCCTTCTGATTGTAGCCAAAGAATTGGGGAGTTGGAGCTTCCCTCAGGTTGTAGCCTAAGAAATTAGGGGGTTAGAGCATCCTTCCAGTTGCAGATGGAAAACAAAGGAAGATGGTGCATCCAATGAATGTAATTATTAAAAACATATAAAAAAAAACATTTTGTGGTTTTCTCCCATTTTGGGTTTCTACGTAGAAACATGGGTGTACTATGTATGTGTATGATTTCTCATTTGTTTCTTGTTTATTTACTCTGCAACTATTGGATGACAATGATACATTGATATAAAAATTTCATATTATGGTTAAAAAGGATTGAATTTCTCTATTACTGGTTAACCCCTCCTCTCAGTAATCCAACAGTTGGTATCAGAGAAGGTTCCTTCAGGAAACAGTTTAACCACTAGAATAAGATCATAGATTATTCTGGGAATGGAGTACCACTGTTTAATGTTCAAAATGGTTTAAAGTATGAGTTGTGGAGCATAAGGGCGAAAATATTTTTAAAGGAACGTGGGAATTATATTTGGCTATCAGTCGTTACAGGATATGATAGTTCAAAAAGGGAAAATACTACAGCCAAGAAGGAATTGAAGAAGAATAAAAAAATAGCAATGGATTTCATCTGGGAAGGATTACCTAATCTAGTAAGAGAAAAGGTTGGTAAATGTTCATCAGCCAAAGAACTTTGGGATAAGTTACATGGCATATATTCTTCACCCATCACAGATTAAGAAGATGCAGGTACAGATCAAGAAGAAATATGTTCACCATGTCAAACAGATTATAAATATGAAAAGTACATAATCAATAGAGGTATGTTGTTTTTATTTAATTGTGAAAAACATAGACAACTTGAAATAGAATGCCATGAAGGAAATGAGACAGAAAAAAAATTGAAAAAGAAGACAATTATGAGGCATAATTGATTAGTTCTTTATATTAACTAGGAGAAGAAAACAATTCAGTCAAGAAAGAATTGATGAAACACAAGGAAAGTGTTCACATTTTTGAAGAATCCCAACAGGTCATCGAGAACTTAAGAACTCAGCTAGAAGAAGCCAGAAAGATCGAAGAAAATATTGAATATCAAAAACACTGTTTGGAAGCCAACATAGCAACATAGAAGGAAGAAGCAGAAATGAGAGAGAAGATATTGACAGATCATCTTAAGGAAATAACTAACGATCTAAACCAGCTTGAGTCAAAATTTGGTCAAGAAGAGAAAGTACTTGAAGAAGAAATAATCACATTAAAAATTCATCTTGAAGAAGCGAAGAAAACATAAGAAGTCATGAAGTCTCCAATATTAAAGAAAGAAGAAGAGGTTGAGAAGCTTGAGGAAGAAGTTGTCACATTGAGAAGTAAAATTGTCAAGCTCAAAAAGAATGTTGAAGAGACAGAAACATCCACACCATTTACATAGAATGAAGAGAAGAACTCTAGGTTGCTAGAAAAGAAGAGTGAAGAAAATAGAAAGAGTTATGTAGAAGTACTCAAAGGAAGGAATCATGGTCAACCAGAATCTAAGAAAACTATTGAAGATACATCTTCAAGAAGACCATCTGTGTTCAAGCCACAAAGAAGCTTAAATCATGATCATGATCAGTCAAGGAATAGATTCAAAAGGACTACACCACAAAGAACATCATTCACTCCCAGGTATGCAAATTTCTTTTATGTTCATTGTTTTTATTGTACTAATTTCAGACATAAGGTTGCATATTGCAGAGATTATAATAGAAATGTTCAAGCAAGAAGTTCTTATGTGGCCACACGTAACATTGAGTGTTACAAATTTCATAACTATGGACACATAGCCAATGATTATAGAAGCATGATCGATAATTCCATGAAAGAGACCACTGATATCATATATAAGAAAGTACGGATAAGAAAATGGGAAGAACATGTGAACAAATACTAGGTACCATAGATCGCAAGATTAACAATAAAACGAGATGAAGAAAATTCTATAGAGAAAAAGAAATATGTCAGTTACAAAAAAGTTTGGAAAATAACTGAAAGGAAGGAAGGAAGGACATGTAAATAAGGAACAGGTTCAAGAGATTGTACTTTCATGCATTGTAGTGAAAGATGAATCCATAGACAGAAAGAAAGAAGTCAGAGCTCAGAGAGATAATGAATCTACCAATGAAGATGATGATGAATCTACCAATGAAGATGATGATTAATACACATCAAAGTAGGAATTTTTCTGAGCCATCTGGCTTAGAGACCCCCAAGTAATGTGAATATTAGACATGGGGAGTCTATGCAATAGATGTGACAGAACAAAGAACCATCCTTTGAGAAGCTTGCAGAGTTTGAGAAGATAGATTCAGATCAGTCAGTTAGCATAAGTATAGTTTGATAGATTAATCAAGAATTCATGATAGTATAGTGATAAATGGGTCAACATTATGGACAGTTGCGCAAGTAGAGTCAGGGATAGTATGGAAAGAGGTGTTTTTGTAAGAACACTTAGTGGTTTTGGATAGATATGTGACAGTGGATGAGAGCATGGATTCATAGATTGGTTGAGAGAGTGGTTCATAGACAAAGGAACATTATCATAATGGATGATAATTACACAGGAAATGGATTGAACAATGCTAATGGATTCCAAATTGACAGATATTTTTTGGACACATGCAGTGCATACAACAGTTCACATTCAAAAAATAGTAATTCTTAGAAACAACAATGACAAAACTCCCTACGAACTATGGAAAGGAAGTGCAGACAACAACCTCTACATCAAGGTAAATCAAGGTAGTATTTTATTAATTGAAATTTATGTTGATGATATTGTTTTGGAAGTACTAATGAAAGGTTAAGCCAGAAGTTTGCAAAGGATATGAAGAATGAATTTGAAATTTCATTACTTGGAGAAATATCCTTCTTTTTGGGTCTTTAGATATGTCAAAGCAACCAAGGAATTTTTATTTCTCAAACTAAGTATATCATAGAAATGCTAAAGATGTTCACAATGGAAAATTGCAAACTAGTTACCACTCTTATGCAAACCAGTTGCAAGTTGAGTAAATATGATGATTCAAATTCTACAGACCAGAGGCAATACAGGTCAATGATTGGTAGCTTACTATATGTGACAACATCCAGACTAGATGTAATGCAAGTAGTTGGATAGGTGGCACGATTTCAAGTAGCACCAAAGGAATCACATGTATTAGTAGTAAAGAGGATTTTCAGATACCTCAAAGGAATAGAAGATTTTGGATTATGGTATACAAAAGGAAATGATCTATCACTTATTTCCTACACAGATGTAGATTGGGCAGGTTGCATTGATGACCGAAAAAGAACCAGTGGAGCAACGTTCCACTTGGGTGAGTTATTAGTATCATGGATAAGCAAGAAACAATAATTAGTATCCTTATCTACAATTGAGATATAGTATATTGCAGCAACATGATGTTGTACACATATTCTATGGATGAAACAAACTCTGATAGATATACAGGTTGAGTATGATGATCCCATTCCAATCTATTGTGATAATTCAAGCACCATCAATATCTCAAAGAACTCGATGATCCACTCTAAGATGAAGCACATTCCAATCAAGTATCGATTTCTACAGGAATATTTTATAGAGAAGAACACCAAAGTTCAATATGTGGGCACAAAAGAACAAGTGACAGACATCTTTACAAAACCACTTCCACGAGAATCCTTTGAGTATCTACGCTAGAGACTTGGAGTAATTTCTACTCCAAAATGAATGCTTTTGAATGCTTATCTTATATGTCTTAGATTTACACGAGGAAGCACCATAAAGAGGATAGTTCAGGTTGGAAGATCAGTTTTAGGAAGATTTCAGTCAGGGGCAGTATCCCCAAGGATAGTTCAGTTAGTGGGAGCAACCTTGAATGGAAAGACACATTTTGCATTGATAACAAAGGGGGATATATTTATCAGATGAAAGGTAAAGGTAAAGGGGGAGCATGAGGGACATGACTTCAATATTGCATCAAAATTTTTCTGTCAATGCCAAAGGGAGAGATTTTTGATAAATTGAGGTTTTTCATTGATGTCAACCCTTGAAGAAATTCTGGTAGTGAATTCCGGTAGCACAATGGTTTGATTAATGGACCCAAGTTTGTTTGATGGATAATGGTAAGCCGTAACACCCTGTTTCCCCCAGTCTGTAAGGCCAAGTATTGTGGAAAACTCAGAAATGTGAATGTGTGATGTGAATGGACCTTATGAAAAAGGTCGATGAATGTGAATAATATTATGAATATATATATTGCACGATTGCTGAGAGGGGATGTGCTGAAAAGGAGACCACGATGGTTGAAGAAAGGTGGTGGAAGGCACCTGGAAAGCTGGCGTTAACTTCCACCGAAACTAATACCATATTTGGACTTCACTGGCCTGGAGAACCAAAAGTGGCTCGCTGGCCTCGAATTAAATGACTTGCCAGTTTGGTAGGTAAATGGCTCCTCATGAGTAATGAGGGATGGGGGTGAACTACCCATCTGTAGAGTCCTCAGACCTGACCACCGCGAGGAAGATCGTGCCACATGCAACCTCTCTGAAAGGAGAAAAGGAAGGAAGAGTGTGCGATCAGGGGGCACACGTGAGGGGAAGAGGAGAAGGAAGAGAACTCTAGAAAAATATAGAGTGAGTGATAGCAGAGAAGAAGGAGAGTAACCTTTGTTCTCGGTCACTGACAAACAGAGACGTAGTCTCGCAGCATCGTGGTCTCATCTCGGGGGTGGCTAGTGGTAAATTCATTGGGAGTCACTGAGCCTACGGTTGGGTGGAAATGAGCACCCCTCTCAGCAATTGCAATCATACCTGGTGTAAAGATGCTGATAAGTGTTTTATATCCTGTATCTTGAAGTTTATATGCTGATATGTATGTTCATAGTCTATGCAATTTATGAATGGTTTGAGCATAAGACTGTCTACGTGGTGTTTGACCAGAAATGGTGGTTGCATGCTTATAATATAAAGACCACGTATGGCTTATGTTTTATGAATTGTTATTTATATGCTTACCGATCTAAGTCAAAATTCAAGTCTGTTCTCAGGAAATCTATACCCTTATTCATTTCTAGGAATACCCGGAATAGATCTGAATGGATTATGTTTATAGATAGATTTATATATATGTATACCGATCTAACTTGGACTTCAAGTCTTCTTTCGGGAAATCTATGACCTTATTCATCTCCAGGAATACTTGGAATAAATCTCTCCATAGAGATACCCTCTCTTGGAAAACTTACCAAGAACCTGAAAAAGGATTTGAAGGCACAAGTCATAGTAATCGTGTATGAGGAAGAATGGGCCTCTCAAAATCCTGAAATAGCCACGTAGGGATAAGAATCGATTGATGGACGAGATCCTATCGGAAGATCTTCAGCCATTCACGACCATTAGAATGGAAGAAGAAACAAGGGCGTTAAATGCCTTAACCCTTTTCCTTTATCTTCGCGAGTAGTGAAGAAAATCGGGACCGTAGATCCCCAAGGTCCGTGGGATTATCTGGACCATTGGCTTTTCCACGTCGAGGGAGCAGCGAAAGAGTGCACAACCCGGGATAGATCTGAATCGTCAGATCTTAGTTAGAAAACTCGACAGCCGTTGGAGGTGTCAGGAGATGCATGAGGGTTAAGCCTCGTGAATAGAGGTGAAAGTTCCAAAAGAGGAGTTGATATCGGGGCTTCAGACTTCGAGATTTCAAAAGTCCTGATGACGAGAGATTGGGACAGTCTATGGTGGAAGTCCCAAAATAGATCTAGATCATCCGATTAAGGGAGGCCACGTGTCGCGAGATCACCCATTTCAGGGATTCAGACATTGAGAAACCAAAGAGGAAGGTGAGCATTTTGACCTCGCACTTGGAGAAGTCTCGAAACAATCTGGACCGTCCATCCATGGAGGACACGTGGCAGAGATTGAGAGTCCATCGGTATTTCAGATACCAGGGATTCGAATTGACAGAGGATCTGTGTCACTAGGGGTCGCAAGTCGTGAAATCCTGATAAATGAAACCCTGAATCGGTTTAAGTGTGAAAAAGTTTGAGAAAGCTGGGATTTGATAGTGACCGTTGATCATCCTGACAAGATCGTAATGGTTGATCATGGTTAAAGGTCGCAACCATCCATCGGAGGGACACGTGGCTGTCGGTTGGCATTTCGACGATTTGGCACCCAAAAAACTAAAGGGCAAGAACCCTTGTCTTTGCAAGTCGCGAAATCCCTATACCCGAAACCCTGATGCACTCTATGGCAGAAAGGAGGATTCCCGAAAGAATCTATATCATCCATTTGAGGAGACATGTGGTGAGTAGTCAGAGTTTGGGGAAAGCTCCGAAATCTCGTGGACCATTGGATCCAAATCCTCGAGAATCGTTGATCTCCTACACAAATCCCCATATCGGGATTCAGGGATTGGAGTGACAAAGAGTTTTGGAGTCATTGCATCATGAACTCCCAATTCATGAAACTCCGAAAATATCTGAACCATTGGATCCAAGACATCAAGAGCCATTGGATCTCATACAAGAACTTGAGTATTCGGTTTCAGGGTTTGAAGAGTCGAAAGATTTGACTCTCTTGCATTTCAAACTCTCGATTACCAAAATCTCGATACGGCTAGGACTGTCGGATCAGGGGAGGCTTATAGCCGTTGATCTCCCTTTGGAGGGGAACTTCGGAGATTGCGGAGTTTCGGGGATTCAAAAGGGAGAGGAAGAGACATCGCATCGCAAAAAGGTAGTAAGTGCTTTGTCCATTTAGCGCATGGTCACAGAACATGGTCACGTGGACAAGACCCAAGCGGGGAGCTTGTCACTCGCCAGCCCTTTTGGGGTTCGACATTTCTGCATTTCGGAGTTTGCAGAGTCTAAAGACTCGACTCGCTCATATCGATGAGTTGCGAAATGCGAAAGGGCTCCTAGTTGTTTGGCCTATGGCCATAACCGCAGATCATATGAGTGCAGATAAGGGGATGCTCGGGTCTATATCAGGCCCCGTAGTGATTTGGGGAACTATGTCCCTAGGAGAAAAGAAGAAAAATGCCAAAAAAGTTACTATGTCGTAGTGGGTATGTGAAAAATTGGTATCAGAGCATGGTTACAATACTTTGCCTTCTTGGGCTCATGAACGAGTTGTGCAGAAGCTCCATTTGGAACACTCTTAAAAAGAGTAACCCCCCTGTCTTAACCTTCCTAATCAAAAGACGAAGTTAAGAACAAAAAACCCCTATTGTGTGTGTGTACATGTGAAAATATGAATTATGTACTGGTTATAAATAAATATAAATATTGACTAACAACCAACATTTTTCCTTTTGCACACAAGTGGAAGATCAACCGCGAGAAATTATCAATGCATAGTATGGTGACTCACCATGAAGTGGGGGAAGGCTCCCACAATAGAGACAAAAAGTCTGACAAAAGGAGGGCAATAGGGACCCCTCCAGATCTAGCCGAGACTGTGAGGAGCCTCATGGTCGAGTTACAAAGCTGTAAGGCTGACAATGAAAGGATGATGAAAGAACAAGAAAACCAACAAAAATTAATGCAGTTTTACTGCAGAGTTTATCCGATCTACAAAGACAAATGCAGCATGAACCTGAAACTCAGAAACATGGTCATATTAGTGGCTACACTGAGAGGAGCACCTCGAAAAATTTCCACCCCAGAGGTAAAGGACAAGCGTCGGATGATTCCTCTGAGAGGGAAGATGGCGGTTCTGAGGGATCTTCTAGCAGCAAAACCAATTCCTATTCTCGAAAGAAACAGAAGAAGCAAAAGCCTTCCAAAGGTCATAAGTTCAAAGAATTCAGAAAAGCCAAACCACCCTCTTTTGATGGTGAAATAAAGAAGGGAGAGGAAGAAAAGGCCTGGCTGCTTGGACTAAAGAAGTATTTCAGAGTCCATGACTTTTCAGAAAATATGAAGGCCTGAGTGGCCACCTTCAACTTGAATGGAAAGGCTTCCATTTGGTGGGAAGACCTTAAGAATGTGAAAGGGGTTCGCAAAGAGGACCTGTCTTGGGAACGGTTTGAGAAATACTTCCGGAAGAAGTATCTGTCAGAAAAATATTTCGACGAAAAGAATAAAGAGTTTTATGAACTCTCCTGGGACAACTCACTATAGAAGAATATGTCAACAAATTCCTCGATTTGTTGAGGTATGTACCCTATGTCAAAGCGGAAAAGGAAAAGGTGCAATGCTTCATCAGTGGACTACCTAAGGACTATCGGAACAGAATTGAATTTGATGAGCCAAAGACTCTAGAAGGCACTATTCGAAAGGCAACCTATTGCCATGAATAGTTTGGGCATCGAGCAGAACCTCGCAAAGGATGGAAGCAGAAGAATAGTTCAAGATTTCAGAAAAAGGGAATTAAATCCCTAGAATTTAAGAACTATAAGAAGAACCCAAGAATGAGCTTTCCAGCCCTGAGTATGCACTAGCAGAATTTTTCCTCCTTGAGCAGAAATAAAACTTCTGGACCCATATCAGTGAAGACTCATAACCCAAAGAGAGAACCTTTGAAATGCTAGGGTTGCGGGGAAGAACATCTATTGAGAGACTGTCAACATCGACAACATAATAGTCGAAGGATTTATAACATCCAAGAAGCTACTACCATCAATGATGTGGCCAGGAGTGAGCCACAAATTTATGCAACCTTGGATAATAACCAAGATGACCACCAAGCTTCTGTGGTGGAAATAGAAGGTATGATTTCCAACCATCTAGTGTCTGTTTTGATTGACCTTGGTTCAAATTTGAGCTATATAGCCCCTAAAGTTGTTGATAAGTGTAAACTACAGCCACAAAAACATACCAAGCCATGGTTGGTACAGTTAGCCACTGGCACCAGAAGAAGGGTAGCAGAGGTTATACTAGCCTACCAATTGATGTTGAGTAAATCCCCCACCCAAGCAACCCTTAACATATTACCCCTGGGATCGTATGATCTGTTGATTGGTATGGATTGGCTAGCTGCCCATAAAGCTAGATTGGACTGTTACCATAAAACCTTAGAATGTGTAAGTAAAGAAGGAAAGAGTATAACCCTTCAAGGGATCCGAAAACCTGTCTCGGTGAGACAAATATCAGCTCTGCAAATGAGAAAGTATTGCCGAAAGGGATGTCCCCTATATGCAATACAGGTGTTGAAAACAATTGAAGGTGACAAACCAAGCCCTAACAATCACCCTATCCTGAGAGAATATAGAGATGCATTTCCAAAAGAGCTACTGGGTCTACCTCCGAGAAGGGACATAGACTTCTCGATAGAACTTGAACCAGGAGCGGTGCCGGTGTCTAGGACACGCTATCATATGAGCACACCCAAGTTAGTTGAACTCAAGTTGCAATTAAAAGAAATGATGGATAAGGGCTATATTTGGCCCAGCGTGTCTCCATGGGGAGCACCAGTCCTGTTTGTGAAAAAGAAGGACGATACCCTTAGACTGTGTATAGATTATAGGAAACTCAATAAGGTAACCATAAAGAAAAAGTACCCCTTGCCCAAGATCGATGACTTGTTCAATCAATTGGGGGGTGCGTCTATTTTCTCAAAGATTGATTTGAGGTCGAGATACCGTCAAGTCCGAATCAAGGGTGAAGACATCCATAAAACTTCCTTCCAAACGAGGTATGGTCACTATGAGTTTGTGGTGGTGCCATTTGGGTTGACCAATGCCCCTACCATTTTTATGTGCTTTATGAACAATGTACTCAGCAAATTTCTAGACAAATTTGTGCTTGTTTTTATTGACGATATATTAATTTACTCCAAGAACAGAAAAAAGCATGATGATCATCTTATACTTGTGCTGCAAGTACTAAGAGAAAATCAACTCTATGCCAAATTCAACAAATGTGAATTCTTCCAGAAGAAAATACATTACTTAGGCCATGTTCTCTCTGAAGAAGGAGTAGCGATAGACCCTAACAAAATTAAGTCTATCATGGAATGGCCTACCCCAAAGGATGTTTCGGACATCAAACCCTTTATGGGATTAGCAAGATACTATAGAAGATTTATAAAAGGATTCTCCAAGATTGGTTTTCCAATCACTGCCCTCTAGAAGAAGGGGACAAAATTCCTGTAGACACAGAAATGTGAAGAAAGATTTCAAACCCTGAAACATCTACTGACCCATGCACCCGTGCTGAAGATCGCCAATCTAGAAGCTGACTTCCTCGTGTGCACATATGCCTGTAAGGAAGGGATCAGAGGAGTCCTTATGCAGGAAGGAAGTGCGATCTGCTATGAATCCCAAAAATTGAATGAGCATGAAGTCAACTATGTGACCCATGATCTAGAGTTGGCTGCCATAGTGCATGCCTTGAAAATGTAGTGGCATTACCTCCTGGGAAGAAAATTTGTACTTATGACAGATCACTGTGGATTGTGATACCTGTTTGATCAACCAAATCTCAATGCTAGACAAGCTAGGTGGATGGCCCTCCTTAGCGAGTTTGATTTCGAGATCAAACACATTAAAGGAAAGGAAAATAGGGTGGCTGATGCCCTTAGCAGAAGTATGAAAACAATTCACCTGGCAGTGGTGAGCACCTGCGAGACAGATGTCAAGGAAAGAATAAAAAATACATAAGAAACAGATCCCTTCGTCTAGACCATGACCATGTACCTACAACAAGAACCCGTCGGAGAAAAATATGAAGGCTACCAGAAGACCAAAGGAGGTTTGCTCACTTACAGAAGTAGATTTTATATTCTGGGTTGTGACAAATTGAAGAGGTTCATACTAGATGAACTACATAAAAGACCCTATTCTAGTCATCCAGGATACTAGAAGATGATCACGGCCACTAGGAGACAATTATATTGGCCTGGAATGAAGAAATACATAGCCGAGTACTTGGCCAAATACATAGAGTGCCAACAAGTTAAAGCAGAACACCGACACCCAGCATGATTATTACAACCTCTACCAATTCCAAAATGGAAGTGGGAAACCATCTCCATGGACTTCATCATCGGATTACCAACATCAACCAAACAGAATGATGACATTATGGTAGTGGTGGATAAATTGAGCAAGTCTACCCATTTCATCCCTGTCAAATCCACTTGCAAAGCAATCGATATCGCCCAGGTATTCATGCAGGAGATATTCAGACTACATGGTATGCCAAAAGAGATCATGTCTGACAGAGACATGAAATTTACTTATAACTTTTGGAAATCACTGATGGTTGGCTTAGAAACCAAATTGTTGTTTAGCACCACCTATCACCCTCAAACTGATGGAGAAACAAAAAGAGTGAACCAAATACTTGAAGACATGCTAAGAATGCATGTAATGCATCAACCCAAGAAGTGGGAAGACTACCTGCCACTGGTAGAATTTGCGTACAACAACGGCTACCAAGCATCCTTAAAGATGAGCCCCTTTGAAGTCCTCTATGGTAGACCATGTAACATTCCAGTCAGCTGGAGTAATCCCATAAACAGGATTTCTTTTGGACCTGACATGTTGAAAGAAATGGAACAGCAAGTGGCTTAGATAAAACAAAACTTGAAGGTCGCTCATAAATGACAGAAAAGTTATGCCGACCAAAAGAGAACTCCAAGAGAGTTCAAAACGAAAGATCATGTATATCTTAGGGTTAGGCCCAGGAAGAGTTCCATAAAAATGGGAGCTTGTGCCAAGTTAGCACCTCGGTATTGTGGACCCTTTGAGGTTCTAGATAGAGTGGGACCTGTAGCCTATAGGCTAGAACTTCCTCCCACCATAAAAGCACATAATGTTTTCCATGTTTCATTATTAAAGAAATATGTACATGATGCTAATCATATAATTGATTGGTCTGTGATCTAGGTGGAACTGGAGGGAGAGTTTCTACCATAACCTCAATGCATACTGGATAGAAAGGAAACCCCACTCCAGAACCAAACCACTGCACAGGTCAAGGTGCAGTGGAAACATTTTGGCTCAGATGAGGCTACATGGGAAATGGAGCTTGCCATGAAACGGGCATATCCGATTTTTTTTACATCTGTACATGCATGTCAAGTTGATAGATAGAACATCAAGGATGATGTTCCTTCAAGGGGGAGGGAAATGTAAATCCCTGGTTCCCCCATTTTGTAAAAATAACTATACTGGCCAAGTATTGTGGCAAACTCAAAAATGTGAATGTGTGATGTGAATGGACCTTGTGAAAAAGGTCGATGAATGTGAATAATATTATGAATATATATATTGCAAGACTGCTGAGAGGGGCTGTACTGAAAAATAGACCACGATGGCTAAAGAAAGTTGGTGGAAGGTGTTAGTAACATTTCTTGTCCTGGGCACAAGAGTATTCAGGTCGGAAGTTGCACAAGAAGCGCCCGAGCGCAACACGGGAAAATCTCGTTTTTCGGGTTTTCTGGAAAGTAAGTGGGAAAAAGTATGTTGTCAATGGTCCAGATCCTTTCATAAGAATAGATCGACGGTCGACGAAAAATTGTGGATATCTGAGTTGCGCCGAGATTAGCACAAATAGATCGCGCCCACATTGTATGCAGGGAAGAACAGTAGCCGTCCATCCAAAGGACGCATGGCCTGAGATCTAGTCGCGTCGACTTTTCGACAGTTGTGAGTTCAAAGGGTGAAGGTTTTATGTCATTATACATCTCGAAACCCTGAACCCTGAAGCACTGAAAGTGCCCAAAGACGGGCCCACTATATCGAGGAGTTGTCTCATCCGTCCATCTAAAGGGGACACCTGGTGCGCGATTAGGCTCTCTGCCTTTTCGCCCATCGCGATTTCGAAGCGCAAGAAGTAGCTCCCTCATATCCCCGATGTGTGAAGTGACGAGAGCTTCCAGGGCCTAGGGCCCACAGCGGCGTCGAGTGAATTTAGGACTGTCAGATTTGAGAAAGACGCGTGGCGCCCAATTGAGTCGTCTCGGCATTTCTCCCATTGCAACTATGATAAGCAAGGTCCAACATCATCGTATTCCCGATGCGCGAGGTGCCGGGAGTGTCCAGGACCCGGGCCCACACCATCACCGAAGTGCATTCAGGACCATCAGATCTAGAGGGGCACATGGCGCCAGATTAAGCCATCTCGACGTTTCTCTCATCGTGATTTCAAGAAGCAAGGATTAGCTCCTTCCCATTCACGAATGCCGAGGGTGCCTTGGGAGTAAGCACATGGTCACAACCCGTGGTCACTTGGGGAAGAAAAGAGCTGCTCAAGAGGGGCTGAAGGCGTCATGTATGTTCATAGAAGGAATCACCGTGATCTCCAAGTGCTATTTGATCTGACCTCGGTCTTGGTTTTCGCTTGGAGTAAATGAAGGCGAGAAAGGGTGGTTGAAACCTCTCCTCATTCATTAAATGCGAGGAATGGAGGGACTGACAAGCGAACTGCTTGAGAGGGTACTGTGTACCCATTTTTCCAGAGAAGCCATGCTGAGTTCTCGACTAGCCGGAGGAGGTCTCCACACGCTAACTCGACATTTACTGGCTCAGCTGCTCCCCCCGCAGGAGCCATGCGCAGTTAAGGTGGCGTCTGGCAAAGAATACCCATCCGAATTTGGCTGAAGGGACACCAAGACTTGGATGACTGAGGACACCTCTGTTAGGTGATTTTTTTGAGTATATAGACTCAATCTTTGTTTTTTTTTGTAATCTATCGATGGTAGAGCACAGCTCTCGATTGTAAAGTTTTAGCACAGACTCTACTTCTCTAGTTATGTATTGGTATGTAAGATTTATTGTTTAATGACAGACAGTCTTTTCACTCCATCTAGTTCTCATCTTATGCTAAGAGAGTTCGTGATCTCGCACGAATTATGGCAATTATGTTATGATAAAGGATTTATTGTGGCATTATTGTTTTCTCTGGTTTTCTGCATTTGAATGTAAGAAGACCTTGTGTTTAAATGTCTTATTCTACAGTCTATTAGGAACCTGATGTTTACGATAGACCTTTGCATTTCTCTTATACAAGTCTTCCCCCTACTCACCTTTACTACAAATCACTGTCTGAAGTTACCTAAGACCTCGCTTGTCCATGCATGCCTGGCCTAGTTTTAGAGTTAGAACCACATCGTTTGATTTAACCTCCATTTGATCACCCCATTAAACAAATCATGACATAAATTGATGGGCGTTGGGCTCTGCTCCTACTGCAATCCAGGGGTGACTTCCGATGCTAACATTTCTTAATCTGGTGCCACATGCCCCTCTAGATCTGACGGTTCTGAACGCAATTCGGTGATGGTGTGGGCCTAGGTCCTGGACACTCCCGACACCTCGCGCATCAGGAATACGACGATGCTGGACCTTGGTTATCATAGCTATGAATGGAGAAACGCCGAGATGACTCAATTGGGCACCACGCGTCTTTCTCAAATCTGACGGTCCTAAATTCACCCGACGCTGCTGTGGGCCCTAGGCCCTGGAATCTCTCGTCACTTCGCGCATTGGGGATATGAGGGAGTTGCTTCTTGCGCTTCGAAATCATGATGGGCGAAAAGGCGGGGAGCCTAATCACGCACCAGGTGTCCCCTTTAGATGGACAACTGAGACTGCTCCTTGATATGGTGGGCCCGCCTTTGGGTGCTTTTGGCGCTTCAGGGTTCAATGTTTCGAGATGTATATTGACATAAAACCTTCTCCCTTTGAACTCGTGACTACCGAAAAGCCGACGTGACTAGATCTTGCGCCATGCGTCCTTTGGATCGATGACTACTGTTCTTTCCTGCATACAATGTGGGCGCGATCTATTTACGCTAATCTCGGCGCAACTCGGATATCCGTGATTTTCCGTCGGTCGTTGATCTGTTCTTATGAAAGGATATGGACCATTGACAACATACTTTTGCCCACTTACTTGCCAGAAAACCCAAAAAACAAGATTTTACTGTGTCGCGCTCGGGCGCTTCTTGTGCAACTGCCGACCTGAATACTCTTGTGCCCAAGACAAGAAATGTTACTAACATTAGGCTCCATGGGGGATAGAGTCATCCCTGTGATGCTCTGACTCATTTTGCAGTTCCAGTGCCTTGCTGTTGAGTTATGGAGTCACTTACTAAGCCGAAACAATAAAAGTAAAAAGCAAAGAACATAAAGGACAATATTTACAAAACACAGGAGCCGTTGAAGGCTCAGACAAAACATTTCTTAAGAAAATGACCATTTACTAAGCTATTGAAGACGTCTTCATCTTCCAAATCTTGCAACCTCTATGTGTTATTTGAGAAAGCTTCAGAGATTTTGAAGGGGCTGATCCACAGGGCTTCAAATTTGTCATGTTTACCCTTGTCCTGCTTAGGAGCATCCCATTTCAGTACCAAGTCTCCTATCTGGAAACACTCCTTCTTATCCTTCTTATCAAAACCCTGCTTAATGTTCTGCTGATGGTCTTGAATCCTGATCATTACCTGCTCTCTGGCCTGCTGTACTTCTACCAGTTGATGAATTCTTCTGATCATGTCATTCTTCTTGATAATCCTGAAAGAATTTCGCTATGGGAATAGCCAGCTGAGCCAGGAGAACAACTTCTGCTCTGTAAACCGGCCGGAAAGGAGAGATGCCTATAGATCTCTTTGTGGTCACCTGATCATCCCACGGAGTGAATTTCAGCTTCGAGTTCCAAGCCCTTTTGTTGTCTTCCAATAGTCTTTTGATGATCCTTATTGGGATTTTGTTGGAGGATTCTGCTAAACCATTTCCCTGTGGATA
Source organism: Picea mariana (assembly GCA_032191745.1). Classification (NCBI taxonomy): domain Eukaryota; kingdom Viridiplantae; phylum Streptophyta; class Pinopsida; order Pinales; family Pinaceae; genus Picea; species Picea mariana. The sequence continues at coordinate 89,593 of JASDQU010102716.1, forward strand.
ATATGGGGTGGAATGAATCAGTTTGATCCTGAAATGCTCACAAAACTTGGCTAATGGCTCAGACCCGAAAGTGGCTGCATTATCAGTGACAATCTTACTTGGGAAACCGAACCTTGTGATGAGTTCCTCTAGGAACCCAATGATTACCTTGTGGGAAGCACTCCTAGTGGGGATGGATTTGATCCACTTAGTAAAGAAATCCATGGAAGTCAGGATCCATCTAAGCTTCCCGTTGGAAGCAGGGTGGATTTATCCAATAAAATTCAGGCCCCATTGCTGGAAAGGCCCCGAAATAACTACCGGCTTTAAAGGCAGAGACTTGAGCTGTTTCTTTCCTGAAAATATTTGGCATGGGATACAGGTCCTAACTCTTCTATGGACATCAACTAACAAGGTGGGATAGTAGTACCCATCTCTGAGAATTTTGTGAGCCGTGGTCTTCCAGAAATGGTGCCCTCCACATAGGCCGCTGTGAAATTCAGCCATGATCATATCGACCTCTTGTGAATTCACGCATTTTAAAAGAACTCCACGGGGGGTCTTTCCAGAATAAAATTTGATCGATAAGGCAGTACCTGACTGCCTTGAGCTTCAGAGCTCTTGCTTTGTTTCTTTGCAGGCCATCCGAAGGTCGCAATTCTTGCAGAAAATATATGACATCCTTATACCAAGGACATTGAGCCAACAAGGGTTCTCTTTGAGGGTCTAGTTTAGACAGCTGACCCCACTGAATTCCTGAGCATTCATTCATGAAACTTACCCCCAAAGCTTGGCAATTGGCTTTAGCCAGTAGCTTGGCTAAGCCTTGACCTTTGATCAATTTGGTAGGCCTTATTTCCAGGTCAAATTCTAGGATCTTGGGTATCCATTTACTCCTCTTCCCATCAATGTCGGGCTGTAAAAGGATGTCCTTCAAAGAGTCTGAAGGAATGTATGCAATCACCTTTGAGTGCAGGACATAGACCTTGAAAGATTTGAGAGCTTTCACTAAGGCATAGGCCTGTTTCTCCATGATTTCATACCTGACCTCTGCATCTCTTAACACCTTGCTNGACCTTTGATCAATTTGGTAGGCCTTATTTCCAGGTCAAATTCTAGGATCTTGGGTATCCATTTACTCCTCTTCCCATCAATGTCGGGCTGTAAAAGGATGTCCTTCAAAGAGTCTGAAGGAACGTATGCAATCACCTTTGAGTGCAGGACATAGACCTTGAAAGATTTGAGAGCTTTCACTAAGGCATAGGCCTGTTTCTCCATGATTTCATACCTGACCTCTGCATCTCTTAACACCTTGCTGAAGAAGGCAATGGGCTGCTCTTGCCCCTCCTCATTTCTCTGCAACAAGACCGCCGCTACTGTATCAAAAGAAGTGAAAGAGAAGATTAGGAAATCTTTGGAATAGTCAGGACTGATCAACACAGGTGCCTCAGTCAATGCTCTTTTTATTTGGACAAAAGATTCCCTGGGTTAAGTGGTTCATTTCACTTCATTTCCCTTATTGAGCATGGCTGTGATGTGTTTCACCAGCTCAACGAAATTCAAGATGAATCTCCTCAAAAAATTAATCTTCCCCAAAAAGGCTTGAACTTCCTTTTTAGATCTGGGAAGTGACAGGGTCCAAATTGCCTCCACTCTGCTAGAATCAATCCTCACTCCTTCCGCTGATACTATATGGCCTAACAGCTTCCCCTCCTCCATAGCAAACAAAGATTTCTTGGGATTTAGGGAAAGGCCGAACCTCTGACACTTCGAAAAAACCTTTCTCAGGTGACAACAGTGCTTTTTGTTAGACCTGGAGAAAACTATTATGTCATCTAGATAGATCACCACAAACCTATCTTTCTCCCTGATGAAGGCTATGTCCATAGCTCGCTGAAATGTCGCTCCTGTGTTCATCAATCCAAATGGCATTTTGGCATACATGAATGTGCTCCAAGGAGTGGTGAAGGCCATTTTTTCTCTGTCCTCAGGCATGACCGATATTTGATTATAACCGAAAAAACAATCGATCATGGAAATCCTAGATGCATCGGTTACTCTTTGCAATATGTGCTCCATGTTGGGTAGGGGATAATTGTCTTTCTTTGAGCTCCTGTTCAGGTTCTTGAAGTCAACACAAAGCCTGATTTCTCCACTTTTTTTTTTACCAGAACCAAATTGGCCACCCATTCGGAATATCTCAGGGGGACGATGATGTGGGCCTCTAACAACTTCTTTACTTCTTTCTCCATGACAGGCAACAACATGGGATTTATCTGTCTTAGCTTCTTCCTGAAAGTCTTAGCCTCTTCCCTCAGTGGGATCTTGTGTTCAATGACAGATGTGTCATATGTCTTGAGGTCTTCGTAGGTCCATGCAAACACATCAACAAACTCCCTCAACAACTTAGTATATTCGGCCCACTATTCTCTGGTCAAACTCCTTGACAACTTGACAAACTTAGGCTCCTCTAGTGTACCAATGTTGCACTCGGCTGTGTCAACATATTCACTTGAAAACCTATCCTTTACTGCCACATCATTCTCATCAAACAATCTTTATAAAGGAATTAGTCCCCTCGGAATGTGATTGCTAGGTAGCTGAATGATCTGGTGGTTAGAAATTTTATTGAGAAACACCTCAGGGTGAGAGTTATCTTCTATATCAGGATCCTGATCAATGTGCAACACAGAAAATTCATCAATAGATTGGAGAAATTTCTCGATTTCCAGATCATCTTCGAATACCTTCCAATGCTTGACATTGTCTGGTACAGAGGGCCTATATTTTATCTCAACATCATATTTGGCCATAGACGGCTGAGGGACCTTGAACTGGCTAGCTGAAACATCTAAAGAATCGACCACAACATTATCCTCCCTTGGAATAAAAGAGATGTTGAAGGCTGAGAAGAAATTGTCAATTAGGTCCCATACTTCATTCTTGTAATTTCTAAGTCGAGGGTGCTTATCCTGATAAGCGTTTCTGACCTATTGGACCACCAACTCTACATCTTTGAACACTGCTACCTCCTGAATTCCCATTTCTCTTGCAACTCTCAATCCCAGAACAAGGGCTTCATATTTTTCCACATTTTTGGTGGTATCAAACTCTAGCTTATATGACAGGGACATGGTTTCCTGGGAAGGGGACACAAAAAACACCCCAGCACCAGTGCCTCCCCTAGAACAGGCTCCATCGAAAAACATTTTCCAGACAGGGGTGATGGAGGGAGGAAACTCATGAGGAATGGTGGGTTTCCTTCTGAGTTCAAGAGGAGGCTCGGGAGCATGAGTGAGTTGCAGTAAACTGGAACCTAAATTAGTGTCTAAGGAAAAAATAGGATGGTTGGTGGGATTAGATTCATCACTGATTATATAGGCCAACTGGACTTCCCTCTATAGCCTCCTATGTTCTCCCCCAAACACCGGGATAGTAGCATAGGTTAGGTCCATCTACAAAGTTCCCCCTAGTCTTTTTATCCAAGACCTTGATAACAACATAATGAACTTGGGGGGAGACATCAGCCACTACAATATCCATGACCACACTTTTCATGGGCAACTGAAACAAGGTCACGACCAGGTCTTTGATGAATCCTAGACATTGAACTTTTCTGGAATCAAAGGAATAGAGGTCATGATAGGTTCCGGTGACTTCTAGTCTTAATTCTTCCATGATAGTTTTGGGCATGAGGTTGTGAGAAGCCCCCAAATCCATCAAGCAATTGTGTAGTACCTTGTCATGTATGTTCAAGGAAGTGTAGAAGGGAGGGGATGAGTCATTCCTGTCTTCTACCATAGGACCTAAAATAACTGTAGGCTTTTCATCTTGCAAATTGATGGAGTAAGTGGGAAGGCATGAGATCTCAGACTGTAAAAGCTCAGAGAAGCACTTGTTGAACCCTTCATGTTTAGTCAACTTAGTTAGGGGCACAGGGATTTTGATTTTCTGAATTTCATGCTCGAAATTAAAAGAAGGTGTAAGCTTCTAGATTTCTCTTATTTCGAGAACATGACTCTGAACTATGGGAGAGAGAGATCGGGTCTTCTTACCTCTGTAACTTTATGCTACTTCATTAGCATGCTTCTTTGTTCTAGTGGAGTGCTCAAGAACTTCGGGTGCTACTGTATTCCTCTTAGACCTCGGATCATACCTATCTTGGCTGCCACCAGCCTTGCCTTCCTTGCTCAGTTCATTTAGCTGACTGTCCATGAGAGACTCCTCATATGCTGATTGAGTGAGATGAGGAAAAGGAGGAGTGTCTCTGAAGCAATGGATTTCAGGATCAAGTTCATTTTTTCCCCCTTCTTCCCCTTTGGCCACAAAATTGTTTTGGAAAGGGGCCTGAATCTTCTGGTCTTCTCTGTCTCTTCTCCTCTCCCTTTGCACAGTTGTGGAAGTAATATTGTTTGGCCTCCTGAAACCTCCTTTGTTTTTGGAATTTTCAGGGCCCTTGTATGCTTGCCTCCCTTCCACCTTCATTTTCTCCATCTCTGCAGGCAGAGACTTCACCATCCTGGTCAGCTCATCCACTTGAGGGTGGGGCACCGATGGGATAGAAGTTGAGGCTTCAGATCTTCCCCTCATTCTGTCTGCATCGGCCTTGTTCATCAGTCTATCAGCTGCTAATACATTGGATTCCACTTCTATGGTCACGTCTTGCATTTGAGCTAAGGAGGTGGCTCTTCTTTCCCTCAATAAAAGACATAAATTGGGTCCAAACGCACTGGCATAAGAAATCTTGGCCGAGGCTTCTGAAGTCTTTATTTCGGCAGGGATCTTGTTATACATATTATTGAATCTTTTGGAGAAGTTGGAGACAAACTCTCCATCCATCTTCTTCAAAGATCCGAACTCTGTCATGTAATACATGAAATCCTTCCTATCGCCCCACTACCTCAGGAAAGCAGTATCCAGGGCTTCGATCCCAACAATAGATCCGGGGGCCAATCCTCTAAACTATTTCCCCACCTCGCCATCCAGGCTCTGAATGAAGACTCTCATCTAGACATCTTCATTTTCAATGTTTAGGTTGTCCACATAACTGTAGAAAGTGGCCAGGTTCTCTTCCCCAGTTATGTCCCCTTCTCCAGTGAACTTGGGAATATACTTCAAGTAATCTCTAGGAGGGAGGGGATTCATAGGATGAGGTAGGATTAAGGGAGCATATCTGGAAACGACTATGGCATCCATTCTATTTGGAGGGGGATTAGCACCAACCAAAGGAATATTTGGTGGAGGAGAACTTGGAGGAGAAGGAGTTCGCGAAGGGGCTACTGGGAATGAGTCTCAAAGTGGAATGGGAAACAGAAGGGGATTTAAGGAGAAGGCTAATGGGCTTAAGACAGTGGGTTCTCCTATTTGTGTAGGAGTGGGGAAATCTTCTGTAGTCCTGGGTCTACGCCAAGGTATAGCTTCAGAGGAGAGGGGAGTGACAAGGATTTCTTCCTCCAATCCCATACTGGGAGGGGAAAACTCAGCAGGAACACTCCCAAAATTCAGGAAACGAGAAACCTCTGAAGGAGGTCTATTAAGAAACTGAGGAGGAGAAAATGGAGTTCTTACAGAAGGAGATGGCGGATTACTTGTTTCGATGGTGGAAGTTTCTTCTTCAGGGGCCTTTCCTTTTCTGAGAACCACCTCTGGATCAATTTCGGGTGTAGCTAGAGGCAGTTGTGGATGAGACCACGTGTTTCTACCTCTGAAAGCCATAATTAATAGGACAGGTTCACCACAGTGGAGTCGTCACAATGGAGTCGCCAGGTGCACAGTAGCAATCTTCAAAGGATATGATACCTGATGCACCTTCAGAATCAGAGGCTCAATGTCGTTCAATCCTGGGGAAAATTTTCAACTTCGTCCCCGGCAACAGCGCAAGAAATGTTAGCATCGAAAGTCACCCCTGGATTGCAGCAAGAGCAGAGCCCGATGCCCATTAGTTTATTTCATGATTTGTTTAATGGGGTGATCAAATGGAGGTTAACTCAAACGATGTGGTTCTAACTCCAAAACTAGGCCAGGCATGCATGGACAAGCGAGGTCTTAGGTAACTTCAGACAGTGAGTTGTAGTAAAGGTGAGTAGGGGGAAGACTTGTATAAGAGAATTGCAAAGGTCTGCCGTAAACATCAGGTTCCTAACAGACTGTAGAAGAAGACATTTAAACGCAAGGTCTTCTTACATTCAAATGCAGAAAACCAGAGAAAACAATAATGCCACAATAAATCCTTTATCATAACATAATTGCCATCATTCGTGTGAATCAGTCGATCATGAACTCTCTTAGAATAAGATGAGAACCAGATGGAGTGAGAAGAATATCTGTCATTAAAAAAGAAATCTTACATACCAATACATAAACAGAGAACTAGAGTCTGTGCTAAAACTTTACAATCGGGAGTTGTGCTCTACCATCGATAGATTACAAAAAAAAACAAAGACTGAGTCTATATACTCAGAAAAATCACCTAACAGAGGTGTCCTCAATCATCCAAGGCTTGGTGTCCCTTCATCCAAATTCGGACGGGTATTCTTTGTCAAATGCCAACTTAACTGCGCATGGCTCCTACGGGGGGAGTAGCTGAGCCAGTAAATGTCGAGTTAGTGTGTGCAGACCTCCTCTGGCTAGTCAATAACTCGGCATGGCTTCTCTGGAAAAATGGGTACACAGGACCCTCTCGAGAAGTCTTCTTGCTAGTCTCTCCATTCCTCACATTTAATGAATGAGGAGAGGTTTCAACCACCCTTTCTCGCCTTCATTTACTCCAAGCGAAAACCAGGACCGAGGTCGGATCAAATGGCACTTGGAGATCACGGTGATTCCTTCTGTGAACATACACGATGCCTTTGGCCCCTCTTGAGTAGCTCTTTTCTTTCCCAAGTGACCACGGGTTGTGACCATGTGCTTACTCCCAAGGCACCCTCGGCGTTCGCGAATGGGAAGGAGCTAATCCTTGCTTCTTGAAATCGCGATGACCGAAACACCGAGACGTCTTAATATGGAACCACACGCCCCTCTAGATATGACGGTCCTGAACGCACTTCGGTGATGATGTGGGCCCGAGTCCTGGACACTCCCAACACCTCGCGCATCTGGAATACAACGATGTTGGACCTTGCTTATCATAGCTGCGATGGGAGAAACGCTGAGACGACTGAATTGGGCACCACGCGTCTTTCTCAAATCTGACGGTCCTAAATTCACCCGACTCCACTGTGGGCCCTAGGCCCTAGAAGCTCTTGTCACTTCACGCATTGGGGANCCTTGCTTATCATAGCTGCGATGGGAGAAACGCTGAGACGACTGAATTGGGCACCACGCGTCTTTCTCAAATCTGACGGTCCTAAATTCACCCGACTCCACTGTGGGCCCCAGGCCCTAGAAGCTCTTGTCACTTCACGCATTGGGGATATGAGGGAGTTGCTTCTTGCTCTTCGAAATCGTGATGGGCGAAAAGGCGGGGAGCCTAATCACGCACGAGGTGTCCCCTTTAGATGGATGGCTCAGACTGCTCCTCGATATGGTGGGCCCGCCTTTGGGCGCTTTTGACACTTCGGGGTTTGGGGTTTCGATATGTATAATGACATAAAACCTTCACCCTTTGAACTCACGACTGCCGAAAAGCCGACACGACTAGATCTCGCGCCACACGTCCTTTGGATGGACGACTGTTGTTCTTCCCTGCATACAATGTGGGCACGATCTATTTCCGCTAATCTTGGTGCAACTCGGATATCCGCAATTTTCTGTCGGCCGCTGATCTATTCTTATGAAAGGATCTGGACTGTTGACAACATACTTTCACCCACTTACTTGCCAAAAAACCTGAAAAACGAGATTTTCCCGTGTCGCGCTTGGGCGCTTCTTGTGCAACTACCGACCTGAATACTCTTATGCCCAGGACAAGAAATGTTACTAACAGAAGGCACCTGGAAAGGTGGCATTAACTTCCACCGAAACCAATACTGTATTTGGACTTCACTGGCCTGGAGAACCAAAAGTGGCTCGTTGGCCCCAAATTAAATGACTCGCTAGGTTGGTAGGTAAATGGCTCCTCATGAGTAATGAGGGATGGGGGTGAACTGCCCATCCGTAGAGTCCTTAGACTTGATCACTGTGAGGAAGATCGTGCCACATCAACCTCGCCAGAAGGAGAAAAGGCAGGGAGAGTGTGCGATCAGGGGGTAGATGCGAGGGGAAGAGGAGAAGGAAGAGAACTCTTGAAAAAAACAGAGTGAGTGATAGCAAAGAAGAAGGAGAGTAATCTTCATTCTCGGTCACTGACAAATAGAGACGCAGTCTCACAACATCGTGGTCTCAGCTCGGGGGTGGCTAGTGGTAAATCCATTGGGATTTGTTGAGCCTATGGTTGGGTCGAAACGAGCACCCCTCTCAGCAGTTGCAATCACACCTGGTGTAAAGTTGCTGATAAGTGTTTTATATTCTGTATCTTGAAGTTTATATGCTGATATGTATGTTCATAGTCTGTGCAATTTATGAATGGTTTGAGCATAAGACTATCTGTGTGGTGTTTGACCAGAAATGGTGGTTGCATGCTTATAATGGAAATATCATGTATGTCTTATGTTTTATGAATTTCTATTTATATGCTTACCGATCTAAGTCAGACTTCAAGTCTGTTCTCAAGAAATATATACCCTTATTCATTTCCAGGAATACCGGGAAAAGATATGCATGGCTTATGTTTATAGATACATATATATATATATATATGTATACTGATCTAACTTGGACTTCAAGTCTTCTTTCGGGAAATCTATGCCCTTATTCATCTCGAGGAATACCCAGAATAAATCTCTCCACAGAGATACCCTCTCTTGGAAAACTTACCAAGAACCTGAAAAAGGATTTGAAGGCGCAAGTCTTAGTAATCCTGTACGAGGAAGAATGGGCCTATCAAAATATCAAAATAGCTGCATAGGGATAATAATCGATTGACGGATGAGATCCTATCAGAAGATCTGTGACCATCCATGACTGTTAGATTGGAAGAAGAAACAAGGGCGTTAAATTCCTTAACCCTTTTCCTTTATCTTCGCGAGTAGCGAAGAAAATCAGGACCGTAGATCCCCAAGGTCCATGGGAGTATCTGGACCGTTATTTTTTCCACGTTCAGGGAGTAGCGGGAGAGTGCACAGCGTAGGACAGATATGAACCGTCAGATCTTAGTTAGAAAACCCGACAGCCGTTGGAGCTGTCAAGAGATGCATGAGGGTTAAGCCTTGTGAACAGAGGCGAAAGTCCCAAAAGAGGAGTTGATATCGGGGCTTTGGACTTTGAGATTTTGGAAGTCTTGATGACAAGATATCGACACACTCCATGGTGGAAGTCCCGAAATAGATCTGGATTGTCTGATTAAGGGAGGCCACATGTCGTGAGATCACCCATTTCGGGGATTCGGACATCGAGAAACCAAAGAGGAAGGTGAACATTTTGACCTCGCACTTGGCAAAGTCCCGAAACAATCTGGACCATCCATCTGTGGAGGACATGTGGTAGAGATCGAGAGTCCATTAGTTTTTTGGATACCGGGGATTTGAATTGACAGAGGATCTGTGTCACTAGGGGTCACAAGTCGCGAAATCCTGATAAAGGAAACCCTGAATCGCTTTAAGTGTGAATAAGTTTGAGAAAGTCAGGATTTGATAGTGACCATTGATCATCCTGAAAAGATCATAATGGTTGATCATGGGTAAAGGTCACAACTGTCCATTGGAGGGACATGTGGCTGTCAATCGACATTTCGGTGATTCGGCACCCGAGAAACCAAAGGGAAAAAACCCTTGTCTTCGCAAGTCACGAAATCCCAGTACCCGAAACCCTGATGCGCTCTATGGCAGAAAGGAGGAGTCCTGAAAGGATCTAGATCGTCCATCTGAGGAGACGTGTGGTGAGCGGTCAGAGTTCGGGGAAAGCTTCAAAATCCCGTGGACCATTGGATCCAAATCCTCAAGAATCGTTGATCTCCTACATGAATCCCCATATCGAAATTCGGGGATTGGAGTGAAAAAGAGTTTTGGATTCGTTGCATCATGAACTCCCAGTTCATGAAACTCTGAAAATATCTGAACCGTTGGATCCAAGACATCGAGAGCCGTTGGATCTCATACAAGAACTCGAGTATCGAGTTACAGGGTTTGAAGAGTTGAAAGACTTGACTCTCTTGCATTTCAAGCTCCTGATTACCGAAATCCTGATAGGGCCAGGACCGTCGGATCAGGGGAGGCTTATAACCATTGATCTCCCTTTGGAGGGGAACTTCAGAGATTACGGAGTTTCATAGATTTGAAAGGGAGAGGAAGAGACATCACATCACGATTCCCCGAATCGTGAAAAGGCGATAAGTACTTTGTCGATTTAGCGCGTGGTCACAGAACAGGGTCACGTGGACAAGACCCAAGCGGGGAGCTTGTCACTCGCCAGCCCTTTCGGGGTTCAGCATTTAAGCATTTCGGGGTTTGTAGAGTCAAAAGACTTGACTCGCTCATATCGCTGAGTCGCGAAATGCTAAAGGGCACCTAGTTGTTTGGCATGTGGCCATAACCGCAAATCATATGAGTGCGGATAAGGGGATGGCAGGGTCTGTATCAGACCCCGTAGGGATTCAGAGAACTATGTCCCTCGGAGAAAAGAATAAAAAGGCCAAAAAAATTATTATGCCGTAGCGGGTATGTGACATATGCGTTTTGATATCTTTACAGGTAATACTATTCCACATGGATAGTACATGTCATTTCATTTCCAGTGGTATGTGGAACGTCACATAACTTGATCCAGGTGGATCCAAAACTGCTCGAAAATACTCAAATGCAGAAAAGGAGGATCTAGGAATGACTCAGAAGTCTCAGAAGGGTCCCTAGGCTCAGAAAATGCTCAAAAATCAAGGTTCTCTGAATTGGATGAAACCAATGCCATTGCGTCTGACTCGTTCTCCCAATTTCAACCATATATTTACTTTCTCAAATGGAGCTCATATGAAGAAGTTATGACACTCCTAAATTTTTTGAAAACAACGATAAACAGTCAAAAAGTCAACAGGCCATACTGATGACGTCAATAGTATGGACGCTGATGTCAACATGATGTGTCACCTTTTAGAAGCCAGTAGTTTGGAGGATCCAGCCAAATCTGACGGATTTCTGTCAAATCTGACGGTTACAGCCAAATCTAGAGGAGGTTCGCTAAGTTTGGTGAACTAGTTAGTGGTCCTGCTTATTTAACCGGGCACGCAAAACGAGGCAGGGGGAGTTGGCAGAAACTGCATTGGAATTCATGCAAGGAGGTGTTCCAGGAGACTTGCTCAGAAATAGGTCGACTTTATACTCAAAATTTGTAGAATTTCGAGAGGATTTCGAATATGCTATCTATTTCTTCATCAAAGTAGTCGAACATAAAAGTGTCTCCAGAAGAGGATTTGGCACGCTTTTCAAGACTGTACGGATCTGACAGGAAGAGGTTGCATTGGAATCCATGGCAGGAGGTGTCCTAGGTGACCTGCTCAGAAATAAATCGACTTTATACTCAAAAGTTGCAGAATTTTGAGAGGATTCTGAATATGCTATCAGTTTCTTCATCAGAGTAGCCAAACAGAAAATTTCCTCCAGAGCCCATTTGAGCAAGCCAAGCATACACGAGCTTACAGTCAAAAGTTGCAGAATGACGTTTTCCAGCCACCTACGATGTCTGTTTCTGGTCAAAATCGTAGATCTAAAAGTTGATTTTTGGGAGCTTTTATGTAAGGCTTTTCTTTGTAATTTTTAGGCATTTGAGATTAATTAAAGAGCGGTCTCACTGTTGGAGTGGATCTGGAGACGTAGTCAGGAAGTCTAGTGAACTCCGTTACCAATTCTTGTTCATATATGGTTTTCTTACATGTTTATGTGCTCATGTACTTGACGGATGTTCTTTAATTTTGCATTACAAAGATTGTTAATAGTTAAAAATTCACATGCAAATAATGGTTAAAAGATCTTGAATTTTAGATCAAGTTAAATTTCAGATCAAGTTGGTATCAGAGCGAGGTTTACCATTTCTTTGTGAGTTGATGTTAACAAGATCCAAGATTCAGCGTGGTGAAGGAGAACTTGAAGAGTTTGATCTAGAGATTGGTTCAAGAAGATGAAGGATGTCTTCACCAAAAGGAGAAGAAGCAGTTTCTTGTATCGCTTCTAAAGGGGAATTTTTGAAAGCCTTCATGAGAATGCAAACTATGGTAGAGGAGCTCTATCAAGATCGAAAGAAATGTGAACAAGGTGGACCATCTCATACAAAAGATAAAAAAGGAGGTGGTGAGGAACCCCCTAAAACCCCACCAACTTCTCCATCTTTTCTTGATGGTTCTATTCCTTCTCCATTTGAAAAGAAAAAAACAAAAGTCGATCTTAATATGCCTCATTTAAAGCTTGATATTAAGTTTGAATTACCTATGTATAATGGAGAACTTAATGCTAAAAAATTGGACAATTGGATCCGTCAAATTGAAGTTTATTGTAGGATTCAAAAGTTTACTGAAGATGATATTAAAATTCAGTTGACTTCTCTCCAACTTGGAGGGACTTCTCTCATTTGGTGGGAGAGAAGATCTCAAGAGGATCTTGCCACAAAAGGAAAAATTGTTTCCTCTTGGTATGAGTTCATTTCAGCACTTAAAAAACAATTTTATCCATTAGGGTATATGCAACAAGCTATGATGGATTGACAGAATTTGAGACAAGGTAAGGGACAAAGTGTGCAAGAATACACACAAAAATTTCGAAAAAAAGCATTGGTACTTGGTATACCTATATACACTCAGGAAACTCTTCTTAAATATATACGAGGATTGCATATTTATTTACGTCATATGATATTGATGTTTAATCCGACTAACCTTGATGAGGTGTGTGTTCAAGTAACTTACATTGAGTCAAAAGGGAAGAGTGTTCATGATGTTTCTTCAGCCGAACCCGTCCAGGCAAAAGAAGGCAAGGAAAAGCGAAAAGTTAAACATGCAGATACAATGAAGAAGGGTGATGAGAGACCTACATGCTCGCATTGTCAAAAGTAAGGGCATGAAGAGGAAAAGTGTTGGAAGCTACATCCTAAAATGAAACTGAAGTGGTTTAAGGATCGGAAGGGGAAACAAACATCCACGGTTATCGTTGAGGACCTTGGATCAGATTCCGAGGATGAAACAAATATAACAATCATAGGTGTGAAAGGTAAATCTCTTATTGATAATGATGCTAACATTGGTTCTTCATGTGCTTCTACTTCTAAAGATGATGACAATTCTAAGGATAGAAAGAGGAATGCATTGCTTCATATAAGAGTGATTACAAAACAAACAAAGGCTGACACACTTATAGATAGTGGATCTCAAGTTAATCTTATTTCAGAAGAAGTAGTTAAGCAATTGATATTAAGAACGAAATCACACAAGAAAACTTATCCATTAGGTTGTGTATGCAAAAATAAAAGATTACAAGTAACACAACAATGTGATCTAAAGTTTGCAATTACATCTAAGTTTGTAGATGAGGTTGAATTTGATGTGGTCCCACTAGATATCTATGGAATTGTGTTGGGTAGTCCGTACTTATATGATCAAAAAATGATCTTCTATCGAGAACATAATCAGTATCACTTGTTTAAAGAAGGAATTGAGTACATAGTTCATTCACATTCATTCAAAAATGACAAATCATTGGGCACTCCACAATAATTAAAAAGGGTTGTTAATGCAAGTCGGAATTTGGCACTAATGTATATACAATGTAAGGAAGAAAAGAATCCTAAGCATGAAAAGGAAGTGTTATTTCACTACAATGCACCTATTTTGGTTGATAGTGTTTCTATGGTTAAAAGTCAGCATGGTTTAGGTACAATCTCTTTCACATGTTCAATGTTTATATTCAGCTTATTACTCATCAGCAGTATGTGGTTGGGTCTGACAATGTTGAATGAAGATGTGATTAAGAATCTAATTAATGTACTTAACAATGTCAGTGCAGTGTTGATTGTTGTATTGCTGAGTCAGATGTACAGGTTCTAGGAGGAATGGATAGGTGATACAAGACAAGTGAGACAAACATGTCCTCGCTTATTTTCTGAATGATTTCATGCTTTTTGTGGTCCAAAGGCTTCTCAGTGGGGAGGTGTGATCCAGGTGGATCCAAAACCGCTCGAAAATACTCAAATGCAGAAAAGAAGGATCTAGGAATGACCCAGAAGTCTCAGAAGGGTTCCTAGGCTCAGAAAATGCTCAAAAATCAAAGTTCTCATAATTGGATGAAACCAAAACCATTGCGTTCGGCTCGTTCTACCGATTTTGACCATATATTTACTTTCTCAAACGGAGCTCATATGAAGAAGTTATGACACTCTGAAGTTTTTCGAAAACAACGATAAAAAGTCAAATAGTCAACATGTCGTACTGATGACGTCAGCAGTATGGACATTGACGTCAGTGTGACGTGTCACCTTCTAGAAGCAAACGGTTTGGCGGATTTCCGCCAAATCTGGAGGAGGTTCGCTAAGTTTGGCGAGCTGGTTAGCGGCCCTACTTATTTAACAGGGCATGTAAAACAAGGTAGGGGGATTTGGCAGACGCTGAATTGGAATTCATGCCAGGAGGTGTTCCAGGTGACTTGCTCAGAAATAGGTCGACTTTATACTCAAAAGTTGAAGAATTTCGAGAGGATTCCAAATATGCTATATGTTTCTTCATTAGAGTAGCCGAACAGAAAAGTGTCTCCAGAAGAGGAGTTGGCATGCTTTTCGAGACTATACGGATCTGACAGGAAGACACTGCATTAGAATCCATGCCAAGAGGTGTCCTAGGTGACTTTCTCAGAAATAGATCGACTTTATACTCAAAAGTTGGAGAATTTCGAGAGGATTCTGAATATGCTATCTGTTTCTTCATCAGAGTAGCCAAACAGAAAAGTGCCTCCAGAGCCCATTTGAGCGAGCCAAGCATACTCGAGTTTACAGTAAAAAATTGCAGAATGACGTTTTCCAACCACCTATGATGTTTGTTTCTGCTCAGAATCGCAGATCTGAAAGTTGATTTTTGGGAGCTCTTATGTAAGCCTTTTGTCTGTAATTTTTAAGCATTTGAGATTAATTAAAGAGCGGTCTCACTAAGTGGACCTGGAGATGTAGCCAGGAAGTCTAGTGAACTTCGTTACCAATTCTTTTTCACAGATGGTTTGCTTACATGTTTATGTACGCATGTGCTTGATGGATGTTCTTTAATTTTGCATTACAAAGATGGTTAACAGTTAAAAATTCACATGCAAATAATGGTTAAAAGATATTGAATTTTAGATCAAGTTAAATTTTAGATCATAACTCCTCACAGTTAGAGAGTTATGGCCATGTGAAGTTGGAGAAAGGCTTGGGTAATGGACCCAAGATTGTTGGATGGATAATGGTATGATTTTTGATATATTTGTAGGTAATAATATTCTATATGGATATTAGATGTCATGCCATTTCCATTGGTATGTGGAACGTCACATAACTCATCACGGTTAGAGAGTTATGGCCATGTGAAGTTGGAGAACCTTCATGAGTCATCTAGAAGCCCCAAAAGGTCAAAGTAGTCAAAGTGGTTTAAGAGATTTTAGAAGGTAAATAATAAAGTGAAGTGATGGGTGTACTATCACTCAAAGTGAATACAAAAGAAATTATTTAAATAATAAAGTTAATGGATAAATTACTAAGTTGGTAGGTGGTTAGAAGTGGGTTAACCCTAAAATAAAGAAAGTGGGTTAAGATGGTTAAAAGGTAACCCCTTGAGGAAGCTAATTGAAAGTATAAATAAGACGCAAGAATCTCTCATTTTAATCACTTGAGAATATTGAATATCTACAAGTGACTGAGATAACCAAAGGATATCTAAGCCGAATTTTAGAGGGAAGGTGAAGTAAAGAAGGCAGAAATTAAAGGGAGGATAAATTCTTTTGATGATGCTTTCTAAGGTATGTTATTTACAGGTCATCTCACCATTTTCGCAATAACATTTTTTCTAGAATGCTTCAGACTGTGAAATTGGGATGCCATTGAGGAAACATATCCAAGTAGCTGTGATACAAATTTCATCTTGTGGGTCATTGTATTTTTGAAGTTACATGCCATGGAAAATAGAGTTTGTGGCTAGTCCTGAAACTAGTCTAAAACATGTGTTTCGGGTAAAAGCATCATAACTTATTCATAACAGATCCAAATTCCATAATAAAAAAATTATTTGTTAGAGTACATTCTGTAGTATTCGCTGTACAATTTTCATATCCATACAACAAATATTCCGTGCGGGGCACGCTCTACAAGTTTTCTCTCTAGAATAAGCCAGAATTCAACAAGGTATGCCAGTTTTTCTATAACTCCTTTTCTGAGAGGTTCCAAGTAGTGAATTCTGGAGGAATTGAATGAAAGAGACTGAATAAAATTGTGTACCATTTTTATATCTTTATTCATTACAGGTACATAGTTATGATTATTTCAAGTTAGGGTTGTTGACTAATCCAAAATTAGTCATGTGAGACTAAAGTAAAGTTCGATGAAAATTCTAGTCTCTTGTTGTAAAATTTAAGGAAGGTTTGCAGGTATGTGATATTATACACCGAGTCTATTACAGAGTTACAAATAAGATTTGGATGATGAAATTGATGAGTGCCTTTGGTTGAGGTACATGTTGGGTACATGGTTGAGACAAGTAGTCGATGGGTTGGCACATACATGAGGTGGACAGTTGATGATGTTGGTACATATTGATGATTCATAGTTGATGAGTAGTTGATACATTATTGGTACATACTTGGTACATGGTTGGAAACACTTTTTAGTAGTATTGTTGACACATGGTTTATGGATGATGTAACATACTTGTATTGGTATATTATTAGAAGTACATATTGATCTTGGTGATGATTACGAGTTGTTGTGTTATGCTTGGTTGATGCACATCTTTGAGAGTTTTCTTAGTGATTGATCTTGGTGATTAGATCTGATTTGGTTGATAATATTGATGAGATAGGTTGTTGTGATTGGTTGTTTGGACATGTTGTTGTGACATGTTATTTGTACAGGTTTGGTGCATGGTTGATGCACTTGTTTGTGGTATAGGTTGATTACAAGTTGTTTGGTACAGTTTGGTGCATGGTTGATGCACTTGTTTATGGTACATGTTGATTACAGGTTGAGGTACAGGTTGATGCATGGTTCAGGTTATTGGTATAGGTTTTTTGGTGCAAGTTGATTGGTACAGGTTCAAAACAGTATATCTCATAGTGATAATGTGATAGTGGTTCCATAATTTTACTTCTAGGTCAGGGTGGCTGGACGGGGCAAGGACAAGTGGTTTTATCCACCTTCGAGTTGTAGTTGGATAACATAGGGGGTTGTAGCCTCCTTTTGGTTGTATCCAAAGAATTGGGGAGTTGGAGCTTCCCTTAGGTTGTAGCCTGAGAAATTAGGGGGTTGGAGCCTCCTTCTAGTTGCAGCTGGAAAAAAAAGGAAGTTGGTGCTTTCGATGAATGTAATTTTTAAATACATATAAGAAAACACATTCAGTGGTTTTCTACCACTTTGGGTTTCCATGTAAAAACACAGTTGTACTATGTATGTGGATGATTGCTCATTTGTTTATTATTTATTTACTCTACAACTATTGGATGATAATGCTACATTGATATAACACTTGCATATTGTGTTTAAAAAGGATTGAATTTCTCTATTACTAATTGACCCCCCCCTCTCAGTAATTCAACAAGTATGCACCATCAAATTTTATCACATCATTCAATGTTACATAGGAGGATGAATATTGATTGTGATTTGATTTCTTTGACTTGAAAAACAAAAGTGAAGAGAGACATAAAGTATACTCCACTTCTTGTATTGATTTTTAATCGCAAGGTTTATGTTTTATCATGAAACATTAAATGTAAATAACATTCAAGCTCTATAACTACACCATGAAATTTAAATAGAATTGAAGCTCTATAACTGCACCATGGAACTTAATGTAAGGATGCCCATTGAAACAATGGATAACAAAGAAGCACACAAATAATCTTCCTTACCCATCAATCATATGTCCTCAAACCTATTATATGCATGCCCGTTTGGTGAGGAAGCATGGAGTCCCCTCTACTTTTGACACTGATAAGATTTAAATATTAACAAATACAAAGTTTTTATTTTATTAGGGAAATCAACAACTAGTCATGCTATCACTATAACCCCAGGCAAGCCAACGCGACCACTCACGCAGAATACAAGGTTAGTTGAGGATTTTGAACCAATGAATTTACATAACGAAGTTCCTTAACATTAAACTCTATCACCAACTATTCCACCCCTAGAACTATAATCCTTTATTTATTAAAGAAAATAAACAAATAAAATAATATTAAATTCTAATTAATGAGACTAAAATAATCTACAAAGTATATGTTATGAATCTTAATCAATATTAAACAAAGAATATATGAAAACCCTAACTAAGACTTTAAAATTATTTAAATGCACATGCATTTATTAAAAACAATCAAGTTTAATATTGAAAAATAATATTAATTAAGAATTATATTCAACAAGTTTAACTTTTGTTTTGCAATCAATTAGTATAAAAAGATTATTCTTAAATTATATTAAACAAAAAAAATATAAAAAACCCTAATTAAGATTTTAAATTTAATTTAAAATGCACATGTATTTATTAAAAAAAATAAATTTAATATTGAAAAATAATATTAATTAAGAATTATATTTATTAAATTCTTTTTGCAATCAATTAGTATAAAAAGATTATTGTAAAAATTATACAATTAATCACTACTTTCCAAATAAAATTAAAAAACAAGTTTTCTGCCCATTTTAAAGACTCAAGGTTGTAAAATATCAAATGTAAAATAATAATTATGAAATGTGTAAACATAAAAGACAAAATCATATTCATATAAAAACATGAAAATGTAAAATAATAATTATGTATAATAGTTGATCTTAAATGGGATCCCTTAACGATAATGTATTGAAAAAAATCATACTCTAAGTTCGACGTTTCATTACACCCAAATCAAGAGTATCAAGAGTATACTATAAACTAAATACCATGTGGAAATAAAAACTCTAAATTCGACGTTTCATTAACACCCAAATCAAGAGGATACTATAAAGTAAATAGCACGTGGAAATACAAGCTTATGTATTGGGTGATAGATAGAGATCGTTGAAAGTACTTTTTAAACAATTAGTCCCAAACCTTTGAAAAATAAAATTGTAGGCTTGTGAGAACATAGTTAATTTTGGAATAGGACATCCTCACACCAGTTAAGTAGGATATTTTTAATCTAAAACTTTTTTTAATGAAGTTTTAAATGGTAAAACCAGTGGAAATTTGAATACCTTACATAAAACTATGATTGAAGTTCCATGAACATAATCTTTTCATGATTTTAAGGGTTTTGAGACTTTTGAATTCATATGAAAAATCCTTTTAGTATTGGAAAATATACCTTTTCTAATTTTTTCCTTTTCCTAGATTTTAAAAATATGATTTTTTTTAAATAAGAGGATACCTTACACCCACTACAACACCAAACAAACATAAATATATAACAATGTGTAATTTAAACATTGCCATCAATTAAAACAAAACATAGTAAATTTCTTCATGTTAGTGATATACTAGCACAAACACATAATTAAAAGGCATTGATATATGTTGATTGACACCATTTTCCACTTTCAAAACTAATAGTATTGGTCGATATATCTTAATCAATTTTAATTATGTGTTTGTGCTAGTTGAAGATCGACATGGACAAGAAGGATTAGTAGATTTGTGAATTAAAAAATTAATATAACTATCACAACCACATAATTAAAAGTGGTTGATATATGTCAATCGATGCCATTTTCCACTTTCAAAACCAATGTCATTGATTGAAGTATATCAAACACTTTTAATTATGTGGTTGTGCTAGTTGATGGTCAATATGCGCGGGGAGGATTAGTAAATTTATGAATTAAAATATCAATATAGATACTATTGAAAATTCTATGATATTTTAGTATGGTTGAGCGCCTTTGACTATGGTTTACCATGGTTGGCTATGGTTGACCATGGTTGACTTTGGTTGGGCATCATTGATTATGCTTGACTATAATTGATTTGGGTCAACTATGGTCTACTATGGTGGACTATATTTAATCATGATTGACTATGGTTGACCATGGTTAACAATGGTTGTTTATACTTGACATTTGGTCGATAGTGGTTGACCATGTTTATACATGCTTGACTATGGTTTACTATGACTAATTTTGATTGAAAATTGATGACATGATTGACTATGTTAGAGAATGAATTACCATGGTTGACTATGCTAGAGAATGAATGACCATGTTTGAATATGGTTCAACATGTTCGACCAAGGGTGGTCGTATTTAACCATGGTTGACCTTAGTTGGCCATTGTTGATCATGTTTGACTATGGTTGAAAATGCTTGACTATGGTTAACAATCCTTGACTAAGCTTAACTATGTATAAAAACATTTGCATGTGGTTAACCATGTTTTACTATGGTCGAAATTGGTTGATCATGGTTGTCTAGCGATTGGCCATGTTTGACGATGGATTTCAATAGTTAACCATGTTTCTCTATGGTTGACCATAGTGGACCAAGGTTGACTATGGTTGACTATGGTTAACTTTGGTTGACTATGTTTGAATATGGTATACTTTAGCTAAATATATTTGACTATGGTTGATTATGGTGGAATGTGTTTGACTATGGTTCACTTTAGTTGATTATGAGTAAATTTGGTTGACAATGGTTGAACATGTTTGACTATGTTTGACCATGTGTGACTATGGTTTGATTCAGTTAACTTAAGTTGACCATGGTTGAATTTGGTTCATTGTTGTCTCTATGGGATGACCTAGGTTCTAATTACAGGATTACCAACAACAATTCAACCATCGGCCCTTATGGATACCAGAAGGAAAAACAACGCACAAAGTGCATTGCGTAGTCTCACCCAAGATGGATTCAATGGGTGGTCGTAGGACTCATGTGTCTGCAACCATGGGATGGGATGTGCTTCTCTCTTAGGGGAATTATATCTAATCAACTTCTATCCCTCGAATACCCATCTATTATGCTAACCCTAGCTAGATATTAGTTCTAACCAGTGACACAACTATTCCAACAAAACTTCATTAACAATTATAACAACATATACCTAGTGCGCAAGTGGAATTAATGAAGTTTTGTCATAATTGTTAATTGTTATCCATATGACTCAGAGTCTTCTCTTTCTAATTCTTGGACTTGTTCATCTTCAAATTCAATTATATCCTCTGTTGTTTTTCAACGCTGCTTACATCTCATACCGAGATTTCTTCATCAACTTTATGTCAATACAATAAACCAATTTATGCATCCTCTTATTATAGCATTTGTATCCTTTACTGTTTGTAGCATACCCTAATAATATACCTTCATCAACCCTATCATCATATTTACCAAGATTTTCATCTTTATTCTTGATATAACACTTACTCCCAAAGACTTTAAAATGCTTGATTGAAGCAGGTCTTCCAAACCATAGCTCATAAAGAGTCTTGTCACTTTGTGGTTTGAGATGAGATTTGTTAAGAATATGTACAACTATATGAATTTCTTCTACCCAATATGTCTCGGCAATATTCCTTTCATTCATCTTTGATCTTGCCATCTGCTAAAATGATCTATTCTGCCTCTCAAATACTCCATTTTGTTGTGGAGTATTTGGAATAGTGTACTCTCTTTTGATCCCATGTTTATCACAAAACTCTTTGAATTCCACAGAGCTAAACTCTGCTCCTCTATCAGACCTTACTACCTTCAATCTTTTTCCTGTTTTATTCTCATTTAGATCCTTAAAAACTTTGATTTTTTCAAATGCTTCAGATTTTTCTTTCAAAAAGGAAACCCACGTGAGTCTAGAATAATCATCAATAATCAACATGAAATAATTTTCTTTTCCTGTACCTTCCTTCATTGATGGTCCACATAAATCCATATGTACTAATTGAAGAGGTTTCTTTGTTCATGCAAATTTCTTAGATTTAAACCGTGTCCGAGTAAGCTTTCCTATTTGGCAAGGTTTACATACATAATCATATGGATTTGATATCTTTGGAAGATCTTTTAATGCCCCATTGTTTCTAAGTTTGATTAGATGATCAAAATTTAGGTTTCCAAGTCTCCTATGCCATAGCCAACTTTCATCATACTTTCTTAAGTGGCATTCTTCTTTTTCTTCTTTCAAAACATAGACATTGTTTTTTGTTCTTATGCCTTTTGCAATTAATTGTCCTGAATTCACAGATCGTATTCTACAATATTTAGAAGTGAAAACAACTTTACATCCTCTTTCAAAAACGCGAATGACACTAAGAAGATTATGTTTCAGACCATCTACAAACAAAACATCTTGAGCTTTCCCTTTTCCATTACTTAGACTTACCATTCCTTTACCTTTGATTTTTCCTAGTGCATCATTTCCAAAAGTTAGATTCCTGATTTGCTTTCACTTAAAGACAAAAACTTACTTTTGTCTCCAGTCATATGTTTGGAACATCCACTGTCAATATACCAAGAATCCTTTTGTCTTTGAGAAGAAAGTACTAACCCACAATTATTACTTTATTTCTGTTTCCATATTTTGACATTTGCAACAGAGGAATTTATTCTTGGATCAACTTTGTAATTCTTCAAATGAAAATCTAAGGCTTTGTGACCAAAATTATGACAAATGTGACATTCAGGCTCACTATACAATGGATCAAAATCATTGTTACGATATTGTCTACTCACTGACTATTTAGTTCTATGTTGCAGCCATTGTTCATTCGATGACCTCTTTAGTTGCATACTTCTAAACTTAATTCCACAATTTGCATCTTTATGGCCAAAATTAGAACAATAGTAACAGTAACCATAGAACAAGTTTTGATACCTGAATATTGACCTTCCTCTTGAAATTGGTTTCTTTATCTTTTGTTGTCTTTGTTACTGTTCAAAATTCAACTCATCTTTATTAACTTTTGTTTCCAGAGTATGATCCTAATCTGATTGTTTGTTGACTTGAAATTTGATCATCTTAGTAGATTCTTTCTTTTCTGACTGACTGCTACTTGAACCACTTTCATAACCTAGACCAGTTTTTATCAAGGGAGATCTTTGTTTACTCAGGATGTTATTCGGTTCTTCAGAGGATTTGATACTTGACAGATTTTGGTGATACAAGGCTTGAAACTTCTCCAAGTCTTTTCTAGTTTTCACTACTTCTTCTTCCAGAGCTTCACATCTCACCTTCTTCTCTACTAATTGTTGTTTTAGAATATATTCTATTTTCTTTGCTTCTTCTAATTCTACTTTTAATGAAACAAATTCTTCACTTGGTTCTTTACCATTCTTTTCAAACTGCATCAACAACTGTTTTTGTTTTCTCTTCTTAAGTCTGAGTCTGTCAATCTCTACTAAAGCACCGATTAGTTCACCTTCCATATCAACCACAACTTCTTCATCATTCATGTCACCTCCCGTGTATTCATCATCAAGGTCTCCTATGGCCATAAGCATAAAATCATTCACTTTATCTTCACAAGATGAATTGCTATCTATGTCTTCTGAGGAGTCATCATTATTTGCACACAAAATTTTCTTTTTACTATATTTCTTAAATTTGTATTGTTTTTCATCATCAGAATTCTGGTCTTTTTTCTTGTGAGGACACTTAGATGAAAAATGACCTATCTTACCATAGTTGAAACATTTAAATGACAGCCTACCTTGGTATTTTCCTGATCCTTTCTTTAACCTTATCACAATTTTTGCTTCAATATCATCTAATTGTGAATCAGTATTCTTGTCCTCTTTAAAAGATGCTTCTCTAGTGATGGATTTATCTATACTAATCCTCATTTCATAAGTAGTCGGAGTTCCTAGGAGTTGATCAAAAGGCAAAATTTTAAGATCATTCAGTTCTTCTATTGCAAAAAATTTTGGATTAAATTTGTCAGCCAGAGATCTTAAAATCTTTTGAACTAAAAGTGTGTCTTCAATCTTATCACCAAGACCCTTCATGGCATTCACAAGCTCCTTAATTATTAAAAAATATTTACTAACCATTTCATCCTCATTCATCTTTAGTTGTTCAAATTTCAATCTATATGTATGAAGTTTGGCATCTTTTAATTTCTCATTTCCTTCATAACTGCTAATAAGTTTATCCCACATCTCTTTGGCAGATTCAAGATGCATCACCTTTACAAACTCAGCTTCAACAAGCCCACTCAAGATAGCATTCATTGCATTTGCATTGAAGCTAAATTCTAGCTTATCATCTTTGGAAGCTAGCACAATAGGTTTGCATATCTAGTCTCTACTACATCCCAAACATTAGCAGCTAAGGCCATAATGTATGTTCTCATTCTAACTTTATAGAAAGGAAAATTTGTTCCATCACTTAGAGGAGGCTTATTGGTTGAAGTCCCTTCATGACTTGTCATGTTTAATATTACAGATGTACCTTTAAATAAAAGGAACCTAGATCTGATACCATTTGTTGAAATTACTAAGACAACTGAGAGGGGGGGGGGGTGAATCAATTGTTACTGTGCTTAAACAATTTTATGCCTATTAAATATTATTAAACTTCTCCAAGTGATCATCAAGATTATGCAAGACATGAACAACTGAAATAATAAACATCAATCACAAATATGATATATACATAGACATATATTCATGAGGAAACCCATAAAGGGAGAAAAACTCTTCTTCTTAGAATGATACAAAGTCTTTTATGTTCTGTACATCATCTATCTTTGAGCACCAAATCAAAATGAGACTACAACCTCTTATTTAACAAGCTGCAACTTGTAGAGAGCACCAACCCTCAAGATTCTCTAGAACCCACTAGAAAGAAGCATATTTTCTCCTTATGATCTCCAGCATGAACTGGATGGAAGCACCTACTTCCACTTATACAAGCACCAACTTACACACAAAAAACTTTTTGTTTTCTCTAGGACCACCCTGCTTCCCTCTTTTCTAAACACAACTAGATGGAATATACAACTCCCAAAATTCAAGCACCAACTTGAATAACAGAGGACCACAATCCACCCTAGAACCACCCTACCACCCTGATTATAATTTTTTTCTTGAATAATACCTTACGACAATACATATATGTCAATGCTTACCATTTCTTCTCTTTTCTGCAATTTTTCTTTGCTTCTGTCTATTCATGCTTGGCTCCACTTGCTGTCTCTTTTCTTTTTTGCAATACTGCTATGCTTTTGTATGTTCATACTTAGCTTCACTTGTTGTCTCTTTCCATATGCTCTTAGGTTCTTTTAAATTATGCTCTTTTCACCATTTCTGCTCTGTCCCACTTTTGTTATTCATCTCTAAAATTTTTCTCACTCTGTTCATACTATTATTTTCATTGCTTATGGTTCAACTCATTTTTCAGAGAAAATAACCAACCTCACTCTGTCACAAAAATTTTCTTTTATTATTTTTCTCATGATCCGTTACACTATGAATTTCTAATGCCCAAGAACAATGATTCAGTTCGTATAACCGAATTGTAACTAATCAAGAAATCACGAAGTGAAACAACAACCCTTCGAACAGATTGTCTATTTAATATGTGTCGTTGGATTATACACGTATATGATTTTTGATCCACAGGTCCTCGCATACTTTACTCGTGCGAACAAGCATTAGGCGCAATGTTCCTCTCCACATGACCACTGGTTGTGACCACTCGCTAATCAAAAAGGTTCTTTGAAACTTCACGCTTTGGACATTCTATTGTGAGTTATCTCGACTGTCCCAACTCCCGATCTCTAAAGTAGAGCCTAGTGATGCTAGATCCTTCCCTTATTCTCTGGTGATGTGACCTCTTGTTGTGACTTGAGGCCAAGCACATTAGGACTTCGCGTTTCGTGAACTCGCAAGTTAGCTCACTTCCTTTCTCTGATTGTTCGAACTCCCGAAATATGAACTTCGTCGTGCCAGATCAATGGTCCATGACCTTCAGTGATCCGACGACCCAGATCTCCTCTTCACATTTCAGGACTTTGTGTTTCACGATGTTGGAAATTTGTTTTCCTCCTTTCTTCTATTTCCAGATTTATGATTCTCCACTCTCGTCCATCTCCAGTTGGCATCAATGACAAGTCTGATAGCACACCAAACAAAGAACTCGCCAACATCAATTCCATCTTATACTTGCATTTATATAACCATTCAATTCTACCCAAACCCCATTGATCAACAATAACAATTTTTATATATAGAGATCATTAAGTCTCATAATCCTTGTAATCCTTTCATCAATGCTACCTATAACGAAGAAGATCATAAATATTGACTTCCACTATTAATGTATTTTAAGGTGGTGTGCCTATTATTGGGACTTAATTACAAGTAAAAGGTTTTGTTGTGACTAGTTTTCAAACGCTAAGGTAATTTATTTTCTCTTCTTAAGGAATGAATAACTAATTTAGGTTTAAGTTTTATGTAATTTTTTTCAATGTTATAAAGCATTAAGAATATTTTATACCCATATAAACATACAAATAGTAAAAGATTTAGTATTATTCAACGTCATTATTGTAAAGGATAGAGGTAGGTTCTTAAAAACGGTAATCTTCAAGTGGATCATTCTTAGCTTAAATAAGAATTAATAAATAATAGTTCCAAATATCAAAAAGCCTCAATTTTAGATTAAGTAAATTCTAATTTAATTAAATTCAAGTCCTTCTCCTAAATGATAATCATAAAATAAGTTCTATTTAATTATCTTAATTGGACCTTTCATTTCCCACTAAAAATCATAAAGTCAAAGATTAAAGGTTCGTTAAGAGATTTTGTAGTTTAAAAAAGAATAAATACATGTAATTACAAAACTGATCGTGATGATGAGGACTATTCCATGAGTGACAAACACCAGTTCTGTAATTGTTGGATAAATAAAAATGAGAACCAGTAGGAGAAACGACGCCCAGTTGACAAATGGCTAGTTCTTTTACAATCGATGGATCACATTCATAATCGATAAGTTTGCCTTCACAAAATTAATTAAATGACTCCACAGGGACCTAGAATAATTCTTCGTGCCTCTGTGAAGAATGCGGGAAGAAAATTTACAGGAGCTAAGTACTGACATTTAAATATGGAATTATTAATACCTAATATAAGTAAAAGATAACTCTAACGGTGAGACAATTGACTGATAGATACACAAAATTTGATTAAGATTTCTTAAAATTAATATTACTACAATTTACGGAACTACTCTTTCTATAATGTAACCAAAATTAAAATCTTATAACTTTTGCAGTATTCATCAAGAATTTCTAAAGGAAATTGCATATAAATTCAATCAGTGACATGTTCTTATTTTTTTTTTTTCATTCACGATCTCAATTTTATCAATAAAACAACAAGAAATATAGGTTGCTAAGCATAATAAACTTATCCAGTATATATATATATATATAGGTTGGGTAAAGTTATGTACATGTGTTTCTCAAATTCTGGTTGTGTTACATTATAATTCCAGAACAAGCTCGATTTATACCATTGACCCAGTGTATAGTCGTTAAAAAAATTAATTGAATAAATTCAATAACTAAACAAGTAAACTAATTGTATGTACCATAACTGGAATGTAATTTGTTGTTGTTGACCTTCAGTCTGGAGCCTTCGCAATATATTTTTTCTTCATCTTGCTTGCGAAATCCAAGACCTCACTAGTACCGCCTAGCCAACTTTAGGGGTAATATTATTTTCCCTTATCCCCCAAAGCCACAAAGGGGCCACACACAAAAACCATAATTCAATAGCACCAAAACTTGCCTTGCAAGGAAGAGCTTCCACTCTTTACAAGTCTTGGAACCTAACTCTCAACAAGTAAAATAATTCAGAAAAATTTTGATGCCATAACAATACTTTTCAAGTGAGGTCCCTCTCCCATTCTCTCCAATTCTTTTATAGAAAAATTCTCAATGACACATCTCATCATGCACAAATAATTAATTTTTAATAATTTAATTAAAGGTTTATTCACCCACTACATGTGTCACACTATCCCGAAGTTCCACATGTAATTTCCCTTTTTATTTTATTTAATTAGGCATTTTCCCTCACATTCCCCAATGTGTTCCTATTTTTTCTCGTAGTTGTCCCTTAGTTCCACAATCTCTCATTTAATTTGTGTCCCCTACTAGATTTTAGTTTGAGTTGGATTAGGAGTCTTCTTTTAGTTAGGATTAGTGGTAGATTGACTCAAAATGTTACTCTATGTGAACCACCTATTCTCTCATTATTTAATTTCTTCTTGTTTAAAAATCTCTTTTATTATTTTAATGCACACATGTATTTCTTCTTTCACTTAAATTGCTAGTCTAATTCTCTTAATTCATTTTTATGTTTTAATTTAGTCAAACATGTTAGACTTAGACTTCTTGTTAGATTTATTAGTTTGAAGTTTAAATAATTAATTAACCATTATGTTCTAACAAGGTATAAACATTTTTATTATATTTTCTAGGCCATCTAGATTTTTACTGATTCATAAATTAATTACGTGAAGTTCCCTTCAATACGCAACTCCATGCTCCAAGGCTGCCACTTGTCTTTGACTAGCTTGGAATTTTGTCCGATACTTGGAGTCAACACTCCACTCGATCGGCCTTGTGAGAGGCTAAGGGTTGTCTAAGGAATGAGGATTCTTCCATATTGTGTGCCCCTTAGAATTCTTTGTGAGCAAGTGTCTCACTCGGTCCTCACGACATCGTGGACCTCTCAGAATGAGGTAATCATTAACCATGCGTTCAAGTCATGGAGGGAGTGCTAGTATGTTATGACAGGGACGCTGTCACACCTCTCCCTCATCTGTCTCATTTATGTGCATGACCCCTTTACTGGTTATGTGATTCGGATTAGCAAGCATCGTCGAGCCTGCATCCACTAACAAGAATATAGTCAATAATTCATATATATAACATCCATACAAAAATCATGCATGTAAATAAAATACTCAAACCAAATACAATCCTCTTCCTGACTCAATCTCGAGTCCAAGGAAGTCCATTGATGTTGTCGGCATCCTCAACCTATCATGTATCCTGCACATGCAGGGAAACTCATCAATAATACATATCGATACATTATACATCTAGAATTTAACACATAATAACAATGACATCATAATATAACTCATAAGAAAAGAATAATAATAATGTATCATAATTGGATCACTTGCTCGCAAGTGTCCTCAAAGAATAAGTCAATATAAATGTGCTCAGTGGAACTGGATGTTACAAATAGATTAATCACTAAGTACCTCATCAAATGGAAGAACCTACCAATGGAAGAGACGACATGGGAAGATTTGTCATTCATGAAAAAACACCTGCAATTAGTCAATTATTGAGGACAACGCTTGTTTGAATGGGAGGGGCATGTTAAGCCCTAGACAAAGCCCCATGTTAAGAATAAATCCCTAGATAGTGAGTTATATTATTAAATTTTATATTAGTGCTGTGCTCTAGACCCTTTAATTGTAAGTGTGCCCTTTGTCTCCTCTATATATCTAAGGATACCTAGTTTTAGAATCATCTCATCTCATTCTTGTATATTGCTTCTATTGTAAAAGGTGTTTTTCCCCTAGAGGAGGATTATCTTTCATTCTTGTATCTATTTCTCAAGGTGTGGAGGTTCGTCTCTTTATATTTTCAAGTGTTTTTGGTATTTGTTTCCTGACAAATAATGTGGACAAAATATCAACAATAACTCGTTAAATGACAAAGGTTCTACAACATGATTTTTTATAACACCAACGTAGATCCATCTTAACTCTAGATCTATCATATGCCAAGGGATAAAATCCTTTGAGGTGCCAACCTTTTTTAGAGTGAAAAATTGAGGAAAGGTTTTCACCTCAAGGGAATTTGTCCCTTTCAGTGCATGATAGATCTAGAGTTAAGCCAATCATGGGTGACCACTTCAAAAATTTAGATCATCAAAAATAAATGTATGTATATTTTTTATATGAATTGGATGCTTTGAAATTTACTAAGTACACGTTTTAATTTATAGAGTACCATTAAGAAGGACACTTCAAAAGTTACATAACGGTTAAGGTGAACAATTGTAAAGTAATAATGTTTAATGATGAAGGAAGTGAACACTAAGAAAGAAATAGTATCCCTATGATAAATAATAGATACTTTACTTAGTGACCAATCTCAATATGTCTTCTTCAACTTATGTTTTATCCATACCTATTAGATTCCCATCTTTTCATATCGATTAGATGAAAAATGAAGTTGATTTGGAAGAAAATATATTGTTTTTCACTGAAGGTGGTCTTCCAACCTTTAACTCGAGATATATAATATTTTAGTGAAGGTCATACATTGTCTCTCTTGTTGTCCAATATTAATAGTTTCTTTCTCCAACCTCATATGTTCCTCATAATTCAATTTACATTCAATTGCATGATTTTGATTTTAATGCATTCTATATATGTCAACATTATGTATATCTTATATTATAATGGTTTCAATGTGAAAATATTAATTGATGAATCACACCCAAGCAAAAAAAGTAGTGGACTTCAACTTATAATATGTATTTTGAAATTGATTTGCAATGTTTTATTGTTAAAGCCATTTCATTTGATAATTTGCAACATCTTGGTGTTGAAATCAATGTAGTATATCAATTTCATTGGTATCATTTCTTCAAATAATGAATTGAATCATTTTTCACTTTATTATCACTAAAATCGATGAACTATATTGTTTTGTGTTATATCATTGTTAAAATCAATACAACTACTTGATTATTCTAAATAATTTTTCTTTGCATCATAACTTAAATCAATGGATTGTATTATTTTGCATTATGCCATTATTGAAATTAATGCAACTAATTGTTTTGAATTATTTTCATTGTATAATCTATGAAATAAATGCTCTCTATTTTTTTTGTTGTTTTATTGTTGAAATGAATGCAACTATCTAATGCCTATATGTTTTATCATTTATGAAATCATTTCAATTCCATGATTGCTCTAAATCATTTTTAATTATATCACCATTGAAACCAATAAACCTTATTGTTTTATGTTATATCATTTTTGAAATCAATGCAAGTACTCAATAATTAGAATTTTGTTTGTGAATTGGAAAGAAGATGATTGGAGTTTGGGCAGTATTTTTGGAGCCGAAGGAATTTGGAAACTAGCAACTCATTATAATGGTGGAAAAAGGTCCTTGAAATCAGTTTCAACATTTAGTGGTGTATGGGGGTCCCAGTATGAACTTGGGAACACCAAAGCAGTATTAGTTGGAGTCAGCTAACACTAGCTGATGAACTTCTTGGCTGATTTTTTGTTTTTAGGGGCTATTTTAGTGAGACTTAGGATTTTTATCACTCCTCTGAAGGTATATTAGTGTTTATTCTTCATTAACTTGCTTGTCCCTTCTATTACTTATTATGTTGGTTAAGTTTTACTATGAGAGCAGAGACTTAACTATTCGTCAGAACTGAGGTCTTATCGTCTAGTGGGTGAGTGGATAGTCGTGATTAGGTGGCATAGTCACAAACCATTAGACAAGCTTCTGGATGGAAGCTAAGGTTAGTGCACTCATGGGTGTGGCTAATGAGGCTCTCTGGAACAAAATCGATCTTTTCACCTTAGTTGATGCACTCATAGTAAGTAATGGAAATAACTCTTTGAAGCTGGCGAGTTCAGCTCATTCTCCCACTCATTCTCCAACGAAAAAGGATGATGATGTTCCTGTCTTGCCATTTTCTCCTGTCAGCTTATTGGGAGGCTCACCCTTTCAAAAGAGAGTAGAATTTAATACTGTAGGTGGTCAGAAAGATTTAGGGAGGTCTACTGGCAGTAAAAAATAGGCCGGTGTAGTTCGCAGGCCACTGGGCAAAGGAAACTTACGTGCGAAATTATGGCTCCCAAATCGTTGAAAGAGAAAAATAGTTTTAGGAGCAGATATTGGATTAGAGGAAATGGTAAACCTAGAACTTTGTGTGTTGGTGGGACATCTATCCTATCATTCAATGTGTAGAACTTCCATTACAGCTTGGGTACAATCCACCTAGTCCCCCCTTTTAGGGTACGTACCAGAAGTCATTTTTATGATGAGGAGTTGGATTGGGTTTCACTTCAAAATATTATAAGATAATCTCCTTGTCCTGGAAAAGATCTGGAATATTGATGATTGTAGTTTGATGTTAGAGTGTTAGAGGGCCATATTTGATCCGGTACAAGATTACTTTCAGTTTCTGCACCTTTAGGTTCTGTTACATGGTTTGCCTATGCAATTATGGAACGTGAAGAATTTGGAAGCCATAGGCAATGTGCTTGGTCGCTTTATTAAATTTGATGAAATGTCACTAAATTCACCTGATAAAAGAGTGGGTAAGATTTTAGTTGAACTTGATATACACTCTGGCTTGTTGGAGTCGCTAGAGATAGTTTGGCGGGGGCACACCTTAAGCCAAAAATTGGACTATATTGGTATTTCGTTTAGGTTCTCCTTTTTCCAAAGGACATGACATGTGAGAAGGGAATGCCAAGGTTATTTTGAGGAGGAGGAGTCGAAATACTCATTGCTCAGAAATATGACAAACGATGATTCACCAGGAGTGGAATCCTTTGATTTAGGCACTGGCTTCTCAATAACAAAGGGGGTTAATCAGCCTGAAACTTTGGACATGATTATGGGTAAGTTAAATTCTATATGTCCATCTATATTTTTTACATTATCAGCTTGGGAAATAGATACTTTGGACTCCTCCACTACCTTGGGAGCCGATTTTTCATAAATGTATTTTGTTGAAAAATCGGCTCCCAAGGTAGTGGAGGAGTCCAAAGTATCTATTTCC